>JAQQRF010000369.1:0-222254 GCA_030523145.1 Trissolcus brochymenae
AAAAAAAAAAAAAAAAAAAAGAAAACACACCCGTGAAAAATATACGAAGGGCCCAAAATTGAGCTGAGCGTTTAGCATCGGTGCAATATCGTAAGCACAACCTAGGCCCAAAGGAGTGCGCCCTTATTGTCTGCGGTAAGTGCTGAATTATTTATCTATCGCCCACATGGTACATTATTTTCTAAGCCCCTGGATCGTCGCACTAAGGACCAAAAATTTCTTAATATGATTAGACCGCATCCTTGAAATCGCATCAAAATATTTGAGAGGCCGGGCATGTGTTGGAAGGGTCTGGTCGTGTAATTGAACCAGCTGCCACCGGGTTGGCGTGTTGTAGCGTTGAGCGCTACCACCAGCCGGTGCGCGCCATTTCATACACCATGAAGGAATGCAACCGAGGATCTTGGAGGTAGAAATTCGTTGATAATAGTAATGACGATATCCGAGCAAAAGGAAGAGACCTGACAGGGAGAGAGGTGGAGCACAAAAAGACTGGAGAGCACCTGCCTCTTGCACCCGCGTTGAGGCCGGAGCGCCTAATATTCGACGGAGAGGCGCCGATGAGATGCAAAAGGGACAGGGAGTGAGAGAGAAAGAGAGGATGCTCGTTTGCGATTATCCAAAACGGGTCTCGAGTTAAGGAAAGAGAGAAGAAGGGCAGGTGTTGCGGACAGTCGGTCGTCTAGCAGCTGCCTCCCACCTGGGACGTATTGGTTTGCTTTCGTTGTTGTCCATACTAGCTTTTGGGCTGCTGAATCGACATGACAGTGCGTGTGTGCGCGCGACTTCGGCTCCTCTGCCACCTGGCTGACGGCGACGTATCGGCCTTCATTTAACACACGCCGACGACAGCCTTAATGCCAAGATGAAGGAAACGTGACTTTCGCAGGCCCCGGCCCATTATGCCACATTACGATGTACCCCTCCGAGATGATTTATCGCGATAAATTCCAAGTCGCAAGCGCTTTTGGCTCGTGCGTTCTTTCGTATTATAGATGTTTAATTGATCTACAACAAAAGTCACTGACATAATCTCTGTTTTATGATCAACTTTTTAGTTTCAGTTAAGTCTTAAGTAGGCTCTCAGTTTATGTGAACGATTACATATACGTAACATCTATTTCAAATATGAGTGTACTTTAAACCTGTGATAGTGGTTTTTAAAAATATTGAAAACATCTTCAAAATACTATTTTTCATATTCCATGTTTCAATTATGATAAGAAGTTGATTTTGATAAGAGGTGTGTGTGTGATATATCTGCTTGTCTCATCATTTTCACCATTATCAGAATACATTTTCGGTATCAGTCAAGCACACTCTGACACAAATGGTATTTTAATATTGAAAAAAAAAGATCTAGTGTCACGATACAAATCGTTATGTCAAAAACCATCTCGCATTAAAATCTTCCATCACTTATACACTTGTTATATTTCAAGCTACAATCAAACGTCGTTATGCAACTTTTAGGACCACGAATATCGAGTTCTACACTTGAGAGTATATTTCAAATAATACAACCGCTGGCTTTTTAAATGTTTCATCAGGAGAATATTATAGACTTGGCGTCGTCGACTGTGGTAAACGCGATTTCAATTCTCAATTGTAACTCCGGCTACGTTTTGTATTTCCTTGTGTATACCCTCGTCTAGAAGGAATGTATAGATGAATGCTAATTATACATTACGCTCTATAGTACCCACAAATGAGAACTATTTAATTCAACCCACTCTACTTAACTTAAAAAGGTAACTTGAATTAACTTAAAATTACTGAACCTAACGTCACATTTGGGGGTTCAATTATACATTTACTGTTGACTTGTTATACTCTCTGTTCTAAAAGTGCACAACTCAAATGACGCTGTAATTTGTAATAAAAATAACAAACTACAACGTTAGTGGGCATTAGTCATGCAAATGATTGCGAATATTTATAAATGTAATGCTCAAATTACCACGCGAGACAATGACAATTTTAGCGCCGCTGGATGTGACATTTGGTCAGTTTTGACTCTTAATTTATCGTCCAGTGTCCAAAAACGGGAGCTCAGCGCGGCGCTTACTTACGTACAGCGGCATGCCATAAGTCATCCAACCCTCGATTTCAAATAGACACTATATAAGCAGATGCGAATGGTGTGCTTACGTGTTTCAACCACTTACGTGGATTAATTTATAGACTGGATAAGTTTATAGGACTTATATTTATAGTTATGTCCGTGTAGTCGTTCTAGAATTTACATATTCTTCTACAAGTAATAACTTAACTTATAGCGCAACACCAGCGATCGCTCATATTTTATTTTCTATGGTTTTTTTTTCTTTTTCTGAAATACGTAACAGTTTTTGTGATGAACAAAATTTTTTGTTTCGCTTTGCAAAACGCGCTTTATTTACAAAAAGTATGGCCGACAGGGTATATTTTTCCGATACAAAAGCGGTGTTTTTTTCAGTTCGTAATATCAAACAGGTCTAGAAAAGTGCATTGAAAAATATCACATTCAAAAATGAAAAAAAATTGGTAAGGGCAAAATGGAAGAATGAGTTTCCTGGTTGTGTTCTATCGAAAAATTATCAACGCGTTGCCAAATAAATTTACTTCAGGTTATTGATGTTTCAATGTCCTTTTCAAAAAATAAAAACCTTTTATTAATCAACAAATTTTTCAAAGCAAATTGTAAAATCACAACTACTTAATTACAGTTTACAAAAATGTCAATTTAACAACCATTCGGTTGTCAATTTGACAAAAAACGTGAAATTACCAACACATTGTATGTTACACGAAAAATAAAAAATTAATGTAATTTTATAGTAAAAACATGAAAATTCTACATCATAGCAAGCAATTCCAACTGATATTGACTTAATTTTGATTCCTCCCGGTTGAATTTATTCATTGTACAATTGCACATAACATATTGATGTCACAATTCGCAAGACGTCTGCTGAGGATAATTATTTTCAAACATGCAACGCAGTTCCTGTAACCTCTATACTTTTGCGAGTCTAACATGATCCTCGAACCATAAAACTTTTCGAGCCTCCTTCAGTCATTGGATTAAAACAATACTCAAATTTTCCAACTAATAAAGGCAGCACGCCAGAGGCGCTTGTGGGACCCCCTCCCCCGAAACACATCGTAACTGTGACAATTCAACTATATACTATACCCCGGCGATAATTATCATTTTGACGAAAGTCTCTCGGCGCGCAAAATTCTTGATTACGTTTTGAAACTCCCCGGAATTCAACATGGTTGCGTTCGTGTTCACACGCACGTGACTTTTTTGCGTGTGCGCGGCCTGTGTGATGGACGTTTTTGAGGAGACACAGTGTCTGCCACGTGCCATGGCGATGCGTTATTCCATGGACGTGGCGCGCACACAGTCGCGATATATTCCTCCCTCGTGTCTGTTGTTTCCAGCAGTTGCAATCGCTTGTATATATGAAAACGGACGGCTCGGGTACATTTAAATATACCTATATATGCGAGCTTGTATTTACACAGAGACCGTAGAGTATAATGGTTATATGCATACGTACGTATCGATTACCTACAGCATGCAAAGCCTACAGTGAGGCACTCTCTGATAGGCGGATATATGTGTGGGCATCCGACTATACGGCTTGCTGTTTGATAGACAAGAAAGATTTGTCCATTTTTTGGCTCATTGCCTGCAAAAATAAACATATACATTTCATTGATTAGAAATAATGTTTTTCTTTCTAACTGATGTCAAAGTGCAAATCGAACACCATTGTAAATCAAATATATTTTGCAAACCAAAAATCTTTTGCTACATAAGTTTCAACATTTGATAACAAAGTGACTTGACGTAAGACACAAGTTTTATATTTAGTTAGTCAAATGTAGTGAACATTTGCATGCCTTTCGTTTGCAAATTTCGTAGTCCATCAAAAATGTTGCAACTTCGTTTGTTCTTTCAGATGTAATTAAACGTACGAATTGTAAAAGGGCATCTGCGCTTGAAAGGCCTTTTTTTAAATCAAGAAAGGGTAAAGAAAATCTTCTACTACGATAATGTTGAAGTTACAAAGTTGTTCTTCAGAGGATGACAAACATTTTTGTTACCTTAAGAACTACTGAAGATCGTTTACAAACATTTTGTCTAGGTTTCCGTTGCAAATTTTTCTTTTTTTCACTTTTACAAATGTTCTATTTCATGTTGAGGTCAGATTGGTAAAATTTATGATAACTTTTTTTTTCCAATCGTACGAACAATTTGTTGGGGTTCGATCGAAAAAGAAAATGTATATATGTATTTATTTCTATGGGAAAATGACAATTTATGTGACATGTAAATGTCTTATATTCCCCACGTCCGCACCATATGCTGTTACATAAACGTGGCTTATGCGTCGTGTAGCGTATAGAAACACGGAAATTAAGCTTATGGAAACGGCGCTATGCTGAATGGAAGAACATAAGCCGAATGGTCAGCGAGAGGTGTGGATTAGAGTGGCCAGGATATTAGGTTTTATGACGGCAAAAGATTTTTGTGCATTGTGCCGATTTTTTTCTTTTTTTTCCCTCCCCCCTGAATCGAAATTGATTTTCGATCTCGTGATATTCGCGCGTTGTCGATAAGGACATTTTGCAACCAATCAAGATACGGATGGATGTCGGGTGTCAAAAGTTCAATTCAGAAGGACGTATTTGCTAAAGAAATTTAGAACATTTTCATTGATTGTATTTCTATTGTTTTGACAGATTCGATCTGATTGAAAAATTACTATCTGATGACATGTGAAACGAAATTATTGTTAGTTTACAATGGACATTCTTCTTATTTGTTAACAATTTTTTGAAATAAAAACTGGAAATAAAAAATATTTAATTTGAAATTTGAAATTAATTTTAAGGAATCATAAATTGGTTCATTAATTGCTGATTAGTTAAAGTAAAAAAAAAACATGATTAAAACAAAAAACACTTTTAGAACTGTGCAAAACACGTTATTCAGATGATTTACAACACTTTTCAACAACGTCGTACTTTTGTGCCTCTGTTATCTTTGTGTTTTGTCATCATGTCATTCGTATCACAAATGCATCCACAATGTTCCGTATAATAGCGAGCTGTCAATATTTCGCACCACCGTTTATTTTGCCAACCTATCTATCGGTTTTTCATGAAGCGAGAGCAAATCGTAGTTTTTCCAGTATTTGTATATGATATATTTACATCTCGTTTGATGTAACTCAATCGAAGTTACAAACCGTCAAAGTTTTATGTGCTCCAGTCACGAAATGTAATTTTAGTTTAAAATTGTTTGCAGCGTACAAATTATATACATGCATGAAAATTGGAAACGTGGGATAAATGCACACAAAATATTGTTACGTGTATTTCAAATAATTATTGTTTCAATAATTTCGCTGTTTTCCAATCTATAACATTTAGGAATTATGCAAATTGGAGAACGATTAAAATACAATACATAGTTACTATCGAAAATTATTCCATTATAATGTAATAATAAAATAGTTTGTTATAAAATTAGACCATATTTGCCTCTGTAACTGAATTGATGCTTTGATTTATAATTAAAAACTTTATTTTGTATGATGTGTTTCATTCTTTTTACCTTAAATTATAAATATTGCATTAAATTATTTCAAAATGCATTGGAATTTAATGCAAATTTTAAACAACATTTGCTGTAAATTTTCCATGTACCACTGAAACGAACATTTTTTTCTTTGTGAACGAACCTTAACCCTAAAATACGATCTTGAGTTTGCGAAGCGTGATAAAAACCTTTGATGAAACCATGCGGAATGCAAAGTATCTTCCTGACAAAACTTTGACGATGACTTCCTGTTTTTTTCTCATTCCAAGAACAATTTCTAAACCTTTCTTTAATGTAACTTTCAAAATATATACAATTAATAGTATTAGTTTAATCTATTTCTTTGTAAAATTGCAAAAGATTATATGTAATTTAAACAAAAATATGTTAAGTTGTACAAGAGGTGCAAAGTTACAGAAAAATCAATCTAATTTTACAAAAATGTTACATTATGGTAATCTAGTTTTACTGCAGTAGTATAAAATTACAGATCTGCAAATGTAATTCTACTGAAAAAATCTGAAACAACAGTGTGTATCAATAGTGCTTCAAGTTCATTCAAACAAATTATATTTTGGTGATTTGGAAGCTGATCAAAGGCGTCATTAGGAAAATCTCTTTTTGTTACTAATAGAATTATCGGATTGTGCGTTGATAAGACTAACCCTTTTTCACGCTCAATTAGCGAATTTTCCTTCCTAACGTTGTCAGGATTAACTCTCTTTTACGAGAAAAGCAGTGAGTTGTGTCAATCAAAGGGTAACAATTCGAATGCATGATAACGGTAAGTGACCATGCTCAATATTGCTGGGTTTGTCTCTTGGTAGGATATTGTACCACGGATTATGCAAATAAACCTGGACAAGATTACACAGCGGTCCATGGATTTGGTGTAAATTAGAAAAAGCTATTCTAATCAGACCTTCGTCTTGTTTGAACTTGGTTAATCCATCTCGGTTAAATTGGATTTGGATGTGGTAGGGCAAACCGTATTAGACAAAGTCGCAGGTCATTGTGTAAGCCACTAGAATAAATTTTGTTGTTGCGTTACAAACACAAATTTTCAATTGAATCTTTGATCAAGATTATTCAATCCGATCTGAAAATATGTAAAGTTTTTAAAATAAAATTAGCATGAAAAAAAAAATGTTTTTATAGTTTATTACTTCGTGCAGCTGTTTCTCTCCCTAGAGAGAGAAATGAGCATTTCTTGATATCTTATCATATCCTCATTACTTTTTTTTTTTTATCTAGCAAATGTACAAATTTTTTTACACATGAAATGTGCAAGAGCAAAAAAATCTTTTAATATCTGTTTATGTT
Organism: Trissolcus brochymenae; assembly: GCA_030523145.1. Lineage (NCBI taxonomy): Eukaryota > Metazoa > Arthropoda > Insecta > Hymenoptera > Scelionidae > Trissolcus > Trissolcus brochymenae. The sequence continues at coordinate 6,926 of JAQQRF010000369.1, forward strand.
AAGGCAGTGAACATGAAGCGCAATAAAAATTTTTTATCGAATATTGACATGTGATATATACTTTATCTTCACGTAATATTTTGCGGCAGTAACTTTGACATAAAATTGGTCATACACTTTTTTCTTAAAAAAAAACTTCACAACAAGGCAAATTGCTGAGCGTTCGATTTCAAATTCTATTTAATTTTCGTTGCTCCATAAATACTTGCAACATTTATTTCAGCAATTCGCTCATTGTAAACGAGCCTTAATGGATCTAGCGTGTCCATTCAGAGGGAACGAAGATATCGGTTTTTTTGTTCGTATCAGCAAGAAAAGAGGCCCCGAAATTTTCACGCAATCCATTTTTATAGTCGATGAAAAAAAAAAAAAAATATTACTTTGTCAAACAATGAAATGGAATGAAATTTTGTTTTCAAAAACATATATATAATTAATTTTCACATTGTTTACTTTCTATCTATCAACATTTCCAAATTATGGACCAACTGAAATGTGTATAATTTATCTGCTGATAAATACATACATTAAAGCATGCAAATTTCAATTAAATCGAAAACTAATTTTTGTTATCAATTTATTAAACATCAAAGATATACAATTGTTTTTTGTTTCACTATAAGTGTTACAACAATCAAAATATATTTCTGCTATTGATTTGAATTTGTTAAAAGTTTTCGTGGCAAAGTCCATGAATGTGACATTATTTTAAAACGTGGATCTGTGCGCATTGTTTCGGCCGAGACAATCGTCGCAAAACGGTCGGTTGCTTTCTCTCGAATAATAACTCATCAGTTATGTCGAACATGGATGAATGTAGGCCTGTCATGTTGCAACAAGATTTTTGAAAGCATCAGGGCCCAATTTGGTTTCTTTATCACACGCCGAATGCAATAAACGGTGTTTCTCGTTCGGACGGCGGCGGCGCCGGACGAAATAGAAAGTCGGATAAGTTTTGGGCGCTCGGAAGAAACAAAGGCGACCCTGGGCCTACCGCCTTCGGAAATTGCGGGTTCGTTCTTGTTGCTCCTGCAGGATGGAATCTCGTTCCCGCAGCGTATCCCGCGGGCGATGCTCGAAATTTTCGGCTTGCTCGGCTTCGTGTGGCTCTTTCTGTCTCGCCGATTCTACGTGTGTATGCGCATCACATCCGCTCTTTTTCGTCTCTTTCTATCGCTTTGGCCCGTTCCCAGCGTCGCCAGGTGAAACAAGGTATACGACCTGGCAAATCCGCCAGGTAGAATGGCTCACCTTGAACGATGACGTTTGCTTTCAAAGCTTCCTTGCCGGTGTAGACGTTCGGATTTGGAGGCACTTCAAAAAACATTTTTTTCTTCCTTTCATGAACAATTTTCTTTTCAATAAAACTCCACTTGATACACAAAATTGGACCCCTACTCTGGCAACACAATGTCTGATCCCCGTTTGCTTCGACGTTTTTCGCTATTCCACACAACCGTGTTGGTTTGCCGAGAACAGGGAATTATTTCAGTAACAATGGACGATGTCTCTGAAAGATGCAGATCTCCCAGAAAAATCGCAAAAAAGGAACCTTTTCAGCCTCGTCGTTTTCTTTCGTTCGGACGAGCTGAACCGAATCGTTCCGCATTGTGTAGAACAATTTGTAATATTACACGCAGTTTCGTGTAATTTCTAAGGTGTACCTTTTTTTAACATTTTTATATTTTCATTATACGAGATTTTTTTTTTGAGAATGTAACTTACAACCTCCAGAACTTCCGTCTGAAAAGTTTTTTTTTTCTCCCCGGCTATCCTATTTTTTGACAATTTTCTTGCGAATAATTAAAATGAATAATTAAAATGAATGAAAAAAAAAAAAAAAAAAAAAAAAAAAAGAAAAAAAAAATATTTTGTAAATAATTTTTTTTTATATTTGTGTAGATTTTTTAAAAAAATATTTTATATGTTTCACAAGTTCGTTTTTCATTTTTGAAACGTTATTCACAAAAAGACACCCTTCAGCGAAGCCGTTTCTTTCTGAAGGTGGCCAAGCAGGCGGTATCGTCTTTCTCTTCGCATGTGGCGGTGCAGTCATACGGAATGAACGTTCGCTACCGTGCTGGCAAAACATGCGTTCGTCAGCGTGGTGCTCTTTTATGCACGTTCACATACAATGTGTGTATGCTCATTTTTATGCGTACATACGTTACTGTTTTGTTTTTTATTATTCCTCCTTAAACTGTATGCCCCGACATATTTAACTTGCTCTTGCGTGTTATACATTATGTCTTAATTATTTAATATGCAGGCATCGGAATCGGTTGCCACGTTTTATTTATTTTCGTTGCCCAATTTCATTTCTCACTGATTTTTTAGCATTCCAGCGAGATTGAAGTGAGAAACGAAATTTTTTGATGCGAATGAAATATCTTCGTTCGGAGGTTACAAAAGCGGGTTTCAAAATTGCTCTCTTCACATAAAATAGAGTAAAAAAACAAAAAAAAATCACACACTCCGAGGACCTGGCGGATTCGATTGGTTGCGCTCGTACATTTGCATGGCATCTGTCTTGTAATTGGTAACTTTCATAACCTCGCGGATGTTGATCACGAACTATAAATTCGATCCACCTGCCCGTCACAGGTGCCATCATGCTATGAAATGCGATCATTGATTTCATTGACAATTGAGTTACTCGCATTTTGCGCCGAAATTATCATTAAGTCTAGATTGTTATGCAATAAAGTGTTGTACCGGTTAATGACTTTGACGAAATATTGTGTACCATAAAATACTCATCGCACAAAAACGAGAGAAAAATGATATTAAAATGCGCGAGCAATTTCTGAAGCGCAGATGGCAAACGTTTAATCATTTTTCGTTTGATCGATGCGTGGGATGCAATTAAAGCTCTCACTTGTCAGGTAGCTAAATATTATTACGCTTGCACGAATTGTGAACATTTTTTGTGGGGCATAAAAATCTACCCCCATCAGAGGTAAAAATAAACATATATGTGAAAGTTCGACGAATGAAAAATCCTAAAACTTGATTCTTTTCAAATTTAAAATCATTGGAATTGCAAAGTTTTTCTTTAAACTGAAGTATTGCAAAATAATTTTGGTTTCTTTTTGAGATAATTCTAAAATGGTGTTCTTTTGTATGCTGTAAAGTTACCCGCACCGTCATTATATATAAAAAACGTACACTCGCTGTTGGGGTGAAAGGTTTGCATGAAAACTTTATATAAAATTCCGGGCACGAAATTCCCGGATTTTCTAACGAATATATAGTGCAGTTTAGTTATATTTCACAGTTCCATTAAACCGGCTGTTCGTTTTCCAAGGAATCGTCAAATGCAAACATTTTGCCATACTGTCATTTACATGTTTCAATTTTTTGTTATCTTTTTTGTTATCATTTTATATTCTTTTGATGGAATCATGAATTTATACTTGAGAGAATAAGTAATCGTACAAAAACTTTCGCCGTACGACATTTTGAGACAACTAAAATACGTAATTTAGTAAAGGGGTTCCTCATGCTATTTTATTACCCGTGCATATTTAATCATTTTATATTCCATATACTCTGTTATACATGTTGTATATCTCTGAACCGTCGTATTCATTGTAATTTCACAAGGGCTTCAAATATACGCGTTAATCTTCTTGGACCAGAACGACATTTCAAAAATTAACTTAAAACTCTCGCCCTTCTATTCTCTCTTTTCCCTTCCTCTCCTTTTCTGTCATTTGCCTCTTACATTTCTATTTTCCATGCAAAAATAGAAATAAAATTAAATTACTCACATTTGTAATCAGATATAAGAATCACGACGAAAAGAAAGAAAACTGATTTGTATCCAATCACATAATTGCATAGAGAGAAAGGGAATGGAAAAAGAAAATTTGTGTTTCTTATAGTTGTCATTCTTTTTTTGCCTATCGACATTAATGAACATTCAATTACTTTACTCATTATGAGAGCTTTGCATGTAAACAACTGGTATAGTTTCAATTAAACGTCAGTTTGTGATCGAACCGGTTAATTAACAATGTTGTATAACTGCCAAATGGAATAGTGATTTGATGCAATCAAATTTTCATTAAAATTCAGCCGGGTAGAAATGTGTAATCGCAAAATAACGAACGCATTGTTTTCACACGACAAGAGATGTAAGTAGTTCAATTACGAACACTCGAAAATTGCACGCTTTAAGATCAGACGAAAACGCGACGCGATGCACCGTAATTACCGCTGCAACAATATATAATAAGTCTGCGCAAATTACAAATATTAATTTCTATCGAGAGAGAGGGGTTTCAGGGGCTGCAAGGATTTCATTAAATGAAAGGTCATGCTTTGCTGTTGCTCGACAAGGGGTTCCGTTGCATCGAGTGCTCGCATTGTGCTGACACATAATTGGACTTTTTTTTCTTTTTTTTTAATGAGTCTTCATTGATCAAATTTAATCCCTTGTTGACGAGGCAAATTGAAATGCAGTTTTTTTTTCTTTCGCTTATTTAAAACACTCTTGGCGTTTTCAAGACGTTTTTGGAAATAACAAAAGGACTCTCGGTTTCTGTCGGCACACTCCTCTGACCACAAGTGTAAACTTTTTCTCTTGGTTACGCCGCCGACGTGCAATTCGGCACTCGAACAAATACGAGATATCTGACGTATATGCAAAATGCGGAACCCCAGGGCGTTTAAAACAATGTACCCTCTTTAATTTTATCGCTCGCGGTTACAATCGCCCGTGCATGCACGTGGCCCCATGGTACATTGCATACTACTCCATATTCATTTACATGAAAAGATTTTACTGATAAAAGCCTCGAAGTTGTAATGATACATGGTACCATGCACAAATCAATACTCGAAAAAGTATACGCTTCTCTAAACATTTGTACAAATTTTTGTTCGTCAATTTTTTGATTGCCATCATTTTTGCTTCATATTTTCTTTCACAAATGCTTTTTGCAAAATTTTGAATTCAATTATTGTTTCCTATTTTTCTTTTATTGAACATTTTCTTTGACACATTTTATTTGCAAATTGGAATCAAATCATTTTTTTATCAAAAATTTTATTTCCAAACTCTGTGAAATTTTTTTGTTTAATTTTTGTATGTACATTTGTTGGAAGCAAGTTGTTGCGCTTAAAGTCATATCGTGAGATAGTTGAGAGTTGTGGAACGACTGAATGAACCAGAAAAGAGTGAATAGAATTTTATCATAAGTTCCAGTTCTTAATCCGACGTAAGCAAATTGATCATGAATAGAACATTCGACAAACCTACTGCAAGGGTTTCATCCCTTCAAAACGGCATTGGTATAAGATGGCACATACGTCTGTTATACATCGAGGCAAATAACTATTTCCAGTGAGCCGACTGGCGTTGGCGAGCGTGTGCTTCATGTGTGTTTGCTACGCGCAAACAATATGCGCAGAAAATAAAACTCCTTCTTTTTCTTATCATTGAGCTCAACTCATCCAATTCGGCATAACTTTGGATATCACGTCCAAAAAAACTGAATATTTTCAGCATTCGCAACATTCTACAAAGATTTTTTTGTCTGAAATTAAACATTGAAATGCACTCATTTCAAAGATTAAAAATATTTGTTTTTAATTTCATCAGTTTTTTATTCAGTTATTGAACTTTGTCAACGTTGCATTGACGTTTGGTGTATTTCAAATTGATTGCACTCACTAAGCGGACAATTAAACTTGACGCCATGGTTCGACGCATAATTAAAAAATACAATTTGAACGCTCCCTGCAACCTCTAATTTACGTTTATGGGACGAGTAATAAACTTAAAAGAGACATCAGGTATTATCACAATGAGAGGACTTTCGACACCATAATTATGCTATCATTGCTGTGATATCAACATTCACGTCGGACTACACACAATAATAGAGTAATATCCTGTAAAATCATACGAATAATTAAAAATAATAAAATTGAATTCAGTCAAACCTTTTAATTTAAGAGAATATTGAATTTATACAAAAATTTTGTTATATGAAATAAAATTAAACGAAGTATTTATCTGTTTCTGAAATAAAATTTTTAATATACTTTTTATGTAGACTGTAATTTGTATAATTCATTAAGAAATTATTATTGCCAACAATGTTTATAAAAATGTTTTTTTCCTTTTTTATTTGAAAATAAAGAAACTTTTAAAAATCATAAAAGTAACATATTTTTTCGGATTTCGAATGTTCGGTAAATTCCAACAGGAGTACGATTTTATCAGAACATCAAATGACACTTTTTTTAACATCACAGCCATTGATCAAAATGTGAACGATGTTATAACACGTTGCAATAGTATGAGGTATGAAAAAATGACTGTAATCCATTATGCAATTTCATAACGATGGATTTATCGTCGGTTTTGATACAAGATCGATCATATCATTCCAATTTGACAGTACAATTTTAACCTATCTTAGTTCAATAGTCTCAAAAAAAATATTTTTACCAAAAAAAAAAAAAAATGATTTTTGATAACTACGAAATTGCCCCTAATAAAATGAACAATTTCGATCTTTCTTCTCACGAGTAAACACAGTTCAGCACTGTGCCTATAAGCATACAAAATTAACCACTTGCATGCCGCGTCCATGTCGTTAAACGCGATACAAATTGCGAGCTTTACGATCTAATTTTGCCGATGCATTACCAACGTTCACGCGTAACTATTAACAAGCCCGCGTTAATCATAGATAATCTCAGAAGTTGCGCCCTTATCATGCATTATCCCAGGGTTGCACAATGGTTCTCACAATTATCACGACTCGAATAATGTAGTCGATCGTCAATCAGCCATAGCAGAGAGTAAAAAAAAGTGTGAATCATTTTTACCGTGATTGAAAATGCATAAATTCTTCATAATGTATATATAATCATGGATGTAACAAATGGCTCAAATGTAAGGCTTGAAAAAATATGCTTTTTCAATTTTTTGAAAATTAAAATTAAAATTTTATATGATTTAATTTCCAAAGGATCAGGTTCGAATCTCGGTATTGGAGGATTTTAATTTGTAAGTTTTTGTTTCATTTTTAATATGAAAATGTAATAAAATCAAAAACAACTAATTAAACAGTTCGAATATTGATTTGATTAAAACTGATTGACTATTTATAGGTAATTGATTATCCCAGATAAAAATGAACGTATGATGTAAACGTGTCTGTATATGTATACAAGTAACAAATGTTTGAAACATTGTTTAAAAGTATAACTCATTCCTGATAAGGTTGAATTTTTATTCGTGTTGCTGCATCTTTTTGCGGTATAAATGTCAGATCTGGAGCCATATATGAACGTTAACTAGGTATATTTTTGGCGGAAGAGTCTGTTAAAAGTCAGGCGGTACGGGAAATAAATGCAACATCCGTGTGTATGTATGTATCAGCATGCACGGATGAGAAATATAGGTGGAGTAACGCCAGGAACGTTGGATCGTTCGCTGCCGGTAGCAACGACCCTGGATGCATCGACTTCTGGGGTTGTTCGGAGAGGTAAGGGTGGCGCGATGCGAGAGAAAGAACGCAAACGAGCGAGGCGGGGGAGAAAAGTGCGCGAGAGAGAGAGGGCCGCAGCGACGACGCAAGCAAGGGCGAGCGAGACGGACGAAGGGCTTCTAGGACTAGGGAGTCACCCTTTGTTTTCGCGCGAGCTCTTTCTCGCTCGCGCCCGGACTCTGTCGCCTCGTCTGGGCGACTCGCCGTCTCGCTTTTCCGCCCTCTCTTTCATTGCTCCCGTTCTCTGGTTCTTCGGCTCTCCACGCTATTGATCCCGCAGCATCCACCACGAAATAACAACGTACGCCCGCCGCTCTAAGGACGGCCCGCACTCTCCGGCAATGAGGAATCGCGCTTTCTTACACTCTGTATCGCGAATTATCATCATTACCGATGTCTTTTCAACAGCGTCTCCAATTCCGGTCCAAAACAACTCCACTTTTTTTGACTTCATAGATAAAACATTTCATCAAGGTTTCTCATGGAATACAAACTTTTCAAAAAGTTGTTCAATCAAATTAATGAGAGCTTTGTTATATCTTTTGTTCTATATTTGTTTTCATTGTTTTGTAAAAGTGAAAAAATTTTGAACCGTTCGTATTGTTTTTAACATTTTAAAGCTGCAAATGGTCATAAAATTAGTCATACGTTTGCGGAGAATATTAAAGGAGTAAATCAAATTTTCACATAGTCCCATGGCAAGTCATGTTTTTTGTCATGGCTGTCGCGCGTTCATGAAAACGGATTGTGATGGGCATCATTTTAATGGGGGACGAAAGGGTTGTCTTGTGCAAGATTAGATTTAAAGTCGGGTGGAGATTAAAAGGAGAAAAGAGTTAATAGAATTTATTGCGGAACTAAATCTTGTATTTCTAGTAAATCAATTTATACGACCTTTAATCTGGCGTTGGCATGAAATGTGGTGGAATATAGTTCACTGACATCATTAGTAATCAATTTGTCATATCTAACTGCAATTCAATGTTTGTTTCATTCAGCACAAGTTATTATTATTTTGCACATTTCATGATAACAGTTCGAATAATTTTTTTTTAAGTTTAATTAGCGAGAAAAGACAAACATGTGTAATGTTTTTACGCATTACATATTACATATATGCTATACAGATATACGAGTTTTTCACCTTTCTTTCAAGTCTATAAATGCTTGAACAAAAAAACTGAAAAAAAAAACGTAACATACATTTTCCATCATGTTACAAGTTGGAATAATGTATGATCTGAAAATGAAATGTTGAGATAAATTGTATGAAATTGGAAAAAAATGCGCGACACAATGGTTGCCGATATGTATAACAACGTCAATAAGTATGCCACGATAATAATATTTTTACATACAATTTTACCCAGATCTATCTATGTTGCTTCTAATCGATGTCTTTGCAAAGGCAACGAACTTTCTCCACATGTTCTAAAGGGGAGGGATTTCACGTGGGAAACAATCACCCCTCAACTACGCCGTTGTATATACATCGTGTGACATAGGAACAAGAAGTAACCTTCGTCTTATTTTTTCCATGATGACGACTTTAATTCTCATTGATTCTAACCGAGCCTCACTTTTTTCAATAGTCAACATTACATCGGCACTTTTATCCACAAAAGTCTACATTTTCTCTTGAGAGAGGAAACAAGAAAAATGGCATAGCCAGACTGTCGATATTGTAACTTTGCATGAAAATTAGTTTTTATTCAAACTTTTTTCATTCAACTCTTCGAGCGGAAAAAAAACTTCACCTTCACATTTTTGTATAAAAATACAGGACGCAAAATTAAAACTAACCTGTTAATTAATTTTTAACTACGTCGAAAATTCTGAAAAGAAAGAAAAATAAAACCAATGTTGATACAACAATTCGTGCAGCGAAGGGGATATTGAACAAAAAATTGCAAACTACTCTTGCAAATTTTAGTCGCTAATACAAAATCAATTTAAGCCACTATTAGTTACGATACAAAAAAATTCCTTCCGCGTATTTAACGTGTCCGTTCAAAAGAAGTATTTAATGTCAGAATTCATAATGCCACTACATATTGATATAATCTGAAGGGGGGAGGGGGATTAATTTTTTGTTATTTTTTTTTTCTTCACGATAGCCCTCGAAGATCCAGGGCGATTACTTGAGATGGAATAAATGTAAACTGAATTGGACCATGTCATTACTTCAAGAAACAGCGGGGGCAACAAACAATTGAAAAGCGCTGCAGCTTTTTTTTTTTATTCGAATTGTGAAGTATTGCAGTGTGGGAACAAGGCAGCTTTTAATTAGAGCGCTTATATTGTGCGAACTCGAAGCCTACTGTTAGTTCAGATGGAGCATAATTTTTGGTCCAGGATGGCCATCCTGGTTCTCGTCTCCAACGGTTGACAAATTAGCATAACGGGGAATCGACCCAACCGTCAGAGTCACCCTAACTACGGAGCGACTGGTAACCCCCCATCAGTCGTCTCGAGTGCCAGTTAAGCATCAATGCAAAGTAAAGATCCGATATAACGCAACGTTCCCATTCTTTCGACTCGCAGAAGTCGCCTTCTAAAGCAAACCCTGCTATGCGAGAAAGACGTGAAAGTCGAAGCCAACCGACGATGTTGCTACGTGCAGTCCTTGCCATTTAGCTTTCATATTTGGCTTGCATTTGACTCGCCCCCCGTTTCCAAAACAAATTTTGTGCGTTACTTCAAAACACCACCATTTACACGCAGTCAAATTACAATTAATTGCCCCTCTCGTTCATTGTTGATTCCCTAATTCAGAAAAATGTGTGACTTTAAGTAAACGTTTATGTATGGCTTGATGTATAAATACCAAAATTATCCATATGTGCAACGTAAATTGGATGTACGCTGAAGTCAACATTTATATATGGCTTCACATGAATTCAAACATTTATATATGGTTCATATGTGGTCCGTATAAAATATTCATGACAAAATGGAGATGTAAATACTGTTAATAAAAAAAAAAATTAATTCTCATGTCATTCAATTAACAATTCGAATCAATGCGAAGATTGATACAACGGTAAAATCTGTTTCAAACTTGACTTACGATTTAGTTTACGAATGTTGCACGTTACAGCAGTTGGACAGGATAATATATATCTGTACAGGTTATTCTATAGTTAGAATGTCCTGTACAACGAGAATCAATTTTGAACACGTCCAAGTGTGTATACATGTCCATTACCGTATAACGTTGAAATGTCTGTAACTCATACTCCGATATATCCTGTAAGCTCTTGGGATGATGTCAAAAAATAGTTTTTTTTTTAAATAATTCCATTTTTCAACGTTCAAATTATTTCAAATTATCAGTTTCGAATTTTAAATTATTTTCCCAACCAGAAATTGTTCAAATACATCTTTTGAACTTGTTCAGATCATATAATAAATCAACAAATATTTTTTAGCTTTTCAAACTCATCCGATTCGTAGCAACACTTTTTGTATGGTTTAAAAGTCATATCGTCCATTTGACTCAGGCAAATCACGAATCTTCACGGTGAGATCCTAATCTCTCAATTACGTGCACTGATCTGGCAAACATTCGAGATCAGTAAGCTGTGCAAGAAAATTGAATCTGCGAGCCTGATGAGAAACGCGTACATACATTTTTAGTCGCAATTTTTTGTTAGATTTTCACTCGCAAAATGTATTTACAAAATTGATCCAATGCCCAACGATATATTCCACTGCTGGCAATTTGTTTCAAAAAGTAAAAACAAATATGAGAATAAAATTTAAGAAAATTGAATTAAAATAAAAACAGTTTGTAAGTTAGTTAAAATGAATAAATGACGGCAATATTTGAATAAACAAAAGTCATATTTATTTAAAAACAAAAAAATCTGTAAAAAATTTAATTGTCATCATAATTGACCCCGGGAAATCTAAAACTGCAGCGTGACGTAGACGTATCAGTGGAATAGGTGTCCTATTTAGAGGCCACTAAATACATTTAGTTGTAGTTGCACCGATGATGCAGACGAAATTGTGCCGTAAATGGCGCACGAACCAGTTGTATGCAAAATCAATTACCAAAACGAAAGGTACCGAACGATAATGATCCTTTTGCATTATGTCAGAAAGCGCAACCAAATTAGCAACATTTTGCAATTGTTTTTTTAATGTATCAAAATGTATGTAATATATGTCAAATATATCCTTTATAAAAACACAAATGTATGATGACAAAATAATTACAATGTAATGGCACAATAATAACCATACATACACATAGGTACATGTTCTTGTATTGATTTTGCAAGAGTTATGTATTACAAGGAATCCTGAAATAAATTCTATATTGCCAATATATTGTCAATATAATGTTTATATATAATTTCGGCAACAAATTCATTTATATATCAATGAGTCACATGAATGAAGTCTGAGGTACAATCAAACTTTTCTGATGCGACAACAAACAATAACTTCAAATTCAAATTCATCGATAAATTTAACCGACTCAATTGTTTAAACCAGAAATAAGTTGAAATTTTCTAAAAGACACAATTATTATTAATCGCAATGATAAAAATGATTAAAACTGAAATGAAAAAGTCTTCTACATAAAGGTATAGATTTCGCAACAAAACCAACGCGCTCAATTATGATCTTTTGATTCGAAGCTTCACTAATTACCCCCGGTCTTCATTACTTATCATTATTACACGATTGCTAATCACTGAAAGATCGTTAATGGTAATTATTGGAAAATTAAGCTCGCGTCAAAAAATTTGACATGGAACTCAGGATGCTGCTTTTCTCAAAGTTGTATAGGCGAGTTGGGCAAGGGAGTGCGAAGGGGGAGGGGGAGAGGAAAGATTGGAAAAAAGAAGGAAGTAAAAGTTGAAGAGGATGTTCTCTGGTGCGGGCGTATTTTGCAGCCTGTGAATAATGGGAATCAACAATCGTAACGGCGTTTCAGGTAATTTATAAGAGCTCTGATAGAGATCCCGGGCCAGAGCTCGGTAGGGCGCAGCCAGGAGGGACCCAGAGAGGAAGGGGTTGCTACGGTGCCGTCGACAGTCTCCCGGAGACCGACCGGCAGGGTTCTCTCTGTACCAGGGGTGTATCCACCTTAGTGCACCGAGGGCTGGATTCTCGTTTGCTCGCTCGGGTCAGTGCCCTCCAGTAACATTGAACCACCCCTCGCTGCAGTCACGGGCGAGCTGCACACGCCTGCGCACAGTCCTGTCCTCTCGTGCAGACTCCCACTTGCTCGACCACCCCGCGATCGCTAATTTACCCCTCCTACGCTCAGCCTCACTTCTACACCCCCAGCACACACTCCACCGCCGGCCGGCAAGCTAGCCGGACGTCTCCGCTTTTTTCCCTCCTTTTTTTCTGATGCTTTTTTGCACTTATCTCGGCAGCCTTTTTCCTATTCCCCCCACCTCTCCCTCTGCACCCTTACGCGCACCTTTTTTTCTTCGCCCTTTTTCCCACCTCCTTTTCTCATTCCTCAACCCCGCTACACTGATCTCATCATCTTTCTTCTAATGTTTTATTCAATGCCGAGTATATTTACTCGGATCTACATGCTCGAGGAGACGGAAAATTGTTTTTAATAGATTTTGCTAATCATGTTTGGTGATAGTCACCAGAGGCATTGGAATTTTAAATCATAAGTGGCAGCTCTGACGGTCTTAATGGTGGGATGGGGTTGCAAAAATTTGGTGCACTTTTTTTCATAAATTTTTACAGTTGGTGTTTTTTTCTTTTTAAAGGATATTATGTTTTGGGATCAATTCGAATGAATTTTTTTTGAGAGAGAAAGAGAGAAAAGTTGCAATTAAGAAGGTTGAGTGGTTAATTATGAATTCATTCTGATAATGACGTGCTAAGATTTGATTACTTATTCAAATTGATGAGTATAAATGCAGTTCCATAAAAGTTTCGAGCGCTTCATAAATACCAGATGGCAGCATCTGCTGTGCGGCAAAATTGCAAGGACAAAGTTCAATACTGATTTATATACACAACTTTGGAATAAAATTAGTTTTTCAATTATATCTTTGTTGCTAAACAAATTTAATTTACAAGTTGCAAATTATATATAATTTTTTTTATTCTCCTCTTTTTGTTCTTTTTATATTATTTTTGCACATGATTAATCAATTTTTGTTTATATTTGATATTATTTAACTGTTTTTAGTATAGAAGGAAAGTTCAGGTAAAAGTTTTTGTTCAAATGAAACATATCTGATCTCCCAAACCAAAAACCATGCAATATCTGCTAATGCTGCACACTGTTAATTACAAAAAAACATATATACATATCTTGAATTCATATCTTTAGAATCCGGGTTGAATATTATATCACTCACGAGACAAATTTAATCAACTAAAAGATTTTGGTTTCCCAAATGAAACTCTTAATATTATAAATATGCAAGACGCTTATTAATCACTTGATTTTTTTGTACAAGAAACTTCACTTTAGTAATGAATAAATTAAATTTCAAATTACCTGCAACGTTCAGACGGGTTATTGCTGTAATTCGTTTGAGTAGATGTGATACTGAGAGTGCTACTTTTTTAGTCAAGACGCAAGCTATCGCAAACAGATTGCAAAATATTATATTCAATGCTATTTGAAAGGGTGAATTTGAATTGCACAAATACCTCACAATATAATCATAGATATTTTGGGTGTCGAGTTAACAATAGTTGGTTAAACATTTTTATTTTAATAATAATTTTAACCTTAAATATTTTTCTTATCAAGCTGAGTTTTTATTTCTGAAACGCATGAACTAAAATTTATATGAAAGTTGCGATGGATTTGTATTACAGATTATTTATAATATGATGAAAAATACGTTTTGTCATGAACATCGATAGGGATAAATAGTTTTAATTTTGAAAGTAATTTAATATGAAATACGTGAAGACTATTTGTAGTGAATATCAAATATCCCTGAGGCTTCGCTATTGTATAGTTGTACGGAATATTGATAGATTGTTTGAACTCCTCCCATAATATAGAATAAAGTATGATCCGAATTATAAATCTTTATTAAGCATTCACAAACTCTCAAAACTTTGCAATGGTGCGCCAAAATAATCTCTGCGACAAATTTCAACAAATTCTTTCTTCGAATAAACAATTTCCTCGACATTTTTCATTTAAATTTTCTTTAAAAAAAAAAAAACAACAAAAGAAAACTGTCATTCATCCAGTTATATAACTTTCTGCACAAAGTTTAGTCATGTTTTTTTTTTTCATTTTATATAAATTCTGGTTGTAATAAAAAGAAGAATTCAAAACGAATCAGATGAAAAATAATGAATGTGAACAATTAAATTTAGAAAGCTGAAAAAGGTATTTTAAATGAAAACAGAGCCGTTGGGAAAGTTTTAATAAAACGCCGAAACGATCCTCCCCAGCATTCTGTGCATGCAGCAGAAGCCGAGTTCGTCCAACCCTCGAGCACTGAACTCCGCCGAACGTCCTAGAACGGCGTTGACGCATCTCGCAGGGGAAGCGCTCCAACGGCCTGATTTTGTGGCTCGCGGTGTACTTCCATCGCGTATCGCGAAAGGGCACCTTCTATCGACAAAATCGTATTCTACGTGAGCAGTATCGCGTACCGATTGAACAAGCCTTCGCCATTAAGAAGATACGAAAAAATGTGCTTGATATTTCGCGCTAGAGCTTTTTTTAATATTTTTCCACGTACTTTTGTCTTGCATTACAATTCTTACGCGTCGCATAATAGTCTGCATGCAACACTCTGAATGAAACTAAAAGAACTTTTTCTTTTTATTCTTTTCTGACGTGAAAAATATTATTCTTAAGAGTAGCAACAAATACTTGAAGAGGATCGGGTTATGAGTTTCTGGGATGTAGATAGGCAAACTTCAGTCCAAAGTTTGGTTCAACATTCAGGCCTTCTGCTATACGTCAATTCAAAAAAGTGAAAATCAGACAATGTGATTACATAATAAAGTCAAATGAAGTTGAAGTGTGTGAGAATAGAAGTTTCGATATCGAAACTCCATAACTTAGTTTGTTGCTTTTGCTTTACTTCAAATTTTTTATTCTTGGCTAGATGTTTGAACGTAAAGATTTTTGTTGAAAAGTGTCATTAGCAATTAGAAATGATTTTGTTTACAATTTTAAGAGAATTTCACTTTTACTTGATTCACAATTTTTTTTGTTAATCTTCATTAATTAGCGAAACTCTGTTTCTCTATTTAATGCTATTACTCGTCCCATCATCTAGCAATCTTATTTCGTTAGTTTTAACTCGTTTAAGGTGAAAAAGGTTAGGAAGCTGCAATATCGCGAGAAAACGTCGACTGGCTAGAAAAGTGGAAACTGACAGATGTTCTAAAAACGCCAGGCAGATAAAAAATATTCGTTACTTTAAGAGTATAAGTTGTCCCACCGACGAAAACCGAAATGACGTTGAGATGAAACAACATGATCACTTAATTTAATAAAATTTATTATAAAAACAGACATCCGAAATGTGAAGACAAATTTTGGAACAAGTCTTATGTCACTAAGGAACAAAAAATATTGAAACATATTCACCAAGTACATCATTTATCTCTAATTTTTCTTATTTCGTTATATTTTGAAATTGAAAATCGTTTTTTTCAAAAAAAAAAAAAAAAAAAAAAAAAAAAAAAAAAAAAAAAAAAAAAACAAAGAAAAAAAAAAACAGAGGGTGCTAATGTAGACCGAGCTCGTTTATGCAGTCTCCTATAAACACGCCCGAACTTCCAATCCCACAAAACGGCGATGACAAAGTCACGCTTTATTGAGTGAGTTGGCATATTTCGATAATTTGTCATCGTTATCTTGTCTATCCTTGTAAATTCAGTTCCATGGATTGAACAATATGGTTTGCAAACGCCCTTCCAATCCGGAAAGTACTGATTCATATCATATCCAATCTCAATTTTTACAAACAACAATTCCAAGAACACAAAAATCTACCTCAGTTATATTCTCATAACGAAGTTGTTGAGGAAAATGAAAACCTAAAACTGTATGGCTGACGATATCCATTACTTTGTTTGTTTTTTTTTTTTCAAGAGTTATGTCAGAGGGGTTGGATCTCCAGGATCAAAAGAAGAAGACCGTTCTATCTCTGTGTCTACTTTTTGTCACTTGCTTAGACGCGGCGCATAATGTAATACCCAGCACTCGATATTGGACGGCATTCTCTCGTTTCTGCGCATCAATAGCCGATAACCGGGCAGGAGAGGCTCCACCGATTGTGCACCACAATCATACATCATCAGCGCGGGTGGTTTGTGTACAACAAATTGTGTCGAATGTTAGGCAGCACCAATCCGCATCCCGCTTGATATGAGCAGAGGCCGTGCGAGCGCGTGCGACAATAAGACGCTGCCTGGTCACGTGCTCTCGGTGGCAACTTAGCACACGTGTTAAGTACACCTTGATGGGCTTATTTTTGAGGTTACGAGGGTGGCTTTCGAAGGAAATTCCACGTCAAGAGACAAGTGACGCAGAGGGAGTGTCGTGCAACGAATATAGAGATCGATCCCGAGTCTGGGTCAGACTCGGGCGTTCACCCCGTTTGCAGCCCGGGAGACACGGAACCAGGGTCGTAGCTGCGGATTCGGGGGTGCAGCGGTGCGCCATCCACACCCCCGGCATGTGGCCAACGTCCGCCAACGGGCCAAATCGCTGCCTTCGCGGGGTTTCAAGTTTCACCGGCTGCAAAACGCGAAATCCCGGCCTGGCCATTAGAGCCCGGCCTATTGCGCAAATCAATCAAAAATCCCGGAAAACCTCTGGCCAATGACTTCGCGCTTGCACCAATTACATGCATTCTGGGTTAAAGTTCGTCGCGCTCCAGCTGGGCTGAATTATGACGTATATTAAGTTCCAGACAATGTAAGAACTAAATTTATCGTCCTGCGGGACCACTCGCGATATAGAACGGCAGACGTGAAATATAAATTGATATCCAATTACACGGAAACGATTTCGGATTAAACAATTTTCGAACGGGGGGTTTTTTATTCGATCTAGGTTAATCGGTAGTTTATTACTTGTTTAGCAGAGTTTGCGGGGAAAAAAATGAACATTGCTTTTCAGCTGGGATTATTTGCGGAAACATATGTCACAAATTAGGATCCATTTTACAACCGTTATCTTTATCATTAAGTCTTGTAATTGATCATTTTTGATTTTTACTTTGTTCAATTTAAACAATTTTAACATGTCTCTTTTCAAGACGATTGTTTTTATTGATTTAATTAAGATGCTAATATCTTAATTAAAGATACCGTTTTGTGTAAAGACACTTTCACCAGCGTTATGAAGCAACAACGTCGTGCGCATCCATTTGACAAAAAATACGTCACAGTTTGAGACGTTACTGAAAATGATTTAACAATATTCACAGTGTCCTAATTTGAGACGACACTTGTTTTTGCAGTAAAAATGTATTTTGCGTTGTATGAAATATCCGAAAATTGAACGAGATACGAACGACAAACAAAAATATGAAGCCCTTTGTATTTGAAACAATTTGACAAGTTTTATTTGATCAGCTCTCAAAAGTTGACGATCGTTCTTTTACACAAACACTCAAACTTATTTCATTTTTCGACCCCCCGACTGTATTACCATGGTAAAGTTTTCCGTTCTAGATTGTTCTTCTTTGCATTTTTTTTTTCCTTTTTTCTGACAATTTCCGCACTGGGGAATGCAATATCCTGGCGTGGGACTTCATTGACACTGCTGCTATTGACGATGGCAAGCCACTTTCTGAAAATATTCTAATTAATGAATAATTAAAATGAATCAATATAAAGTATTGGAATTTGTCGTTTGTGACTGTATCTTAAGTATTTTGTCGTAACTATTCTTCTTCAGAAACATCATCTAAAACTAAAATAAAACAAACTTCAAGAATACAAAACAAAAAAAAATACAAAAGCAAAAGTTCTGAGGTCATTAAGATGGTTTAAAGTAAAATGAATAAACAATTAATTATTGCCGACATAAAAAAGTAGATAAGTGGTATAAATATTCACATATATATTTGTTGCATGGGTTGTTATGGTTGATTAAATTATAAACGCACAATATGGCATTGCAAAATTTGTTGTGTCTTCTACTTTAACTCGTAATCCAGGAACAAGAGTCCCAGGACGAGGTGAACGTTCGGCAGGGTGGTGGTGGTGGTACGTGACCTTTTGTTGGAAGGATAACGGAAGGGGTGATCTGGCAGAGGGTGAACTCTCAGGGGTGAATGCACGCACCTACGCTACTTCTATTTACACTCGACCAATGCAGAGGACTGCATAACTGCGTTGCACTTAAAATTTGGGTATCGAAGACGATGTGGGTTTCATGTGTGACCCAGAGTGTGCAACCTTTTCGTGGCTATGCCCTGATGTACAACGCAGCTTGGGCGGAATAGACGTTCCGCAAATTTGCACGTGACCCTTCTATCACCGTTGCATGGCTGCAATCGATTCATCTTGCACGTACTCTCACCATTATCAAACGACTAATTGTAATGACTGTTTTATCCCAAATCGATATCTAGTTTATACGCGAATATCAAACAATTTTTGATCCTCTTTTTTTAGCTTTATTAATTTTTTTCTTCAATTTTATATTTCACAGTTTCCTGTTTCAATTATTGTTGCTATTTTTGATGATAAATTAATTAATAGTATTAAGAATGTCAGATTATAGGTTAATTTATGATTAAAACTGGAATAGTTAATACGTTGAGAAAAATTATAATTTAACTGCGAATATGTTTATTTGTTTTTGACCAATTGAAAGGATGTGTACGTTTGTTATATTAACAATGCTCAGAAAAACTTTTTGACCCGAGCAGATTATTTTTATAAACATAGTGTTCCACTGTTCGCGGAGTTGTATTGTGTGCAAAACTGTTTGAATAAAAACCCTTTTGATAATGGGTTGTACGCGGAATGTGAGCATTTATTGTTATTGTAAAAGTACCCGGGCAAAAATGGATGATGAATTTGTTACAAAAATGCTGTGACAGCTTTGCTGGAAATATTGGAAAAACTATAAACAATTCATTCTCATTGTTTAATATTTGTCTGCGTCTCACTGATGGTATAAAAATATGTCCTGCTTCATGTTTATTATCAACTTTTTTTACATGAATCGATATTGGTTCTTGTAATATGCCTGTTATAACTATACATATTAACTACTTAACTATTGTCTCGAAAATAATAATTAATTAGTGCGCAAAGAACATAGAGCGGATGGAATAAATTTATTTATATAATTACAAAGATAAACGAATCATTTTTTGTTGTTGTGGTTCAATTTTGTTACACCTACATTTTTTTACATTTGTATTACAATTTACTTTTAATCTCGCTATTGCAATTTTCAAATTTAACTAACATTTTTATATTCAACATTATCAATCAGATGTGAAATCTGCTAAAAATTATACAAATTGTTTAGTTTTGATAATTCAAAAGTCTATCGTAGAATTTCTAAATTTAAAACTGTTATATTTCTTTTTACAGATTTCTTTGTTACCGCTGAAGGTTACAGAATTTTATTCGGTTCAAGTACTACATGTTTCCGCTTGTCGCCAGTAACCAAGCCGCTATCACACGGAGGTAAAATACGTTTCGCAATTGCAAGACAGATGTCACCTCTCAGGTTTTAGATTCGTTATCAGCAGTTACAGTGTGTCATCGTAACCGGCATTTGGAACTAATGTTTTGTTAGTACTTAATATAAATAATAAACTCAAAAATCAGAGGCAATGGCATGTTTATGGGGTATTTTTTCCGGCACCATATTCATAACACTTTTGTTGGGGTACATTTTCAAAAGAGCTGTTCGTCCATCGCCGGTCAAAAGTATTGATCGAAAACATGTCTTAGTGAGTATCTCAAATCCGATCAAAACAGAAATCAAAAATAAAATTTGTTTTCCAATAAAGATTCAAAATACTCCAAGCATTCTCAGACCTGTTAAAATTTTTATTTTAAGATTTTTTGTTAATACTCCATTCTATTCTTTATATTAAGTTTTTAAATAAGCAAATTAACAATAAATAAGGCAAAGTTTTAAGTTAAAAATTCATTTTGTTAAGTGCCGTCATTAATGTTAATGTCTTATTACAAATATGGATGAATTATGAAACAAATCATCATTTTGTTTCAATTTAGAAGTTTCTTTTTTGAACAGAATTAAAAATAACAATTGTTTATTGTTGCATTGTTAGAACTGAAGCAAAAATAATAATAAAAGAAAATTTAATCTTGTTGCGTACTATGATATCCAATTTAACATAAACCAAATGAATGGACTAATTTCAACTAATTGCTTTTCCAGATTACCGGAGGTTCAAGTGGAATTGGAAAAAGCATCGCCGTCCTTTCGGCGTCGATGGGAGCTGACGTCACAATATGTGGAAGAAATCATGATAAGTTGGACAGGGCTTTAACTGAAATAACAAAACACGCCAAGTATCCCGGGGAACAAAAAATCAGTAAAATTTCGCTTGACGTGACTGCGAGCTATGACACAATCGAAGAAGTACTCAATGAAGCAGATGATGCGAATCCTATTTATATGTTGGTAAATTGCGCTGGAATCGCAATTTGTGGAACGATCGAGGATACAAACGATAAGGATCTGGACCATATGATAAAACTCAATTTCTTAGGAACGTTCAATTGTATTAAAGCTATTACGCCCAGGATGAAATCAAGAAGGGAAGGAATAGTTGTTTTGACCTCGTCCCAAGCAGGACTTGTTGGTAAGGCTGATACATAGGTAGTAGACAATAAAATGAGAACGTTGTATTAATTTTCTTTTTATTTTTATTTTGTTTCATTCGGTATTTTTTTCTTATGTATTGGTTTTAGATTGTCAATCTATATTTGTATGCGTGGACAATGTATGATAATCAATCACAAGTAGAAATTAAATTTGGAAAAAGAAATTGAAAAAAAAAGCTTTAATTACAAAGAAATTAAAACGAAATCATCAAATACTTGTATTCAGATTGAATGATTTAATGTATATTTTACGTTCGTCTTAAGCTATTAGCTTGTAACTTTCTGCTAATGAATTTGCAATTACTTTCAGGTATTTATGGTCTATCAGCATACTGCAGTACAAAGTTCGCTCTGAGAGGATTAGCTGAGAGTTTGAGTTACGAATTGTTTCCGTATGATATCTCTGTGACATTGTGTTTGCCTCCTGATACTGACACTCCCGGATTCGAAATTGAAGAACAGAGCAAGCCAGAGGAAACGAAATTGATCTCAAGTACCGCCAAACTTGTCCATCCTGATATAGTTGCAGAGGCTCTCCTTGAGGATGCATTGGTAAGATGTTATTGCTTTTAATCAATATTCCCTTTTAGGTAACATTGCATCTGATATTAAAATACCTTTTATCAATGTTTAACATTTTTATTTTTCAAGTTAAGATTAAATATTAAGACGATTTGTCATTATTTTTCAGGCTAAAAAGTTTTTTTCCGCCGTTGGTGCAGAAGGTTTCCTGTTGAGTGTATTATGTTCCGGGATGTCTCCAGTCATCTCTATGTGCGAGGTTTTCGTCCAGGTCACACTAATGGGACTTTTCAGATTTGTCAGCACATTTTATTTCTACTCGTTCCTACAAATAATATCTAACTGTATGAAAAAGCGGGAAGAACATAAAAAGAGGGAATAGAGAATGTTCAAACAGCAGAGGAAAATCTAAAAACGTTGTGCTATTTGAACCAAACGCATAAAGTCAAAACTATTTGTAAAATCATAGAAGTATTTTTTATGATATTTTTTGTACAAACTTAAAAGCCAACTCCTACGTAAAAGTATTTGCTGTAACAGTACAACATGATTAATAGTACGATCAAGAACAAAACAATTGTAAAAAATGATATTAAAAAATCGTTCCCTTGTCAATACTCGAGTTTATATATATATTTTTTTTTTACTCCTGTATTACTGTATTACAAGAACAGAAACTGCAAAGGAAAACGCCGGAATTAATTTTGTTAACGATGTGGTTTACTTTTATTTAGTATCCCGTAAAGTCATAGTATAATGTTCGTCATAAGCTGTACGGTTTTTACACACACAGAGTGGAGGAGTTCTTCATCCTCCTTTTTGCCACATTTTTTTTTTAATTCTTTTTTTCCTCAATTTTCATTCTTTTCTTTTACAACAAAATTTTCTTGACTTGCGAATGAAATGAATTGTATTTTACATTAAAACAAAGCTTGTGCTTGCGAATCTCTCGTGTCCCAAATCGCAGAAGGTTATAAGCACGTTGTGTAAAAACGAAAATAAAAAGTCGCACTTGCATCAAGATCACAGGAGATTCGTAGAGCCAGGCGACATTTCCTCGACAACAGAAGCTCAAAGTTACTCGTGCCAAAATTTGTATCCCGCATTATAACCATACGCGCTAATCTCATATCCTCGCATACATATCATTTTTTGTTCGCCTAATACAAATTTCGATCCGGGTAAAAATTTTGTCTCGGAATCGTGATGGTAATGATCATAATAACATTTATTTATTAATTGTTTCACACATGTTCTCGCATTCTAACACAACACTCTTTTGTCCTCAGTCTTTCATCTTGCGATCACTCGCACGTCCACTTGTTCCATGTTTTTTAAGGCATCGTCTTACAAATTTTTGTCCTCGCTTGGAATCTCGTCCCGCTTTTGTCTGAAGTCAACCCCGGGCGGCTGGGCGAAAACAATAAATTCAAAACAGACAACCAACAGCAACCAAGAAACAGGAGGATATGATTGCTCGCGCACCGCCGGAAACAAAAAGACGAGAGCGCGTCGAAAAATCTGCAAGACAAAGCGTGTGAAATTATTTTCTTTTTTATTTTTTGCGCTTTGATTCGTCCGCTCGACAAGTCTGCGCCGCTCGTTGGGACGTTGATTCTCAACAGACACGCTAGTCGCGAGCGCAATTTCATCATCGTCAAGCGTTCAAATTGATTAGCGCCTTCAGCTCTTCTTATATCCCTCATTAACGATCGATTAGACCCATCGCAATATGAATACGTTATTGAGAGCAATAACTAGATTATTCGCGAGGTTTTTCAAATTCAAACAAATTTAATGGAAAACTTTCTATTTACTTGTCTACGAATAGATCATTTGTGTTTGCGCTAAAATATCCAAAATTTAGACCGAAGCGCTTTGTTCATTTTCATTTGAAAGAAAAAAAAAACATTTTTAATTTGTGACAAAACTTTGTTGATAAATTTTTTAAATATTTTTCGCTAACGAATCAATCAATGATTTTTTTCTTGAGCTGAGATTTACAAGCTCACTGGTCATTAAAATACATCTGTTTACTGATTTCTCCGTTATTCAGTTTCATTAATTTTTTTATTTTTTAAAAATTTTTTAGAGAGAGACTCCAACTTTGAGTTGGGTTTGCGTCGATTGAGAATGTTCAGCGGACGGGAGGGTCGACGTAGCTACATTTACGTCGTCCCGAGAACTTCGTTGTTCAATGCCGTTCGAGAGGGATTCAGCGCGAAACGAAACAATCGTGATACGATCATTAAATGTACATTAGGACATCAATTTTTCTTTTTTTTTTTTTTTTTCGCACAATGATTTGAACAAGAATGGATCTGCACAAGAAAACGAATCATATTCTGAGAGAGTAGACGATAAGAATTATACACGATGTGCGCGGTGTTTTAAAAAAGTCGCTGCAGTGAACAGAGGCAGTGGTAGACACATTTGATGGGCGATAGTGCGATGGTCATCTAAGTATTTTCATTTTTTTTTAATTTCATTTTTTGCAATTGTAATAAGCTCTTCATGGTGACGTATAAAAACTACTTTTGATGTTTTTTTTTTTTTTTTTTCGAACAATCTTATATCGGTTTTCCCTTCATAGATCCACCTTGGTCAAAACTTTTTTTATCTACATGGTCGATTCATTCTGCATATTCGGTGCGCTCAATCGCCAAAAAGCATATGACGTAAAGTATTATTACAAAATAAAAAACGGTGACATCAAAGACACACATACGAGAAGATACATCGAACCGCGCATCTACGCCGAAAAACAGTAAGGTAGAGGGCCCACGTACTTCGTCGATAAACGGTTCCGCAAAGTAAGGCACAAGAAAAAACAATTTTTCTGCACGTCGAACGAAAGGCCACTCGAACTCTAATATGAGAACGAATCAACATTCAGACACAGTTCTCGGGAGTACGCTCTGAATATTAAAAAAATAACGTTGTGATCGTACCGTGTAGGTTGCGTTTTGTATATCCTCGCTACACGAAACATTTTCGGGCGTAAAACGTAAGACAACATTCTGACATTTCTGACGACTACAAATAGACATCGGTACAAAAATTCAACACAGCTGATGCAAATTCAATGCTGATATCCTAGGACGATACTTAGTCAAAGAAGCAACGAGGACGTGACTCTCATTTTCAAATCGAGCGACGAAGTTTCCATCCAAAATGAAACAATATATAATAACTTGAAAATAATAACTTCTAAGGTCAAAATTGGAAATATATGCGACATACGTGTGACATATATGTAAACATATACCCAGGCAAAGAGATACATATATGCAGCCATATATACTTGCAGCATATATGAACATATATATGAATATAACAAATAATTAAACATAAAACTCTTTATCAAACTCGAGAAACGATAAAAAAAAAATGAAATAAAGTAAAAAAAAAAGTTTGCAGGACAGGCAACGAGCCAGATGTGTGAAATGTGAAACGGTGGCGAAATTCTGGTGACGAAAAGCTTATCAAAGTGATGAAGCTCCCGGATTCGCGTGAGAACAAAGCATCCGGGCTTTTGAATCGTGCGAATCTTGAATTATTGCAGCGTTAAAAAGTGACGGGATTTCATCTGACTGCGTCGCGTGGTCCTTGACTTGAGTTCATCCTCTCGAACGAAAAGAAAGAGTCGTGGGGTCCCGGTCGCCCCTTTATAACTTTTAAGTGCGTCATTCGACCAACGCTCGCAACGTCAGTCCAACGAACCTTTCTGTTTCGCTTCACACTAGGTATCATATATACATGTATAATGTGCGTTTATACTTCATTTATATATGTATATATAATTTCAAGACAGTATAGGTGCCTTTTCCCTTCGCTTTCAATTTACCTCTTAAGTCTTACGCTATGCTTTAATTAGTGTTACATCTATTTTGTGTGGCCTGCCCATGCTACCCTCGACTCATTTCGCACTCGAGTTCAATATCAATTTTCAGAGTTTAACTTTTAGTATTATCAAAGAGTTCGTTATGAAAATTCAAAGTACAAAAAGTAACGTCGAACGAAAAGGTTTAAAAACTTAACTTTACTGAAAGTAGATGTAAAAATATATGTCACATGTATGTTCATATTTATGTGTCATATATGCTTTTGCCTGGGTAATAAAAGTAACATTGTCAAACTATAAATGTAAATTATCAAACGCAGAGTTTTAAAGTATAAAAAAGCAATTTAAACTAGTGCTGCATTTTCGGGATAAAATTTAAACGTAACATGTTTGCTGAAATGAATTCAATTGGTTTGAAAGCTTGTACTTTGGTGGAACCAACAGGGCAGCGTTGTTCAAACGAATTGAAAAAAAAAATAGGCAGAGAAAATTAAACATTTGTTTGCGATTGTTGCATGGTTAGTTTTGTTATTCATCGTTGAATGTGATATTGGATGGCTTTGCGGCTTCGTCGCCTGTCACTGTGTCACGTTCGAACTGTCTAGCAGAGGCGGCCAGACCATTCCGATGCACTTAAGAGTCAAAAATTACACATTAACGGTTTTTTTTGTTCTGTTTTGTTTTAATGTAACACGTATGGCATGCCATAATTATCATAATGTACTTATGCTATTTATTTACAGACAATCACATGAATCGTAGATATTCTATTATCGTTCGTATAGTTTTATTCGTCCCTGTTCTACCGCGATTCTTCGGTTTTGCTATAATTTTTATCTTAGCGCTTTTGTTCCTCGCGAACATTCCACACCGTCCTTTCATCTCTGCGTGGCTCTTCTACTTCGTTCGCAATTACCTATTTTGCATGAGCTTTTATTATTCATAACATTAAACTCTTCAATTTTTTATTCATCTTGCGAGCTGAAACTTGTTCAATTCTGTGGACAAAACAAGGAGACATTAATTTCGAGTATGAAAATTTCAATGCAACATCAGACAATTGCAAATAAAAAATATCGTAGAAAGTACTGTTGTAAAAGTTTTGGTGAAGGTAAATTCTAAAATTAAAAGATGTCCGGAATCAGACTTCTTTTTTTTTGTCAATAATGTTTGGTTTCATATTTTCTTTCGTAGGCAGTGAAATATGAAACAGTCAGAGATAAAAAAAGAGAACATTGGAAAAATTGAGTTTTGATATGAACACATTGGAAACAGTCTTAGTCTACAAAACGGTGTGAATAATCTCAACGGATTTTACACATATAATATTGAAATATGGGCTTAAAACTTTGATTCAAAAATTGTTAAAAGTATTAGTTAGAGAATTTATTTTTTTTTTATTCCTGTAAAACATTTCAAATCGGATTTAGTGATAACGAGACGCGAAGTTTGCCTGCTACCGTCACAAGTTTTGGGGAGGGACAAAAAAATGCTGTTTGCATTTTAATCCCTCTTTTCCTCCCTCCTTTTTTCAAACAATCTTTATAAATTCCGCCCGGGTATCAATATCAAACAAAACTTCTGGTCTCAAAAAGTATCAATTACACGACGCAAGTCCGTTGAATAACCACCGATGAATAACCACCAACCCGCGGAAAACACATCGAACAAGTTTCAATTCAAATCGAGGGACGTAGAGCAAAGTTTCTACTTGAATTTCTTCGCCTCGAATGCAGTCGAATATAAATTGTAAATAACGCGTCTCGACCACAATACGAATCGATAGGTCGTATTGTTATCGATTATTTGTCTCGCGAGTATTTGCTTTGCCTTCGAGATGAGGCCGAAGGCGAATCGAGAGATAGCTGGATGGACAATTTTTCAGGCACCTTCAACAAAGCTGATCCTTAACAGAAAAAAAAAAAAAACTCTGTGACCTGCAGAAAAAGTTTTATCCCGCGGGAAGGAATAATAGTAACAGTTTTTCTCTCTCGCCAGAAGAACAAAACTAAACTCAAGAAACCAATTCTAATTGCTAAATCGATTCCGGGTTGAAAAGTGAAGGCATTTTCGAGGCGCGTAACAAAAGTTTTTAAATTGTTATCAGACAACCATTTACGTCTGACTTATACGTTTTATCATATATGTTCATTTATGGGGGATAAATTTAAAGACATTTTCGAGGAGCATGACGTAGAAGTTTTCCAATTTTCTTTTTTTTTGTTTTTTTATTGCAGAGAACAAAAAAATTAGCCAGCAAAATGACATGGTAATCGCAATCCCGGGAGAGATCCATCAGACCCGAAGAAATACGCGCCACCTTTTGTTTTGCATGATTCCGAGAGCTCTTTTGCCCTTGATTGATGATGTTGCTCGCTCTTTTTCGGGGGACAATACGTTTCGTTCGATTCATTATG
Source organism: Trissolcus brochymenae (assembly GCA_030523145.1). Classification (NCBI taxonomy): domain Eukaryota; kingdom Metazoa; phylum Arthropoda; class Insecta; order Hymenoptera; family Scelionidae; genus Trissolcus; species Trissolcus brochymenae. Next base: position 35,035 of record JAQQRF010000369.1, read on the forward strand.
CGGGCGATCGGGAGCTTTTTTGTCTTCCTTATCGTGGAGATTGATTTATTGAAGTCGCGAGATTCGACGTTAAGATTTTGCTGTACTGGGTTTACGAGCCCAGAGGTACATATGATAAAATATTTTTTTCTTCCCGACCCTCTCTCCCTGGCAGGGGCGAGTGATAAATCTCTCGAACTATAATTGTTTGATCGATTGCGGGTCTGAGCGCTGTTTGGCTTTTTTTTTATTCAACTGGACTAATAAATCAAACCGAGTTAGTGGTTTTAAGCGAATTCTCCGGTGTAATTATTTTCAACCTTTACGGCTTATGATTCGATTACTTTGAAATTCTGCGACTAACATGAATTTCGTTAAGCAGAGAGGGAATAGGAAGTTTTGTTATGAAATTATCAGTTTAAATTTATGATTAGCGAATTTAGTTGAAATATTTGTTACTCAATTAAATAAAGTTACATTTAAGTGTGACAACTCGCGCGGAACATAAACTTCCGAAAACAACTAATTAAGGTTCCGTGTTAGTTTCAGATGTCACGTGCACTTTCGTTTGCACATTTTCGCAAGTTTTCGTTTTGTCGGAGAAAAGTTGTACATCGCTTTAATATTTGATGCTAATTTCGTTTAGTATTCAGAAAAGAAATACTTTTTTTGAAATGAAATCGTTAAACAAATAAATTAAACGTATTAATGAATGAACTGTATTAGTTCAACGAAATTGATATCAAAACTGTATCTTTTAAATGCTTTTGGTTTGTAAGAATGAATCGATTTGTTGAAAATTGAATAAGAGACTCATCGAAAAATGCCTTCGACTTTGTCATTTGGGATGCTTCGACCTCATCTCGATTTGCGCCAGGTATATCAAAAAATAGTAAAAAAGAACGTCGAAGCAGTGACGCAGACGCGAGGCGTGTATGATCACGTCGTTAATTCGCCGGCGCATTTGTCGGTGATTAGGAGAAGAAACTAATGTGACGTGCAAACGCGAGAGAGCATACCTTATCACGGTCGCAAGTGGCACATTCGCTCGTGCACATGTGCGTCGCCCGCGCGCCGCAAGCGCCGTATTTTCATAGCCGCATTGTAATGTGCCCGCTGTACTGCGGCGACCTGATTTTCAAAGTTTGATCATTATGCGTTATTATAAATGGGCGCGACGCCTCCGACGAAGTTTCTTCTTCTCGGTATCGTTTCTTTTTCCTTTTTTTTCTGTCTGGGCGGCTGTCGCAATTTACATCAAGTCTGCGTCACTGAAAATCATCAAATTAGCTAATTTCTACACACTAACGGCCGGAACAGACTATCTTGAGATTGAAGAACACTTTTAAGCGTAAAACTGCCATCGACTTACGCTCGCCATTTTTCTTTTATTTGTTTCTGGTTTTCCTTTTTATTCACTTCTTTTGCCATCCATTTCGTTGACGCCGGTGAATGCTTTTCGTTTCTGTCATTTTTTTTGTTGGGAAACAAAATTAAAAATTGATTTCGTATTCGAAGAAACTTTTGTTTCGATTGGAACCGATCATCAGAATGAGAAGAAACAAAACAAAGAGATACAGAAACGATTGAAAACCAAAATTCAGACACTTTATTTTAGCTTTTTTTTTTTCTTATGAATGAGAAATAAATTGTAGAAAATCGATTGTAGATAATGAACCGCACTGATTCGGCATTATTTCGATTACCATGATCTTGTTCTCAAGAAATCCGACAAAAAAGACGCGAAAAAAAATTGCGCGATCACTTGAAAAGCGAAGAAGAAGAAGAAGAAGAAGAAGTTGCCTGTTAAATCAATAAACCACAATCGGATCAACGTTATAAGGCCATACACAGATCCGCAACGTGAAAATTTAATGACCTGCTACGACTGGCGCGATTGAAAAGAGGTTTTACTTCGCGGAAGATTTCATTCAAAAGTATCATATCGAGAGAAACGAGGTGGAACGATTTAACGAACTCGAAAGTACAGTTTATTTTTGGTATCGACTCTCGGTACGTGGGGGTAAATCACGGTGGCATTGTGCAAAGTTTCGTCGCATTTGGCCTGGTATCCCGCTAAAGCGTAAATATGACGAGGGCCGCTCCACACGCTTCCATTATTTTTATTTTCACCAAGTGACTAACACTGCGTTCGACACGCAGCAACCGAGTTATTGATCGCCCGCTGATTATCAGAATTACGACGAATTCTACCGTGCAATGACAAGAGCGATTACCGTGCGTATTATGTTCCAAACGGTACGAAGTAATTGCTCATTTGTGTTGGGTATCGGTAGCTTGCTAATGCATTAGTTGATTCGTCGTCACTAGCCGCGCGCTATTTATGACGCCGATTCCAATCGAATGTGTTTTGCATTCATCGGCGTCTCGACGCTGCAAAAAAAAGGGGAACGATTGGCACCAGCTCGAGCACCACTTCGGCTCTTCTCAAGTGAAAATTCATTTTAGATTCCATTTCTATCAATCTTTTATATATGGTTCCATATATAACCATCGATCAAACATACATGGGGTCATTGTACAAACCGATAAATGGAGTTTTAGCAATACTGCCCCAGATATAGGACCATATACGGGGTCATTCATGAGACTATATATAGATATATATATAAATCATACACGGAGCTATATATGAACTATGGGGATATATGTGAAGTCATATACAAGAGTACATATGGAGCTACTTATGAACCGTATACAGCACTGTATGTTTGACTATATATACGGTCATAAATAGGGCTATATGTGAGGCCATATATGGAACCGTATATGAATTTTCACTTGGTGACTGTTAATGCAGTCCTGTTCGAATGGTTTTTCCTTGTTGTTCATTGCTACGCCTTACAGTTATTGGATATCGAGTTGTCCTGTCTTTCGTTGCACAGTCAAGTTTTGTTCGCTCGTTCCAGTCACGCCGACATCATCTTTTCGTCGAGGACACTGACGCTGTTGCTGCCGTCTATCGCGGTATCTCGATCGCTTCGGTACTAGGTACATAGTTCTGGACAAGAACGAGACTTAAGATTGTTAAGAAGAGAAGAAAAGACCTCTCGCAGCCGCATGGGTACAGCGTAACAGCGCCGACGAACCACCAAAGGAACCCGCAACAGCCCGGCACCGAGCTCTGGCCTCTCTGTATCGCTGCTGGATGCTCCCCTGGATAAATAACAAAATGTTTGAATCGTTTGCAAATAAACAACTTGCAATACAAAACTTATTTCAAAAATATATATGCCACGTATAAGTCAGGCAAATGTGTGAAATATACGTGAAAATATGTTTGATGTATACGCGAACATATATGTTACATACTTGTTTATATATGTTGACATACATGTTTATTTACAGCTATGAAGATTTGGTGACCGTTTTGGAACTGGACGAAAAGTAAAGTCTTGTTTTGGTGCTATTGATTCTACCCAGCACTGAATAAAAACCGGGTGTGTTTGTCGCCCGAGAGACGGTTAATTAAATTCAACTGTAAATAAAATGTTATTTGCGCGCTGTAAACAATGCGAGTTGCAAATATAATTGTTGTAAAAAAAAAAAATATCTCTCCCGAGGGTACACTTTTGTTCGAATTATTTTTGTTTCGTTGTTTTGTTGCAACAATGAAAGTATGAAAGCAGCATGAGAATTGAAAATTTGTTCGGGTTTACCGATGAATTGAACAAAATGGGTATAATATTTTTGTTGCATAACCATCTTCCTATAAATGTGCTCGTTCGATTGAATGAAGTACTTGCTATGTATTACAATAATAGTATCTGAAACTGTTTCTCTTTGGATCAAACTTAGAACGTAGCTTGCATAAATCAATTGAAACATTATCGGAACGAAAATCAAATGGGGCAGAGTTATAATGCAACAGATATTGTTTCAAAATGAAGCGGCACTGAACAAGTGGTCGTGCCAACAATGGCGCCTCGAAATTGTGCATTAATTGAACAAAACATTAGCAAACAAACCAATTTTCTCTCCGATTGTTTTAAACTAAAATCATGAATGAAGTTTTAAGCTTTGAATATGGTTTTAAGTTATAAATATTGTTTCCAACTATAAATTATTTAGCGACGGCGAAATACATTTTAGCATTATTGAAATTCAAATTTTGATGGGTGTTTTCAAACTATTTCTAGATAAGCGGTCAGGAAATGTGTTCTGCAAAATTCATTAAATTTTGATGTCCACCAAATAATAAAATGATCTGCTGGTATTAATCATTCAAAATTGAATCTATTTAAACACAATATATATTGTTCTTTATATTGAACACAATATATTTCTATAGACGTTTTTTATCAAAATTCGGAATCCATTTTTTGAACATCAATTGAATTTATTTGACATGAGAGAGTTATGTTGAATTTTATATTCTATTTAAAAGATGTATTGAATGGTTTCATGAAAAAAAAGAAAAAAAAAAAAATTAAGTGAACGGTAAAACTTGGTGCAAAATTGCAATCTATAAGCCATATTAAAATTTATCATACGTTCCCTTCCCTCCACCCCATTGAAATTCGAATTCACTCTATTTGTCGTCGGTGAAAAGACAACACATAACGATGGAAGATTAATAAAATATGAATACTTTACATATAAAATACAGCAAAGTGATGCGATAACATTTATTCCCCAGCGTAAAGTGTATGTTGTAAACGGGCTTGTATACTCAAGATAACACGGATAAAAAGCAATTTTTTCCCCAAGCTTATAATATCTCGTCTTGTTGTGGAACGTTTCTACAATAATCGAATTTTATGAAATACTTCTCCTCCGCTAAAGCAATTACGAAAAATACCTCTTTTCTCCTTACATTTTCAAGTCCATGAAAAACTTGAGACTTTTAAGATGAAAATATTGCTTAAACTCTTACATAATACAGATATGAGAAAAACGTACCTAAAGCTTATTTCCAAACTTCTTTTATTCGAAAAAAAGAAACAAATAACAAAATAAGATGAAAATCAGTTCAAGGCAAATTGGTTGCAAACAAAAATGATCTCGAGAATGTGCCACATATGTCTCTTTTTTATATGGTTATGTAAGCATGCACCCAAAATATATATTGACACTCATATTTGACATACATCATATATATTTTTGTGCATGGACTGTGGATGAATTTATGGTTTTGAAATTACCATTAAGAACGTGAAGCTGTACACTTGCACTGTGCAGGTTGCTCGGACTGCAGGTGTAGTTTCCTTCGTCTTCCTTCTTAGCGTTCTGAATTATGAGCTTGCTGACGACAGTGTCCTGATTGTCGTCGTGTTTCGTTTCAATAACTGGAACGGCAGGCTGGTAGTCCAACACGCGATTTCCTTCGTGGTACCAAAACACGTATAATGGCACTTCGACTGACTGCTTGATCACGCAACGAAGAGTGACTGTGCTACCAGTTTTAACGTACATGTCGTGATCGCCCATTATTTCAATTTTTGGCACTGTTGGAAACAAAACAAAGAATAACAATTCTTAGTCAGTGACAGACGCAAGTGACCGAGTCTAATATCAGATGCAATCAACAGAAAACTTTTTTGTCCAACTTTCGAAACAAGAACAAAAAATTAGTTGCATTTCTTTTGTCCAACTATCTTCATTTCGACTGAACGTTTTTCGCTTAAAAATTTTTGTTTCTTCCTTCGTTCTGTTACTTTTTTTTTGTCGTCTAAATTGAACAGTTTGGGCAGTTCAAATAGAGTGGATCAAATTAATCGAATCAATAACCGTAGGTAATTGTCCCTGCAAAATTTTTTGTTCTCTCTCCTTGCCCAAGTTCGTTATCTGCTGTTTTTTATCCACCAATTTGCGTGATTGCAACGATGATTGAACATGTAAACAAGCCCTTCAGCGCAATCAATACAAATCAAATTTTCAATACGCAGCCGTATCAATCGTTTATCTTCAGCATGTTATTACACAGTTTGAGTGTTCGATTATGTTCCAATTACTCACAACAATTCGCATGATCAATCAATCTTATATTTATGCCTCGAAATCAGCAACAAGCTCGAGGACTGTCGTCGCTCGGCATCGCCATTCATCCGCCATTAATTGCACTATTTTATCCGAGCCGTATTTTCTACTTGAAAAATCCTGACTATGTAGGACACATGAAAAGGCTTCGTAAGATGTAATAAAAATTCAACTTTAAACGTCTATTATTTATTTAATAGCCTAATAACAAGTTATGTCTTTTATATGTGAGAAGTATACAGACAAATTTTTCTTCAACTAAAAAATGTGCTGAAAACAACGACCGGATGCTGACAAATATATGTGACATATATTTCACATGTATGCAAATATAAATAAGTTTAAAAATATTGCATATGACTGTGACTATAGATGTCACATATTTTGACGTAGAATTTGTATGAGAAACTTTTCTGTTTTGTTTTTAACAAAACGCTGAACAGAAATAACGAAATCTTTATGTTAGTTGACCCACAAAACTCACCGACGATATTTAGATTGACAATTTTGCTCATCTTCGGCTCCGTCGAGATTTGACATTCGTATTGGCCCTCATCTCTTGCTTGCACATACTTTACTTGCAAGTTCCAAGTTTCCGTACTTTCGACATAGGTAGCTTGAAACCTCTCATCTGGAATAAACATCGTTCTGTCCACTGACAAGATGTGTGCGTCCCTTCTTCTGATCCAGGAAACCTTTGAAATTAGATCACCATGTAAAAATGTACGTCGAACATCGTTTCATAAAATATCTGCTTGAAATGCTTGTGCAGCAAGAATAAAATTTCGAAAAATGTATAACAAAATATGAAAAATGTAACCATGTGTAAAAAACATTTTAAAAATATGAAACAGTATATGAAAAAATAAATTGAACAATCAAATTACTTTTTAAAAGTTAAAAATTATTTAAATTATTTTTTGAAAGTTAAAAAATAAATAAATTATTTTTTAAAAGTTAAATAATAATTTATTTATCACAAAATTTTATTTTTTAAAAGTTAAAAAATAATTTAAAAAATTGACATATATTTGAACAACAAGGATGAAAATCAACTGATCCTTTGTAATTCAAAAAAAGATTCATTTTTTTATTATAATTAGTCCTAGTATATTAAAAATAGCACCAGTTTTTTTTTGGCCCAGATTCTCTTCATCCTTCTTTATATTTTATTTCTCTCAAAAAAAGGAAGAACCGAAGCACAGGTCTTAAGAGAGTATCATTATTCAGTAATTAATTTCATATTCCCGTTCAGCGGAAGCAATGAAAACGCGTTAATTCGTTTAGATAACGTCTGAACATGGGGCATAATTGCGTATGCGACGTCGCATGGTAATTATAAGAATTGCGTGTCACCGAACAGTTTTGTCGCGATTAAGTTATTATTTTACTCGCGTATTCGTTTAGGGCATAGTTTGTTAGCATATTCAATTATTCGCGTAATTACGTCCCTTTTTTTTTCCACGTGAGAAGTAGTGGGGAAAAAATATTACCCTAATTAAAACAGAAGAAAAAAAAATGTTAAATAGCGACTGGACGGAAATATAAAATGCTGCAAATTATACATGTTCGCGCGAGATCTCGGCTACGTAAATTCAAAAAATACGCTTTTTATGATTGTAAGTGAGAATGGACAGACGCGTGATTTAATGAATAATTTATCATGCGAATGAGTTCTTCTTCATGCGATGAGTTTCAGAAAGACGTTCGCCGGGTCTCGTTTTGTTTCGACGAAATTAATAATTGAATGTAACCCAATTGGGGATGGAATTTAAACTGAAATAAGAGCGCGCCTCTTTTTTTTCAGACGTGCTTCTTTAATGAAGCCTAGCTGACACTCAGAAGCACGTCGAAATTTATTTAGTTTGTAAATACAATTTGAAATTGTCGAGCTGCGCAACCGTAATAACTGTCCTTTGCGAAATGGAATCACCTTTTACTGTGGAGAATTCACGGCGGTTGCGCGAATAATTTGTCAAAAAAGAAAAAAAAAATTTTTTTTTCTCATAGATTATGGCCAATTTAAAAAAAGTCGTGAAAACGTTTTCACAAATTAGATCAGGGATCATTCTTGTCGCCATCACTACTTTATTTTGATTCATCTATGCGAAAAGTTTTAAAAGATGCATTTATCACTTGCTTGAAGGAAAAATGTTGCGAAATAAAAAGTAGGGGATGAAACAAAAAGTTTGCGAGTTGTTGAAAACACTTACTGATTTGTTTCCTAGTTGACGAATTTTGCAGGGTAAAAAGGCTGGAGAACCGAGCTGAGCTGAGATATTTATCGGCTTGTCATTGTCGAAGAATGGTCCGGTGTAAATCCCGTTGTATCTCTTCACTAGCGAATGAGATCTGGTACTAACTCCTGCACACAAAAAATTGAACCATATTCAGACCAAGAAATTACAACTTTCGTATTTTTGTACACTTTGTTTTTTTCCTTCCATTTTTTCGTTCTTCTTCCGTAAATACTCGATGGCAAAGTTTTTGTTTCACGATAAAATGGAAAATAGCTTGGGAGGGAATTAAAAACTGGTTGTTTGAACGCGCCAGTGATTCGCGATGCATTTTATATGAAAAAATTTTTTTATTGCCAAACTCAATAGCTCCGATGAATTGCTAGTGGGATAAATTTTATTGCCTTATCATGCGTGCATGTATTTGTCAATTATTTCTTGAAATCATCAAATATTTCTCTTCCATGTTCGGCTTCAACTGAATAAAGCATCGATCAAGAAAATGTTTGGAAATTTCATCGAACTAATCTACCGAGATGAGATGCGAATCGATTATTCATTAATCCAAAATACGTTACATCAGCTGATTATCGTGTACTTATTTTTTTTTCCTTCGATAATACGAAAATGCGCACAGCTCTTTAATGATAGATCTCCGATTTGCTTGATTTGGCACACATTTCGAGTTGAATGCGCGCGAGTTATTTGGGTTAAATATACCAATTACCAATATTTTATGAAATATATAAGAGCCTTCGCATTAGATTGCGCAGCGTCTTATTACCAGATTCTCCAAGTTTTCGAAGCTTTCTGACTATCAAATTGATTTTCTGTGCAATTTATCTCGTTCATAAATACTTACGAAGGTGAATAGAATTTCAGATCAGATTAACCCATTAACGGCTAAAACTTGTTCGGAACTTTTGTTTGAGACGTTGTTTGGATCGTTGGTATAAGTGAGTATTAATGTTCATCAAATGATTGAATTAGTTAAGTCATGAACTTTTTTTTTCACTCCCTCTCTTTTTTGTCAAGCTTAATAACATCTGATTCTCTATTATTTTATATTACAGCCGAGCTTATACATCAATTTGCACTACGCTATCAGTTCAACATATATAGGTCACAGGTGAAGTATAAAAAGTACGAAACAAATTTTCAATTCTAGCGAATGATGGTCGAGTTTCCGAGCGGATGGAGATCATCCTTGTGTGAGTCTCATGTGGGCTCTTCTTTTTAATTCTTTCAATATATTATGAATTATTAAATTTTGCACTGGCGTTTTTAATCACCTGAAAGTCGCGATGTGTAATTATTTACATTAAAAGCTGTCATTTATTGATATGAAATTTTGTGAAGATTCTACAAAATATTTGGAATAAATTGAATCAAACATTATCAAACAGAACAAGATATTGAGAAACTGAAAAAAATGAAACGAAAAATAACAACAAATTGGATGTAAATCGAATATAACTGAATCAGAAGAACAATACAAAAAGAAAAATCGAAAAAAACTGTAATGTAGGTAACTTTCGGTCCAATAATATTTTAAAGGATTATAATTAAGTTTTCGAGAAACAGTTAAAAAGAGATAATCATACTGAACAGTGCAAAACAATCCAGAACATTGCTAAACAATGCGTAACAATGCAAAACAATGCAAGACAATGCGAAAGAATGCATGGCAATGCAATACATTACAAAAAATGCAAAGTAATGGTAAGATGATGAAAAACATTGCGAAACAATGCAAAACATCGAAAAACAGTACAAAACAATGTAGAACAATGTGAAACGTTTTCGTGATGACGTCATGGCCACGCTGAAAACGGATGAAGAAACAACAATATCACAAAACACTGATTTTCAAGTTCTCATAACTCAGTCAAATTCCTATCGTTGAAAAAAATTTGTTTATCAGTTCGCTGACTACATCACAATGATGCTTCAAAAAAAAAAAGAAAAAAAATGAATGGTTCTTCACAGAGATAAATGTATGCGAAAATTGGCACTTAGTGGCTAGCGATAAGAAGCTTGGAGTCATTCTTTTTTCGTACTCGGCCACTACCATGTCGCCTATTTTTTAAAAGCTAAATTAGTTTTTCTACTCTTATGGGTGCGAGCAGCTATTTGATTTAATAAAATTAATTGGAATGGGAAATAGGAACAGAGAAAAAAAAATTGAAAAATAAATCATAAAGTGAAAAAACGTGTAAACTCACATCGATTAAATCGATCGTAATTAAACTATTAGTTTTTCTATGAAAAAGAGGAAGTAAAAACGGCGACCAAAAAAATATGAACATTTTTGTTAAAAAAGGTAATTAAAAGCTGAAAATAATTATAGCTACAAAATTCATTTCAACTTTTCTTGGTACAAAGGAAGATCATAATTGAAGAAGCAAAAATTTGTACGAAAAGTGAATAACGAAATTTGCCTGTGAAAAAGCACAAACCGAAGAAACAACTAATAAAAAAAGCATATAGAATAATCCAAACAAAAAATTTTTAATTGGTTAATTATCACAAACAGTTAATTATTATCCCATAACAACAGTTCAGTGATTTTTGGTAGATTCTGTGTACGATATCAGCAACTGGTGAAATATGCTAAAACCTCATATTAAATGTTATTATCAGAGAAAATAACACACGAGCTGACGTATGAACAATAATTCATCATTCACTAAATAATTGTCAGTATTTGCCTTGCAGACTGATGTTGACCCTATGCAGCACATGGTTGGTACGATTTGATTAAATGGCCATCATTTTCACGAATCTCCATCGAGTATAATTCAGTTGTAATTTGATACAAAGAGTTAATCGCACAATTATCATGCGGTTAAAAAAAATCTTATTTTTTTTAACGAATAATTAGCTCTTTGTTGTTATCAACGAAGGGATAAAAGTGATGCAAATGTTTGGATTTTAACACTAGACTGTGAATACCGATAATGAGTAATAATTTTGTGCATACAACTGCACCGCAGGATTATTAATTCTGATCATACCTTCCATCGATAATTTGATTAATCTACGCAAAAAGTGCACAAGCACGTACGCAAATTTTTCGTGCTCCATTAATTCGATAATGTTGTTATACCTACATGTTCCCTACCTACGCGTGGTCGTATGTCCATAAATCTCATCAGAACATTAGTTCACATTTGAAATTTCGAGTCGAACTCAAACTCATAACTGCTGCTCATTATTTCATTTGAAAATCAAACACATTTCAAAAGTCAGAACAATTCGACGAAAAGTTTCTAATATTTTTGTGCAACAATTTCGTTTTGATTGTTTCACCTTTGACATTCACAACCCAAGAATCAGAGAATTGCAAAAACTTTTTTGTTCCAAAAGTGAACAATCAGTTTTGACATTAAAAGAAGATTCACACGGCTTGCAAAATGTTCTTCGCACAGAGCTCGATCTTCGCCTTTACACCGGAGCAAATTCTGGAAACTTTTCTTCAGACGTATAACGTTTTACTTTGAAATGAATTCAAATGCAATCGCTTGTCATTTCGTCAAGACGAAGTACAACAGATCTCTCGGGGCGATTTCAGCACGCAAAGAAATCAAAAGATCGACAGGATGAATAAAGATTGAATAAAAAAAAAGACGAAAAATTCAATTGTTGGAATGAGAGTATAAGTATAAACAAAAGTTTTAAGAGTACGGTTATATTCACAATTATGCAAATTTTATGAACTTTGTTGACTGCAAATTGATCTATTTTGAGAAAAAAAATTATTCTTTAACATTGTAAACAATTAGAAAATCAAAAATCAATTTATCAATCATATGATTTATTATTAATTATTTATATCACAGCGTGGAATCTTTGTTCTTGTGTTTTATATGTGCTAACAGGATAATATCGATAGTCAATTCGTTACCAACTATAATGCTTGTTATGCACACCTTATCGTTTTGATGTCATAGTAATTAAGTGCGCCAAATCTGCATACAAGCAATATTCGAGATTTGTGATTTATGCCTTTCGGTTTGGAGATGGTGGGTGCCATCATCATTTTGGGCCTTTTATTAGATACGTGCAAATCCGCAATGCATAATCTCATACCCTCAATGTGACTGAAGTGCATACTCTAACTTGATGAATGGTCCTAATATTTATTTGTCCAAACAAATTTTCATTCAGAAAAACAATCAAATAACAAACTGTTCAAATTAAAAATTCAATCGTTCGGAACGAAATAAAAATGATTGATCTTTTTTTTTATCGACACCTTTCGTAATTTTTTCAATTTGAAGTAAGAAAAAAATAATTGGACAATTTAAAAAAATCTCACTTTTAAATCAAAAGTTAAAAAATATGTAAATCTGTAAGCGAATTGTGTATTATAAATCTGGCAGTGATCGTGTAATGCTGTACGTATTTCATTTTTACTTGACAGAAAAAAATTGAAAATGATTATAAGGTGTACACTAAAGAAAAATTACTCAGTAATTTCGGAGTTCATATAAAATAATATATTTCACGCCTGATAAAATTTGCACCACGGTGTGTTTATTCAGACCATACTTAATTCATCAATGTACAATATCAAGAAAATGCGGTATGTTTTACGATAGCGTGCGAATAATCTAAATCGACCTATACTTATAGAAGTGAGCTGTACTCTCAACTTTTGGATCGCGTTAAAAATCATGAATAATAAGCAGCGTATAACTCTGTATTACATATACAATGTAACTACGAATACCTAAAAGAAGTGAAATTACTCGAACTAGGATAATAATGAAAAATTGGTGTGCGATTCGTTTTGCAAAAAAGAAAATCGTTCCTGCGTTATTATTCCGTTTGTTTTCGTGCTCAAACATTAAATGCCTTTTTTTCTGCGCCGCCGTGAAATCTTTACCGATGAGTTTCGGTTAAACAAAACTCGAGAAAATTGTAAAATTTATTTTCACCGAGCGAAGTTTTTAGGAAGAAATGTTTCGGATAAAGTTTAACCGAACTGGAAGTTTAACTCTTGAACTTTGCAGAAAGGCAAAATTCAATTCCCCGTTTTTAAAAGTTTCAATTTTTAATCTACTATGATTGATTTTGCTTCAATTCTCTCCGTGCCTTTTTTCTTTCATACAGAAAGCGCCCGCTCAATACTTCATTAATCTGTTATGCGATAAACCAAAGTTATTTCTTATCATATTTCATAGAAGTTTGCAGAATTTTTCATCACACAGAAAAATGAAAATTAAAATGATCCTCGTTTCATATCATGTATCAATTTCATTTATGATACTTTTTTTTCTCATGAGTTTTTCTGTTTTAATCAAACCGATGAAATAAGCATCGGATTATATGAAAAAGCTCGTAAAACTTGTCAAAGCGCTTATTTATTTGTAAAACAAAGAAAAAAATAATTAATAAATTCCCGTGCAAAATTCAATCGAGGTATTACAAATTGATTTTGGTGTAATTTTCGGTATACACAAAAGACCGTACTTTTTATCATTAAATACAAATTATTCTTTGGCGTGCAAAAAATTGTCGAAGAGAAAAAAAAACATTGGATTAAACTATTTCAACTTTAGTGCTATCTTTAAGTGTAATAAATAAGTCAAGAGTTTGTTGGCGAAACTTGCGCAAAAGATAATAAATATTGCGATATTGCTTCAAACTGCATCAACTCGAAAAGCAACTTTGTGATAATCCGTGAAGTAGTCTGATGGCTAAAACTGACACTAATCTAGTAGTCTAGGTCTAGGTGCTGTCCGACAAAAACACTTTGTCAGGATAAAGCACTATTTGTTACAGATTTTTACACGTGCTACAGTTTAAATCCAGCTGGACAAAATATATAACCCGAGATTACTTGTTTGTCCCGATGAATTTCGTGTCGCAAGACACATATGACCGAACACTACTAGTAAACAATCGGACAAATATCGTAGCCTTATAAGAAACGTTGATTCGACATGTCTACGCACCTCTGAAACCTTGCGCTCTGCCCCTGAACGGTAATCGCGATAATTGAAGTTCTTAATTGTTATGATTACGGTGTAATTACGGTGCTCACAACTACGTCGTTTTGTACCCAAACGACAGTCGCAGATTGCTCTCAGGGCGACATTTGTTTTGCAAATCGTAGTCTCCCGTAATAGTCAACGATCGTTTTAATAGTGAAATCGATGCGAACAAATTGTACAAACCATCATCAGAATACTCGAACGCTTAGGAGACAACATTTTGGATCGAACTTTGTATCAAGATAGCGACACACCGAATTTACCCCAGATATACGCCGTGCAGAATTTCTCGTCATTCGACACACCTCACGAATGCCAACAAAAAAAAACTACGAGTTTGTTTTTGTACATATTTTATTTGCCAACGATATATATATATATATATGTTACGTATATAAAGCCAAGACAGACAAAATATATTTCTCAGCATATTTCTTTTCTTGTAAATTTTAAAATGAATCGTGAGAAAAAAATTGTATATGAATATATTAAAAAGTATAAAATAAAATACACATAAATTTGAGATTGCCTGTGGGAATCCAAGGAGTTCAAATGGAAAGTGGATCGGGATTCGTGGTTGTTTTTTTGTCTTATCTGATAACATCCCCAGAGCCAAAAGAGTCTTGGGTATATTTGATTAATACATTTGTTGGGCGTGTAACTACTAGAAGATGATCATTCTTTTATTTTTGTTCGAATAAATTGCACATGGTTATGTTTTCCATGTAATGAGCAGCCCGGATCGTGCCTGTGCTATTGTGTTTGCCAGATGTCAGAAGAGTTCACGACCTGGCATAGAAATGTAAATTCAAATACTTTGCTATCGATTTGTTTTTCAATACCCCAATATTAACCGCGGCCGAATTCGACTGGCAAATTTGCGATCTTCCTATTTCGTGTGCTATTGTTTTGATTGAATCTTAAAAGTTTTGTAAGTTTGATTCCCATTTTTCAACGGATAAACATGTTTTTGCCGAACGAAATGTATCATTTTTGAAAGGCTATTTTAATTGTTATAAAATTAGACGACACGTTAATGGAATTCTGCTAAAACACATTCTCCTGTTATGTTGCATAAATTGTTAGTTTCATTGAGAACATGCTTAGACGAACGCGCAGCAACACCCATTGTTCAACTAATCAACTGAGATGAATATAGCTTGTCTAATTTCCCTTGAATTAAACGTGGAAATCTAACTGCGTTATATCGTTAATCGTTCCTTGATTTGTCTCAATTGTCGGTCTTCTACATAATAGTCATTTATCACACGAATCTCTCCAACAACAGCAGCAGTCCGTAATTAATCCGAGTTACAGCGATCATATTCAGCGACAAGAAAACATATTTGTAATATTTTTTCAATGATAAATAATTTGAGAAGAAGAATGTTTTTGTCATCAGCTATAAGCCACTGAGCTTGAATGTATTAATTGCAAAAAAAAAAAAAGAAACGAGAATCTATTTCGGTACGAATATCCAATAGATGTCGATGTCTGATAACTTTTTATTCGCGAATAAAGAAAAAACAGACACAAAAGAGGAGAAATAAACATTCAGACCATTTAATATTATGGTTCTATGCTTGGAGTAAAAAATGTAATCATGAGATTGTTTTTCATTTCAAATGATTATCATGACATTGCAAAGAAAATGATGCATCAACACGTTTTATGTAAAAAAAAAACAATATGTGTTTGACATATATTGAGATTTTAACTTATGTGTGGCATATATAAGAATTCATTTCAAATAAAAGGCGAGAGAAAGAAGGTTAATGAAAATATTTGACTTTTTTTTCGGTCGAGATTGGTATCGTTAGTGTCAAATGACGTTCAAATATTAGCTGGCAAAAGCACGTTCCTCGTAATAGCGACAAAATCATTGACTAGAGCAGAGAGTCGAGGGGAACACTATGAACGTCCCATAAATCATAAAAGAAATTGTACCCGTAATTATCTACCACAAAGGATGTTCAATGGTAGCTGCGCGCGTTTGTGTGCGCAAAACAAAGTCTACGTGGTGTAAATTACAAGTATAAGCCACAGACAAAATTTATTGGCGAATAAATCAAGCATTAATACTGCGCTTTTCTTGTACGAACATATTTTCCATTAGCCATATTTATTACAAGATTTGAAGTATCAGGTCGTTGACAACGACTTAAGTTCACTCATTGACAGTTTCGTTATTATATTTCGACAATATTCGAGAATCCCGTTAAAAGCAGTAAAAGGAACTGCGAATTTGCGGTACTTGATGTTACATAAATTGCGGAAATTGTATTGTCTTCATCTTAATTTTCTGTAACGCTAAAACAGCGCTGGAAGTTTTTTTCTTTTTTCTTTCGTCAAGAACTTTGAATCATAAGATGCAACGAAACACGATGACGAAAGTTCGCGCATTCACAAAATATAATAAACGAGACGGCAAAAGAAAGTCACAGTTGTGTCACAATAAACATTTAACCGTTGTCTCAAAATTACGCGGTGCATTAAAATTATTATATTTCTTCATGCAAATTACTGCAGGAATAATAATAGTTATTGCTATTGTATTCTGCGAAGTGCATTTGAATTTGAAATGTTAACATTTTAATGAATTGAAATCGAATTGTACAATCTTCACAATTTTTACAAATTTAAAATTATATAATCATTGGAAAACAAATTTTAATTATTTTGTTTAATGAAGATTATGCTTTTCTAGGGCTTTAATGAAAAACTATTATGAACGTGTCATTACTTACAGTTTTCTATGCTTTCGACCGTGTGACATGTTAAGAATCAACGTGTTTTTTTTGCTCACAACTTGTCATAACGTATTTAAAAGTCGCTGTAAGTGTGCCAACATGCCTAAGCACTGTTTTTGAAATATTGAAATTTCATAATAGAATACACTGAATGTATGCAGAACAAGATTTGAATATGGAATAGGTTCAAAGTAGAACGCAGTTGCAAGCGTGTGATAAACTTAAGTTGGTAAAATGAACTTTTCATGAAATACTTTATCTGAAAAAAGAGAAAAAATGTATAAATTGAAATACTGCGATCGTCAAACTGTATTTGTAGGATCATAAAATAAATTCAAGCACGCTTGTGAATTTCAACGGAAAAATATTTTTTACTGTGGTGAAGGAAAAAACAAGCCAGATCAGGCCCAGACAAGATTTTCACATTATATCCACGATGAAAATCCATCAAATTTATGAAATTTATTAATGTTAAAATAACAACAATTTATCAGAAATTTTATTTGGCCTTATCAGAGAAATATCAAATCCAAGAATTATACGCAGAATAAGCACCTGATGACCAAGGTGTACCGGTTAGGGCCTTATCGGGCTTTGTTCTGGAAATTGATTTTTCGAACTTTGAATACAAAGACCAGTTTTTCATGACTCATCTTGATTATTACTAGGGAAGGTAAGAGCAAATTTTTGTGGGCGTTTATTTATTGTTTAAATAATTTTGATTTATAACAATGAGTGACCTGATTGCGACACTGATTGTTAGAGGATGAGCGCAGTTTTGGAAGAGAATCATTTATGCAAATCTCTGTTCACTCTACTTATACGTGTACTGCAATCGTTTGACTTCAAGAGTTAGTAAGTAAGTTAAACACACGAATAAATTATGCTCAAAGTCGACTGTTTGACGGTCAAGTTGACACTACTCGTTGCTGTTTAGTGACCTCTTTCACATACTCGTGGAATTGAAACCCCGAGACATAATCAGTCACTTTGTAACAGCATAGCTAACTTTTCCAAACACAAACAGAAAATGTAAAGATAATTAATAAGAGCTTGAAAATTTCGCTCCAAAGATTTCTAATATGTCGTTTGGAATTTCAGATGTTTTACGCTAAAAATATTAGTACGTTCAAGATGGAATTATATCTCAATTGAGCGGCACAAGCAAGCCGCTATTTGTCAGTTTAATTTCAAATTTCTGACGTTTATTGTTAATGAATATTTTGTAGCATTCAAAAGGTACTTAAACAACATGGAATTTCAATATTCAAATGTGATAAATCTAAATAACTTTCGTCAGGATTAATTATTTAAACTTGGACATTTATTCATACGTAATCTGAAAATAATTTTGTGGTTACCAAAAATAATCAGTTAAGTGGTATAGGATTTACGCAACTTAACTGTTTATGGCTGGTAACCAGGGAATTAATACAAACCGAAGTTTTCGAACATTATCAAAATCGAAAATAGTTTTGCATAATAAAAATTTTATGAAGTTAAAAGTTGCAACGATTTATCTACATTTTTTATTTGAATTTAAATCTTCGTGCAACTTATAAAAGTGACGTATTACAACGTCTATTTACAAAGTTAGTAATTTCCAATAAACTTTTTTTTCCGTTAAAAAAACTATATGACCGGATTTTTAAATTATATTTATACTACCCATACATAATATGATGTTCACATTTCAGTTATTAAACGACAATTTTTTTGAAAATGCGATATCATAAATACCATTATAAAAATATACTCATGTCCTTTTCCGCTACGAGTAAAAAAGTCTGATTCTGACACGAAATTTAATTGAAAGTCCGACCGAATGTAAATCAGAGAGATTAAATCTAATTAGACAGTATCTGCTCTAGCGAACAAATTTTATTATTCAGATATCAGGATAGCGATATAGATAATTGATATTCATTCTTTTCAAATTGATCCTGCACATAAAAACCTCGAGATTTCTCAAATGTAAATTTTGATAGGAGAGGGAGGAGGGTTAAATTTATATCTCTTCAAACATTTTGAGGTGATTGCTTAGATCCACATTAAACTTTAAAATTCAGTTCTTACAGAACTACGAAATTTCATTATATTTTTAAACAATAAAATCAGATTAGCAATTCTGATTATAAATAGCTCTGAGCAGTCACTTTCAGGATTCACATGTTTTTTCCTGAATCTTGTTACATATCCTAGCTAAAAATAAATATATATTTTTGACTAAACGTAAATTTTGCAAACATGCTGCCATATTTGGTACCACATATGTAATCATACATGCATTATTAATAATAATTATTGTTTTATAATTCATATTTATTTTTGTATATGTGGATTTATACTTTTTGACATAAATATTCTGCAAATTCGGTGGCTCAATCGGTTCAAGCATTTTGATGTGAGACATTTTGCCGTGAGCGCATATAACACATTTGCGTAAAACATGACGTCTGTAGGTGTCGCGGATTTGTCATCCCGCGAATCATACTAATGCACTAGTCATGCAATTCGGCTGTTCAAGCTGTTAGAACAATACTCGCATAAGTATGCACGATGGTATGTCGTCGCTCTTTGACCGAACGAAATACTAGTCGAGTTTTCGACTCGTAGACACCCACGCGAAAACACGTTGGAATTTGAGGTCCCGGGGATGCTTCGCACTTCCGCTTTATTATAACTTTGTATACATGGTTGCACGACAATGCCAAAAATTAATTCTATAGAAACATGTTGTAGTTCATTTTTGTAATTTGTTACATCAAGACTTCGAGTTTATCTTGATTTTAAATAGGATGCATATCGAATGATTCGAATTAAGCATGTAAATTAGATAGTTTTTGCTACAAATGTTGGTAACAATGACGTCAGAAATAATTCGAACAGTCAGAGAAAAATTGTCGCTGAACTTAATAAATTTTAGTTAAATTCAATAGGTTTAGCGACGATTTTTCTCTGAGTGAGGGTGAATTTAAATTTAGCGAAGGTAAGTTTTTTAAACAAAATAAATGTTTCAACTAAATTTAAGCACAAATAATAGGGCATAAATCAACGAAACATAAAATGTGTTTATATGATCTGATGTTTCGTTTTCTTAGATGTAATTATTTATTTAATTATGTTATTTTTTGTAAAGTAAAAAATGTTAAAAATTTCATTTATATTATTAATTTCGGCGCAATTGTTACATTTCAATTTGGCGCAACGGATGAATTTATATTCAGTGCAACTGCCTAATCCAAACGTAGGAATTCTTATCTATTTTTACTGGATCAACGCAATTGCAGAAACCCCTCTGAAATCAAAAACGAATCACGATATTCATTCTTGATTCTTCATTTTCACGCGAGCAAACAATTTTTTCCGAATTTATTGTAACTGGGATTCGTATACGACCATAATCTTTTCGCAGTTACACAAGTGATGTTTATCTCAGATGCTACTGCAATAATTTTGCCTCGAATTTAACAACTAAAATGAGACATTTTTTTGCGGCGATGACGACTGCGTTACGACTCCGATAAGTGCGGAATGCAAATCGACCGTAAAATATGCAGTTTCCATTTTTTGCGCCTATGCTATCAGATGCGAAAGCTTGATGACAAAACTGTTTAAACATGAAAGACTGAATAAAGGGAAACGGTATGTGTTCATATTTATAGACATGTATATATGAGACATAAATACCACATACATGGTGTCAAGTATATATCATGTTTGACGTAATATAATTATCTCAAATAATTGCATTTTTGTCTGCATCTATAGATAATATATATAAAGGTAAAATTTTTTACATACGTCCTGATTACAAAGGAAATTCAATAAAGACTTTAACTTGAGTGATTTTTGATTGTATGAAATTAATCAAAAGCTGATTTCCCGTGGAATGATTGAAGTTGATGACGTTACGTATAAATCAGTTGAGATTTTCTAATAAAATGGAAAATCTAATTTTGTCGATCAAAAGATATATCATGATTGGCTGACATGATGTTCAGGAAACTGATAAACGGATACGAAATTTGATAGAACTACTGAAAAGTTTTGAGATACAAACAAAATGTAGTTCATCCTCGATTAAGTTCCGGTTCCTGCAGATGCAGAGAAAATCGAGATTGAATAAGCGCCGCCCACAAGAATGTCCCCGCGTGCACAGCGTGCATGTGACTCTCTCTGTGCCGACCGGTATCGATCATCGCCCCACCGCACGGCCCATTCCAATACACACAGCCATGAACACGTTTGACATCCCGCATGAATGAAGACATCATCGTAACTACACCGAACTTAATTGGACGTTCGAACGTAGAGAATTTTGCAATTTATTATGGTTAAGTAGATGCTCGCTTGTAAATGCAATCAATGCTCCTTACAACGGCGCCGATATTTTTCCTACAAAATTGTCAGTTTGACGTTATTCCGCAGGATCTCATTAAAATTTTCATTAGATGACAAACTGTTATTTTTTAATTAATTTTAACCGATTTTCCCGCGTTATCTCGGGGCTAAAATGTTTTTCATTCAATATTCAATTGAGTTCAATTTAGAAAATCGCCTTTTCCGTTTCAGCTCGTTTAATTTTCAACCGCGTCGTGTTGATATTGCTCGAATGAATTTTTAAATTTTTTTTACAACCGCGCCCTATTAGGCATAATTATTGACCATTATTGAAAAGTTGTTCCATTGATTACTATTTCTGTGTACCAGTTGATACTTATTAATTCGATTACTCCTGTGTAAACAGGAGGCAATCTGTATTGAACAGCCGCACATTGGATGATTTTCCGTTTCGAAAATAAGAAATTTTATTTTACAACATAATGCAATACCTGAACCTTAATGGTCGATAATGGATCTTTATGCTGTCACTTCCTGTGATCAAAACATGAGACTATATTAGGTTGTTGCATAAATGGAAGCTTAATTATGCATATTAAGAGCATTACATGTAAAATTGAACAGGCGTTTTTTAGGTGCGTTGCAAAGGCCTTCATAATTCGAAAATTAATATAATCGAGTTTAGTTCAATTAATCAAATGCTTTGACTCCACTTCCTTTGTATGTAATATGTATGTAAATGCAGGTGCATCTCTACTTTTCAAAATTTTTTGAGAAATAAAACTCCGACTGTAATATTCACATGCAACATTTCGAAAAGTATAAACGTTCTACATTCGTGTAATTTTTTTTAAAAAAGAACAAACAAAAATGTTGAACGTTTTGTCTGCATTTTAAAAATAATATCTTGCCCTTCTTCCATTGAAAAAAAAGTACGTTTGGAAAACGTTTTATAAGTGAAGTACCAAACGTTTTGTAATTAAATATTGTAGTTTTAGATCAAAGACAATTCTACAACAATTTTTTCACTTGGCTGAAATTGACGCGATGGAAAAAATTGAAATTGAAAAGTTCTGTTTTTAAAAGTTTTTCTATTTTATTTTTCTGAGAGAACTGATGATTAGACAGCAAAAAATGCACTCAATGTTCGATCTGTTTTAAGCTGATTTTCTGTGATTTCATGTTCACTACAAAAAATAATGTTTTAAACAAAACGTTTTTGTAGTCACTTTTCGAACATTCCAAAATGTTCTCTATATTAATGAGATAGGAGAACATTCTGAAATGTTTAAAAAGTGTCTAAAAAAATGTTTCGTCTAAAACACTATTTTTTGTAGTATTTTTAAGTCGTTTTTGAAATTTCGTTTGTATCTACGTAGGAGCATCTTTGTTTCATAGAATCTGTTGAAAGTTTCATAACATAAACTAACGTAAAAAGGATTAAGGATATAAGTACTAAATTTTATATTAATCTGGTTTAATGAAGGTATATGAGGCGAATCAAACGTCATAAAAATTTGCTTCAAAAGTTTTAATTTTTTTCAGAATTTTATGTAGAGTTGGAAGTTTCATACATAAAATAATGTTTTTTTTTTTTTTTTTATAAAAAAGTAACACGACTTATAATGACAGCGATTTTACGTTATTACAATTAATTTTTACCGTGTAAAAGATAAAAAAATATTTATACGAAACTTGGCTTTCATAGTGACGTATAAATTACAGTCGATGTAAAATATGTTGCAGGCGTTGTGCCAAAAACCATCGTATAAGACACATAATTAATCGTTTTACTTGAGAGAGTCAGTATGAAAAATGGTACAGATTTATAGAAGTACAATTCAATATATTTCACGATTCTGCAGCGTTGAAATTTATAAACAAATAAATTGAAATATAACCGTCCGTGTGTATGTCTTTTACTTTCATCGTGATTATGTCGAGTTTCAGTATTTCCAGAATATTCATTTTAATTGGAATAATATCTCAAAGAGGGTTAGTTCAAATTAGGTACAACAATCAGTTATCGTTTCGTATTCTCTAATTGTTCGGTTTGTTGTAAGCTGAAAAATCTTTCCTAACTCGCTTGAAACTTGAGTTTGATGAATGACTATCTTGATAGATTTAGTCAGAATAATCCTTATTAAATCTGCTTGTCAACATCACAATAAAAGTTCCAACAACTTTGATAGGATCAGGCATGAAAACTCAAAAGTAACTTCAGCATTAAAAATTTTCTACACCTAAAGGATTAACGAATTCGGACTAAGTAACTTTTCAATCCGGATTTTTTTAAATGATTGAAGTGACTTTCGGAATAAAGTAGGTATTAAACGAGTATAAAAATTCGAACAGAAGATAAAATTTTTTTTCATCATTATTTTACTGAAGCTAAAACATCAGATTCATTCACTTAGTTTTACTATATTATTCAGTAGAAGTATTTTGAAAATTCAAACGAAAAATTAAAGCTCTTTACGGTAATTATTTTCTGGGAATTAGATCAAAAAGAAAAAACGTTCATTAAAGTACGTCTAAATAAATCAGATGTTACAAAACAACAAATACTGTTATCAGATTTGCTTATTTAGTTTTGCCATAAATTTAGTAAATAAATGCGAGGACAATAAAAAAGAACAAGAAAAGCACCGTAATTCAGAGGGTCGCAAAATTACACGTCGATGTTTTGTATCACACTATTTTTAGGAATTTTCTCACTCACTTTATTTCTAGTCATAAAACTATGAAATAATTGTTAATACATCATGATATTCATGTAAGTAAGATTTTTTTATGCAGTCAAAAACACTGTAACTTCTTGGAGTTTCACATTTAGCATATATTTTCCCACTTCAAGCTGACGTTATATTTTCCTCATTTTTCTCATTTTAACTTTTTAATTAATTAACTAACGAAAATGCAGAATAATTAGTAATTAGTAAAATGTTATACATCCTGGCTTTGATTTTATATTTGTGCCTTTCCTAAGTGGATAATTTTAATTATATAATCATTGTTTCAACTATAATTATCGATCAATTTTATCAAAATATAAACTAAATTATATCAATAAAAAAACAAGTTGATTGGTTATTTCAGTGAGTTATGACTAAGTTAAATTATTATTCGTGGCGTATGAAAGTGTTGGTGCTTGACAGTACAATCGAAAAAATGTGTCAAGACTAATCATTTACGTAATCACAGTTTATGCTCGAAAATTCCGAGGGCATATAGTTACATAATTGGATAAATTACTGAAAGCTAACTTTAACCACTTCGTCATCAAAGCAACTTTCTAAATTATGAACAAGTCTAAAGAATTTTTTTTTTTTTTTTTTTTTTTTTTTTTTTTCAAAAACTGTCGATGCATTATAAATAGCTGCGGTCTTTCATTCCATTTGTTTTAAGTTAAAGTATTTCACACACT
The DNA here is from genome assembly GCA_030523145.1 of Trissolcus brochymenae. Lineage (NCBI taxonomy): Eukaryota > Metazoa > Arthropoda > Insecta > Hymenoptera > Scelionidae > Trissolcus > Trissolcus brochymenae. Next base: position 59,774 of record JAQQRF010000369.1, read on the forward strand.
AAAGGGAACTTTTTGTTATTGTTTGTAAAGTGGTACAGCACATTTCAGTTGCAGATAAAAAAAAGTTTCTTTTTCCAAACGCTTTTATTTTTAATAATAACATGTTTTGCAAACATTTCTTGATTATCTGAAATCGTAATGTTTTAATTTAGACCTGCATGAATAACCCAGGCCCTATCCTGATGCCGAACATCATCGTTTATTTTTTATTCAACATAAACTTTTATTATTCAACTTGGTAAGGAAAAAAAGTTCGTTCTAAATTCATTGATTTCAATTTTATTTCAAACTCTATTAAAAATGACGATTTATAGTAAGCACGCTATAACATCTTTTGGTATTTTGCCAAAAAGCATTCCTGTCGGTCTACTTCAAACGCAAAACAAAAAGAAACACCCCGCGCGAATTCTTCTACACAGAATTCATCATCGCTCCACGCAAAATTCGCCACTAATTCCCTCCCCAATTAAAGACGAAATTAAACATTTTCACAAGCAATCTACAGAAAATGTGGAGCAGAGACGAAAGTACTTCCGACTGTGAAACTGGGTCTCGAGGTGTAACCTCACGAAGTCATGACGGTAACATTCCTCTCAAATGTGTGCTGTGTCCGTTGTATACAAATTCATTATTATATTCCTGTTTTTGAATATCTCGCGTTGCAATTTTGCTGCCACGTAATCCAATTTTCATCAGTGCGGTTATAATAATTATGCCACGACCAAATTCTGCGACTGGAACTATGCATCTCGATAAACAAATCTCTCCAACCGTTTCGCTCGACCGTCCCTTGGTCCGCGTGTTTTACGCTATCAATTGTTTCTAAAGTTTGTTTTATATCAAACAAAGAACCACCACGGAATATCAAGAACAAAACCAAATGGTACCAATTGCAACAAACAAAAAACAACAAGCAGAACTAAAATAACAATAACAGCAAGCAAACAAAAAAATAATAAAACAAAAAACGTGATGAGACAAATTGGTTTGTTTTCCAAATGTTTAAAACTCTATACAACTGGCTTCTGTTCTGTTGCCTGCAACAGTTCGGCCAATGTTCTCAAATGCACACTTTCCTAATTCCATTCACCTGAGAACTATGTTTCATTCACCTGTCAATCAGTTGTTCTCACTTGATTTGCATACATCCACAAAATGATACAACTACATTCACAAAATGCTAGCCAGAACTATCGGCAAATTGCGGCAATCCACACAAGAGCTGGTTCACCTGTCGTTCATCAAACGAAACCTGACCTTCAAACAAAAGCCAATGACCAACTGCTGGTCAATCAAGAAATCTTTCCCGATACACCTCAAAACACTTTAGGTGTCGAGTCGCCGTACCGGATCGGCGTCAGGGAGAGGGGGACTCCCATTGATCGACGTAGTATAAATCCTGACCAGCGTAACGTCTTACCGGTGATTCCCAAGAGAATCCAGCAGACCAGACACAAAACGTAGTAGTTAACATAAGCGAAGGTCCTCATGGCGACGATGACCGCAGGAGGACCCTACTGGCATCTCAGAAGCCGCTTGCCCTCGTTGGTACCAATGTTCCCGTCAATGTCCGATCCATCCATCACTGGTACACATCATCAACTGTCACCAAAAAACAATGCAACCAAAAATAACAACAAACCGAAAACAACGCCGGGAGTTAACCGGGGGACCTATGCGGTCTCCCTCATGTTGCTCTTTGTGTTCAAAGACACCCCAGTGGGTAACGCACAATCACATAGTCTTCCGGCACTTTTTTTGCTGACGATTTTTGTCGGTCCTGGCGCGAACAGTGTCCCGGCGTCGGGGCCTCCTTTGTCCCCGGACTTTAGCACGGGGTACCGTCAGCTGGCACGAAATAATCGAGTCTCGACGAAAGCCAGACGACGTCACACAAGGGTTAAGCTCGTCGTCGTGACGGCCCGGGCGAAGCTCTACGAACCCTGCTGCCGGGCTCCAGTGGCACTGCCCGCGCCCGCCCGGGATTCGCGCAAGCGTGCTCACACTTCGCTTCCAAGTCAGCCTCCTCTCTCGCTTATTCGCTCGCTCTCTGTCTCGGAGCTGACTCGCTTTGGCGCCCCCCCCCTCTCGTTCTCTTCACACACACCCCCGTTCGACTCTCTTTTGCTTCGGCACTTGCGTGTATTTCTTTCTTTCGGTGCGCTCTTCGTTTCGCGTGCCCCTTGACCCCGCGGGCTTCTCACTGTCCCTCCCTTTTGCCATCGTCCCCGCGCGCCACAGCCCGCTTCTTTATCTCGGCTTACTTTCTCCTCCCCCTCCCCCCCCCTCTTCTACCTCCTCCCCCCCCATTCTCTCGGCGTGCCGTTCGTTCAACACGCGGCACATTCTCTTTTGCGGCGGATCTCTCATGGCACTGGTTATTGCTATTTTATTTGATCATCGCCGTGTCAGCGACTTGTTTGTTTACTCCGCCACTGGGCCACACGGATGACGAAAACGGTTTGAGCGTGTGGGCGCCTCTGTGGTGAATGAATATCCGAAGGGGCAAAATGAGTCTCGGGACCGGACGAACGGTACCGATGGCTTTGATTCTTGACAAAACGAAAAAACAAAGGAGAAACAAAAAGGTCGATGGAAAATGAAGTGGTATATTTGTTTACGTGTTTTTAGCGGCATGAATTATTGACAGGTAGAATTTTCGAATGGTTCATTTGTTTATTGTAATGGCAAAAGTATAAATGTGTTTATTGAGTGTGAATGAATGAAAAGATGAGTGTAACAATTTTCAGAGCTGTTGCAAATGTTTTGTTTCATTTTTGAGATAATGAGTCTGTAATTGATCAACTGATTGTAAGAATTTGATTGCAAGAATTGTCACTTGTGCATGCAAACAGCGTCTATTCAACGAGATAAATTATATTAAGTTGATCAATTGGTGAAAATGTAAAGTAGGTATTTATAATATTTGCGTGCGTGATAAATCTCCCTACAGTACGTGTCGGCACAAATATGCGGACTTTTCACTGCGCGACGATTGAGGATAGTGAAGAAATGTTTTGAAAGAGAAATTTTAATGCTGGTTTTTTTTTCTCTCTCTCATTTTACCAACAAATTTTTTGCTCTTCTCTCTGAAAATAAAATGTTATCAAGGTTTAAAATTTCATTTCACAAAAAAGAACGCTGACGATCAAATTTATGACCCGAAACGAATATTTAAAATGAAACAAAATATAAATTTCGATGAAGAGCATAAAAATCATTGCCGTCTTTTTATATTTTAGTGTACGAATCGATACGTTTTATTAAAGACCCTTTTTTTTATTTGCACAAAATATCTATAATTTTATTATTGGCCGTATTTATTCAATGTTGCTTTTATATTCAAATCATTTCGTGCTTACGTATTTTCGATCGTGCGTGGATATGTAAATTTCAAAAGAACATAAATCTTGTTTCATATTTGAAACAGTGGGTAAAGCAATGAAATGATTTTTTTAAAACAAACGCCCAGCATTCTATGAACCCCAGCAAATTAGTATTCTCGGAATCGTTTGATTGATTTTGTATGATAAACTGATGTTGCAGTCAGACAAATCTATTCAGAGGCACAGCTACAATGCTTTGATGGAAGATAACGCAATTTGGTTGCATTTCGCGCTTGCAACGGTTTGACGGATTTTCGGTGACTTGAGCGACCAACAGAATTGCTGAACTTTTTTTTTTTTTTGGTGCTCAGTATTTCCGATACCAATAAAAAACTTTGCTTAAATCACTGCCACTGATTGGGAGTATGTACGACTTTGATTTCATCCGCCAAAAAAAAAATAAAAGAAAAATAACAAAACTAAATAGATCTCTAAATGATGTGACAGTAAATTAATTGAAATAAATATATCTAGGATTTAATCACAGCATTGTCGTCTAGACCTCAAAATATGTTGCCTTCTACTTGATTCATAAACAAATTCTAATTTTCAACAAAGTCGCTCGTTTTCAGCCGAAAGCGTCCAATTAAATTCAAATAATACAGCACTGATTACCACGCAGCGGCATCCAAAATAAATAATTACAATTATCTCTGGCATCTAGAATTGTAACACAACCGAATAAATTCAAATGCCGAAAATCTGGAAATAATGCCGCGCCATTGTGCGAATTCGTGCACGCCTGATTGATTAATTATAACAAACTATTCATTGACCTCCGTCAATTATATGAATCCAAAGTGATCTAATAATGTCTGTTGAAATGACGCGAGAAAATTTGTATATGTTGTTTTCATCGAATCATTACGATGTTTTTGTTCAAAATGAATCACCATTGTCAAAGTCGAACATGAAAGAATCAAAACATGACAGGGGATCGAAAAACTGTAAGGTTCAAGTAGAACACGATCCAACATAAACATCGATGTTTTTGATAGCCAACATTTCCGTCTCCTATAAATCATTATCGAACATTCGCGAAACCGAAAAAACATATGTTCCAATCTCTTGTCTTCCTCAACTTGGCGAAACCTTTTCTTTTTTTTTATTCTTACTTTATCCACCTCTCACTCTCGGCTTTTTACTCTTTTCTACAAGAAATTTCGCAGCAAATCGCACCTGTCTTGGTGATTTTTCATATCACAATGTTGCAATGCTTTTTCGTCGCTTTCAACTGTCGAATCGAAGAATTGGGGAGAGAAAAGTTTGTTTGCACTTGCCCGGCATTGCATCCGGTGTGACACGCAACGACAATCGGAGCACGTAGTATTTTAAGATGACTTCGTGGAAATGGTAAGTGGAAGAGAATGGCTTGACATTTTCGATATTTATGGCACGTTGAAAGCTCGCGTGCTTGATAAATGTTAGTATTTCATGATAATAAACGCAAAGGTACTGAGACGTACTTTCTTAAAATCGCGTCATCGAACCGCCCAGATCGATTTATTGATGGATTAGACGGTCGGGTATAAAAATTCGATCCCCATCGTAAATTATATATATACCAACCGATCGGATATATCCCTCATGATTTTCAATACGGATTAGAGTCATTTTTATAATTTATGTTTTAATAAAATAAATTCAAACCGCCAATTCGAGCAAAGTCGTTTTCCCCGGACTGTCCAAATATTTGCTTTAATTGGAATAACGCTTTATTATGTAGCGTTTTTAATATTTCATCATGCTTGTCAGCGTGTTCTGCTGCTTGAATTGTAGTCAATATTTTGTCACCTTGCTTCAGACCATAAATTTTTTAATTTTTTCGTTAAATAATTTTTTTTTTCCTTCATAATTATATTTAACAGTTTTTTTTATGTTCGTTCTACGCTTGAATGCCATTTTTTGTCTCGACAAACGTGTCCCAAAGCTAACCGCCCCAATTTTCAAAAGATCCATTTGAAATTTAATTGCGTAATCAAATTCTTGTTTTTTTGTTTGTCGTTTTTTTTTTTTGTTTTTTGTTTCGTCAGTAGAAATTTTTAATCTATACCCAATTGAACGGAGAATAAACCTAATAATTCCGCGTGGCTGTAGCAAATAGTTTTGCGTCAGACCGTCGAACGAATTATCCCGGAGAAAAATACAAGCGCTAAATCCAGTTTGGTGGTAGCCATTCATTCGCAACATTTTAGTTCGAGATTTTCTTTGGCGTGGTTAATTTTTCCCGCAGCTGCGAAACACTCTGGGAGGGAAAAAAAGTTAAGCCACCTCGTTATTGTGTGAAAACATTTTCCGCTTCCTGCGCGGCAAATCGAGTTTGATACTTCGACCTCAAAAATTGCCAATGCACCGTTAATCACAATTATCAAGAGAGAAAGAGAGAGAGAGGTTATATTCGTTTATAAAAAAAAAAAAAAAAATAGGCTTATCCGATACAGCTGCGTCTCGCGACTCCGATATATGAACTCCTTTCAGAATCCCGCGGCGAGTGTGCACAATACCCTGAGCGCCGGCAGCTTAGCGCGGATTTGAAAATTATTTTATTCCCTCGTGGAAACACGAGAGATGCTCAACTTGTGGTCTCTTTTTCACTCTTGACCTCTGTCGGAGTGGATATTTTTCGGTCACTTTCGAGGGCTTCTGGGTTGCCGATAACATTGTCAGGCACGCTCTCCCTCTGTTTATCGTCAACTATCTGGATGAACACTTGGTCGAGGGATCTTCATGCAAAATGGCTTCTACAACAGTGTACACGAAATCGCAGAGAGCAAAAGCAAACAAGAAATATCCACTCATTTTAAGTCAATCGGGTCGACCTGTTCAAATAGAAATGTATGCAATAAAGATGTACACCAAATATTAAGCTTATTTTAACTTGCGTAATGAGAAGAAAAATAAAAATGTTCTATTTATTCTTGACAAAAATGGGACCATAAATGAATTGTCGGATGATTGAGTATCTTAAAGTTGCTAGAATTAAAAAAAAATTAAACCTTTTTGTTCACTTGATCATTCATCTATTTTGATAAAAAAAGATAATTAAATAATTGATTCACTCATTTTTATCAGAATAAATGAACGTGGAGAATTACTGAAATTTGTTCACAGCTGGTTAGAGCAATACAGGGTGGTAATGGTTTAGGTGTGGTATGTATGATAATAGCTACGACTATTAATTCCGCCATTTTCAGACACGCGCGTCATTAATATTCTTTTTGTCATTGAAAACAGGGGGAATCACGTGTGTCATTATGGTAATTTTGCTGGAAAACTTAGGGTCTGAGTTTGTAAGGTAAGATCTATTGTACAACGCGTCAGAGTTCCATTGATGCCTATGTCGATAATTACAGTGTTGTTATTGATTATTATGGTTTGGAGTTTTATTGGGCTTCGCACGAAAATTTATGATTACGATAATGTTTTCACCACTTTAAATTAATGGTCCGATGTATTAGCATTAGCGAACAATTTATTAAACTATAAATTAAGGAGGTGTTTTGGATCTTTTGACTGATAAATGGCAACTTTTTCTAAACCACTTACCTAATACAACATTGACGTATGGCTCTTTGACGTAAATCTTTGTTTTGGATTGTTTTTTTGTTTGGACAAGAAACCTTATTTTCCAAATCTAATGAATCAATATCAGAATGTCAGAATGTTTCACGTGTCAATTGTTTTTGTTTGACTGAAATTTAGAATACATAATACACATTTTTGAAACTTCATACCAAAAATATATTTTTCTAAATTCAATTGCACGAAATTGGAATATTTTGGTTTACGTATTTAAGGTATTTCAGTTACTGTTAACAATTTACAATATCTGAAATCCAAAAATACTCGAATACCTATAGATAAATCGTTACTTTGTAGCAAGACAGGTCAATCGTGATTCCACTAATTAATATCGTTTCAGATGGCAAATTAAGCTTATGTTTCGTTTCATTTTTATCGAAAATTTGAAACGTTAAAATATACAATTGATTGATTATAATTGAATTAACTCGGTACTTTTCTCAAATCGGTATTATTGTTATTTACGAAATTGAATTTGACAGAAACATGGCACAAAGTTCAATTTTAGGTTGGTGTAAAATCTGAACCAAATTGTTAATCAAAGACTGACTAATGGTATGAATTGAGTAACTGATGGAACATTCTCACATCAAAGTTGCCCCTCTTATTGCAAAATATAGCTTTACGTTTGACTGTTTACTGTAACCAAATTTGCTGCAACTTAACTTCGTCCACTTCTATAGTTACGACAAGAAAGGCCAGCAGGGCATGATTAAACCATAATGTTCCTTGAGACTTGTTGTGTTTGGCTTTGGAAACCTTACTCTTCATTCTCTCAGTTATAAGGTTCAATATTTAGAATATCTCGACATTGTGCGTTCACAAAACGAAATCAAATCATAAATATAAATCTCTTAAGTGTAAAATAATTTAAAAATTATTTTACATTTATCGTACCATCAAACTTTGAAGTGATTTGTTCATACATGTGGCTTATCTTTTTTTTTCGCATATGAGGAGCTTTTATCGAAAATGTTCATAGTTGTTGAAGAAAAAACGAATTTCGGTAAATAAAGTTGACATTTGTACGGATATATCAGTCGCATCTGAGAATCGTAGCTAAAAAATTTGCTCGAAGCACTTCGACGCATTTATCTAAATATTACTTCTCATAGACCACGGTTGCAATGAAGCACTCGAGATTTGCTACGCAAGGTGTATGATTGAAGGCCGAATCGATATCATCGGTGCCGTGTGGTGAAGTTTTAAGTTGCCTCTTTCTCTCGTCTCGAGTGAATCATGGCTCTTAGCTTTCACCGCATCTGCGAGCGAGTGCCTCTTCGACTGAAGTTTGTAAATTTTATTACGCGAAAGGCAAAAACTCGATTTTTGGATATCTTTCGCGCGCGAGTATGCGTCAAGGGGCTTTGTGATTTATGACAAGTGCATCGTATTTATTTTCACGGCTGTGATGTGCGCGGGATGCTCGTTGAATTTTCAAAATGAAAATGAATTATACATTGTTGAGTGCACTTGTGTATATCGCATCTCGCATCACAAATATATACGATTGCCTTAGCCATATCCCTTTTTTTCACCACAAATGAACTTTTGATTGCATAAATTGTCTTACATTATATCCACACCGATTATATTTTCACAATGTTTAAAAACTGATAAAAAGCCTATTTCATTACAAAATTTTATAAAACTTTCTATCATTTTTTTTTTAATTTCCACTTCGTATCATTTTATTCTGCTTTTATTTGTATAAATTTTGATCAATTCGATTTAATTTCAAATATATTTCCATATAAAGACAGCTTTTGTAATAAAGTAGCATAGACATATAAATTTACAGATTTTTCTGCTTTTAAATTATAAATATGAATATGTGTACATGTTTTTTAATCGGTAAAAAAGTTTGTAGTTTAAAAATAAAAATGTCAATAATTTATTGAACGGAATTATCTTATTTATACAAACTTGAATAATTTTACATCAAAGTATAAAATCAATGAAAAAGTAGATTTCAAATCAAGAATACGGATCAAATTTTGTTTGCCTCTCGCGTCGTATATAAAACTCTATTTGTGAGCGTATGGAGTTTGAATCGAGGAAAAATATAATACCTCAGCTTTTGTGTAATTTAACTACTATCAAAACACCGCGCAATATAAAGTCGTCGATAGCTGGAACTCTAAACCAGATACCAAACAATCGTAGCATTAAATTGATTTATCCATTGAGTATCACCGCGCCATAACAAAACCTTCACTCGAACATAAAAAGAATCTGATTAGTTGAAATAGAGTTTTTTTTTTAGGAACATTCTTCTGTTTGTCACTAGCAGAATCAAGTCTAATCGAACCAATTGACTATTGGAGAAGAATGCTTTCTCGAATTAGAAAGGAATAATAGCCCAAGTAATTTATGCCCCATATAAGGTGTCACATATATTTGATTTACGTTTCTATGAGATATAATAGAATACTACACATAAAATCATACATTAAACCGCATATATGAAGCCATATCAAATTTTACTTGTTTTAAACATTTATGTTTTATTTTTGATTTTAATTTTAAACATGCTGGTGTTGAGAATAAGCGGGCTTTTGCAAACAAACTACTGCAAAAACATTACATTGAAATGTACGAGTAACGAAATGAGATCTTATTTGTTTTTGCTTCTTAGTCGCGCTCTCCGCCTATCTGTTTTCGTGGAAGGCTAATTTGTGAAAGTTCGTCTAATATGTCGTTTCGTTGAACGTTCATCCCTAGCACGCTCCGGCACTATCATTTATCAAGCGACAGCTTTAAAGTAACGATATTATCGTGCCGGAGATGTAATTGTTCGCAAAAATGATAAACGATGCAAAAACGAAGTGATTTTACGAGTACACTTTACAAGCGCCGGGTATCGAACACCCGAGGAATTCATTACACGGTTGTGTCTGTGTGTGTCGAGCGAGTTTGTACGCAGGCATCGCTTATCTGCGGTACTCGACATGCAAAAGAACATCTAATTAAACAGCGAATCATAATCGATAGTCGTGTGTTGTAAAAATATGTACACGCGAAGGAACAAGCGATACGTATAATATCGATCGTACCCGATACGAACGCCGAGCGAAAGAATGAAAAAAAAAAAAAAAAAACTCTTCAATATTTATGAGCATTTATTTTTGAATCAATTTGGTTTGGGCTTTACAGACTCGCTGGGGAACTATGTCGAATTATGACCTGACACTTTGGCAAAAATGACGCGACGTTGGCCTTTCGCGTCTAGGTGCTTTTATTTCATCCGTTTTGTTAAAGGCCGTTCAAAAGTTGACTCCTGATTTCCGACAAAGAATTTCAGCTACCTACGAGAGCGCCACAGGTGAACGTTTTTAAGTAGCACAAAACCAACCACAAATAAAAGAAAAGTTTTTCTTTTGTCTAGACATAAAAGTACATTTTAGATAGGGTAATAGTTTTTTTTTGATCATCAGTTATTTTAATTTTGGCACTGTTTGTTTATTCAACTGGACACGTCATGTTTCAAAGAAAAATTGATTTTGAAACATGCAAAATTAGAACAGTTTAATGACACCAGAAAATATAATGGGTATCAGCTAATTTCGCATGGATCTAAAAACGGAACTGATAACGGCGAATTTAAATTCAACTTTATACATTATTGTGATAATACTCGTTGAACGATATTTGCTCTAACGCTATTATCAACATGGTTTTTTTTAAATGGTAGTTTGTTTCTGAAGTACTAACTTTCTCTCGGAGAAGCTCATCCGATAGTTATCTAAATATCAGTTTAATATTTAAGTTACGCGGCAGTATACTGTGTTTAACTGGGCGGTGAACGAAGCAATTTAACTTTCATTTTGTGATGAATTCGTGAAACCAGATACGTAATAAAATTCGTAACAATACAACTGTCAGAATTCCATGTTTGATTAGAATTCTTTTCAATGCTGTTTCCAAGTGCAAACAAAGTCATTTTCCTTCGCATTGAAATCGGTGGAGAATTCGACTGTTAAAACTATCCAATAAGCGAGTTGAAGAAAGCTGTGCAATTAAAACGCGATGTAACCAAACATTGAAAAATCCAAGTTTGAATTTGTAACAAAAGTTCTTGGACAAAAACTTTTGCAATTAAATGGGCACGAAAATCATGAGTTTTAATTGGATTATAAAATTGAAATATCCATCGACTATTTTCTCTGATGCGTGTTTAAAAATAATGATAATGAATGAAAGGAAAAATAATTCGCATCTTCGAGAAAAAAGACGAAAAATATTAATTGGCTTTATTATTTTTAGTTGCTTGTTTCCAATCGACCTTTTATTGGGAATTAACGTTAATTAAGATGCGCCGAAAAAAACTTCGTTGAATCTGCAAATAAACGCATTTTGTAGATTGTCCTAATTAGGGTAGATGTTAATTGAGATCCGCTTAAGCGAATGTGACGGGACTTTGTTCGCAAAAATAATGATCTTCCTATTATCCGGCTAGCTGTTCCTCTTCGAACCATTATCCACTTCATCGTTCGAATTATCTTCTTATTGTCCTCTTAATTCACTTTGTGTAACGTTTCTCAAAAGTCCTTTATCGCGATTCTCGACGTCGGTTGAAGAAGAAAAAAAAATGTATATTCCGAACGAATAAATTTTCGTATTCGAAACTAATGTTCTTTTCAGTTGGAGCTCAGGCATTGTCTGAGAGTAAATAAAATTATTCGACGATTTAAGCGTCTTTTCTTATTCGATATTTTCTTTCTTCGTTAATTATTAAGAACGATTAGTCGTATTTAAATTTTTTTTTCCTAATTTCTTTTCTCGTCATTTTTTTACCCTTGCAACGACGTTCAATGAAAATATTATCGGCATACTGAAATGATAATTTCGCATTTCCGCTTGGTTGTGAAAGCAGAGCATTTGTAATATTTAAGTGCGTTTGCACGGGAGCGGAAAAAGAAGGCAGCGTTTTGTTGGCCACCCGCAATTATCGACAAAATGATAACGAAGAATTGGCTGCAAAAAGCCGCGCGTTGATACCTCTACGTAATTTCGTGGAGTGTTATCGTCAGAAGCGATGATTCGAGGGTGACTTAATACAACTTTAACACGCGAGTGCTTTTATTCAGCGCTTTTTCCAGATAACTTTGAAGTTCTTAAAAGCTGGATTCATTCATGAAAAAAAAAAAAAAAAAAAAAAAAAAAAAAAAAAAAAAAAAAAAAAAAAAAGAACAAAAAAAATTTAACGCCGTACAATGAAAGTAGACAGCTCAATGTAACCCTGCAACCGTTTCGAATTAGGCAAAATAATTTATTGATAGATAATCCGAGGAGATTAAACCCAAAAATAATGAATCGTGAACCAAATGGATGTATTTTTAAATACACTTTTAATTCTTTTATATATAACTATTCCCGGTGTTTTGTTCGTAATCTTTGGACAGGAGACGCTCGTTATGATAAATCTTTTCTCTTGAAAAGAAGACGTTTTCATAATGCACCCCCATCTGGCACCACTAAAAACGAATAAAACGGTCACGTCGTAATTACACCAATCTGAAAATTTATTATGAAAACCCTCATCATCAGCTCTGGTTTGACTCATTGACAAATTGACACGAACGACAAAACAGGCGGGGAAGAGAAATCATTCGAATAAATTATGGGAAATATATTTTGACGTGGAAAATCAGTCGCATTTGTACCGAGGCTTTTTCTGCCTCTCGTGTTTATCAATGCGGAGAATATCTCCACCCTCACGACGTGTCGAATAAGGGGTGATTTTTTTCTCCCCCTCTGACGAGCATGTATGGAAAACCGAAGCCAGACATCAGCCAACAAGTTTCGATTCGACGTAATTTATCAATAGATTATGAAGGGCATTCAATTTTTATTATATTAATCATTTTGATGTAATACAAATTTTTATATATTTTTAGTTTTAACATCTTTCCACGTACGTTTTCTGTTATACCAAATGAACAACAAACAAAAACAACAATCGGACAAATATATCCGACTAAAGAAATACAACTTTCGCAGTTTTACCTTAAGTCGCAACAAGTTTATTTAAAGAAACGAAAAGTCAACAAATGAAATTATAGTTAAAACAAAGTTAAACAAAAAACACAAGAAATAAATAAATAACTGGGCAAAATACGGGAGGCAAAAGTTCAACGGATCTGAGCGTAATCAAATTAATCGTCTTATAATATTCAGCAGGCGTTAAATCCGATTGAAAGTGGCAGTTGAAATATATTTCGTTTATAATTCTTTATTGTTAGCTTTCTGATGATTTCATCGTTGTTGGTGAAATCCTGAACTGGAAAAAAAGGAATACTCCAGTATTGAATCGCATTCTCATTGAAGTGCAGATTCTCCGACTCCCTTTCGTCGTGTATTTTTTTCGGTCCGCTTTTCAAGCCGGGGAATTCCATTTCAAGCCGCTACGTTGGTCGGAGCGTTGGATGTTCCCACCCTCTTATATTCACTGCCCCTCTCGTGTTTCAGCCTCGCCTTTCATTCCCTGCGATTTTCCAGTACATGTGCGCGTGTCAATTCGCGTGCGTACCGATATACACGAGCATTGGAAATGCGATGCGAGCAGGGTATTCGTGTCACACTATGCATAGTCGAGTTAAACCCCCAAGGGTGCCTCCAATTATTCGAGGTGTCTAACCAAGTCTTGAACACACGTAGAATAAGATTATGCGGTACACTTGTTCGCCAATCTGAGGGAATGGAATATGCAACAATGAGAAACGGGCGCCCTGTAACTCTTGAGCTCATTAACCCGAAGAAAAAGACCTCAACTTTTATAAAGAGAAATTCAAATTTCAAAGCACGCAATGTTTGTTGAATAATTTACAAAGAAACATTTCATATTCGAAAAAAGAATAAAATCCGACTCTGAGAAGGCCTTGTGAAACTTTTTTTGTTTTTTTTTTTCAAGTTAAACAAAATTCGATGGAATAAGAGTTGGTTGAATTTTTGTTTCCTTTTTTTTCAGTTTAGAGTTTAGAAAGTTTACTTTCTGATTGGAAGTTGAAAAATTTACAGCTATTTTGGAATTGATAGAAAATTGAAAAGTTAGCTTTTTAATGAAATATTCATTCGACTGAAAATGAATAGTCAGTTTTCTTTTTTCACGATAATTTTGTGGAAAATAAATTTGTTATAAACAAATGTAGTTATGTTACACTTCGAATGCAGTTTCACTTTGCAACGAGGGAGTAGTTAATGACAATTTGATTGAGAGAAATTATCACTTACAAGTGACAGTGAGAAATATATTCTGATATGCGGAATAGAAATTCTGCTGTTATACCAGTCATTTATTACTCCAACCTTAATTAAGTCTCACCGAGTGAGGTCTTACAATATTTGAGTCAATATTGTTTTATTTAGCTGGAACAATTTTCAATTTTTTATCGGCGTTGAATGAATACAGCAATATACACTGCCAGAGAACTTGCATTTCAAACATTTAAAAGAATCGAGCAACTAATTATAAAATTGGAGCATCCACATTGAATGATTTACGTGCAGATATAATTAACGAAGACTTCAAAAGTGCAATAACGAGATTATGATCACAACATTTTTATACAGTCGTGCGAAAAGCTCTGGCACGAATTTTGCGAAAAAGGAAAATGTAAAAAAGTAAAAATAAAAATAGAAAAAGAAGAAAAAAAAACAAAATCTGTTTAACTATTACTCTTTCACAATTTAAAGCGTTTTTTTATTAGTAAAAATTTGCATCAATGTATTGTGTTGGAAGCAATTTCGCATATAATGAGTGCTGCATTGCAATTTGCTGAAGACGGAAAGTTCGATGCTAAAATGTAAATTAAAACTGGGTTATATAAGATGTACAATAATGTGACATTCGACTGGAGGATTTATTATATCTTTCCGTTTCCTATACCCGCTGTGAAACGACATTGCTGTTGACTTAACGTGCATAATATAACGATCAACTGAAATGAAAAACGAAATTTAAAAGCCGCCGGTTATATATCTGTGTACTAATTATTATCTGTATCGAGTAATTATCTCTTTTGTGCAACATTCCGAATATTTATATTTTCAGAGGCATTGATCGACAGAAGAGGAGTTCTTTTATCCAAATATAGGTTACCTAAGGGCGTGCCTTTGTTTTCTCAAGATCTCTGGTGCAGAAAGTATTTGTAACGAAAAATTTTCGGCTCCCTTCCGGTTTCGCAAACCATAAAAGCGCATCTTAGAAATTAAATATCTGAAAATTTGCTGAGACGGCGGGGAACAAAAAAAAAGAATCAACTCGGCCTTAGTTTTCATCTTTTATTCATCCAACATAATGAGCTTTACACCTAGCTTGAGCTGGCTTATTGTTCTATCTTTCGTCTCTCATCAGCCGCGGTATGTTTTCAGCTCGACTCGAAAGCGCAAGAACAATGCCACGTGCGATTATTATCGGACGGACTTTTTGTTTTTCTTAAAGCAGCCGAAAAGCCCTGGGCGTCCTACTTCCGGTCCCGAATCACCGCGCCTCAGCTCCACGATCGGGATAATCAAACGGCTCCGTCTGCAAAGTGAGCTTTATCGTTCGTGATCCGAAATATCGATGCCCGATCGAATTTCTCTCTTCCAGCAGGTCGAAACGATCTGGTCTTGTCACATACGTAGATAATCCACTTTCTCTGGAGAACAAGACGTACGGTAACTATAGGAACCGAGATTCAAGTTGAAATCGATCATGAAGGACGTCCCTTTGTGTATCTGCATGATGACATGGGCGTACGTGCGTGTTTTTCGTCATCGTACCAGTTTTCACTCCGAATCCAAACTCCCAACTCCGGGACACGCTCTCTTCCTCTTGTGATTTTATATTTAAAACTTTTGGTTTGGCATTCCAGAGACGAGCCGACTTATCAATCGGTCCCTTTCAATTTCATTAATGTTTTATTCAATCGGTATAAAAACATATTTTGCCATGAAAAAGAATTGACGCTCGCGGAAGCAAACTTTCGAAACTTTGATGAACTCGATGAAAGGCCATTCGATGAAGAGGCGCAAAGTTTTTAAAACAAGTCGGGATGTTATTCTAATCAACATGTTTCGCAAAATAATGTTCTTTAGCAAGCAACGAATCGCGTGTAACGTATCAAGTGGACTCGTGGAAAGTTTTAAAAATAATCTACTAATTTCTGCATAAAGCCTCTGGCGAAAGAAAATCACAAAATGACGACGTTCCGTTCAAGCACATGTCATACGGGCTTGAAATACGAAAAGTAACTCGATCGTAATGTTGGTACCCGTATTCAATAAATCAGACCAATTTTACGGTAAACAAAACATTGACTTCTTTTTGGCTCAAACTTTTGAACTAATATTCCTTATTGGTTTTTATGAAGAAAAACAACTGCAGTCTTGCTAATTACAAAGTTTCGTGTGGAATTTGAGTCAAATATAAAATAAATTAAATTTAAAAAATAAAGTAACAAAATATGAGCTTCTAATTGTTACATAATTTTTATTTGAATTAATGTCTAATTATTTTATCGAAGAAAATTTCCGGTTGTAAATAAGTATGAGCATAAATTATGTATTTTAATAATCGTCGTTGATAATGAAAGTGTAACAAGTATAAACATTTGACTCGACACACCATTTATCGACACGTTGATGATGAAAGGCACGAAAGTTTTTTTTTTTCTGAATTTATCTTACATCTAGAGTTTTTTATCTGTACATTCGATCGTACATACAAATTTCCTACCGACTCAAACGGAACTATAAAAAGACAAAAAAAAATTTAGAAATGATACAAGAAGTATAACAATTCATTTATTTATCATTTTAATTTTATAAAATTTCTTAATCTTGTTGAAAATTGTCTCAATTTGTTTATACATAAAGACATTTGTTATTTCATAAATACAATTGTTGCCTGAGTTTTGTTATGAAAGGAGAGTTTTAAACTATTCGATAAAGCAAACGATCTTGACCTTTCCCACCAAATCCCGCGATACCTGCAATCGACACTTTCATTAATTTCGTTTTTACTTCAGATCCAAACCCATTCATAACACAATTTCATTGTTAACCATTTAGACGCGAAGATTGATTATAAACTAGAAGCAGTTTGTTTGCCGAAACAACAGACCCTGCCCTTTACTGTATTTCAACCTTTACTATATCTTTGGGATTGTAACCCTGAGTCATAAATCCACATTTTGTGGTAAGTGCGAATTAGGTGACCTGGAACTGATTGCGAGCAATAGTTCCTATGATGAAAGCCAGAGATGTGGAAAAACTACGATAATATTTAAATGCATCCGATGATTTACAATTATTACTTCTTTCTCCGGCGCCTCGACGAAATCGATCGACCAAACGCTTTCGGACCGTCACAATTAAAATACTAATCGTATTTGTAAACTGTTTTCCAAATGTGTCTAGTTTTCTAAGGACATTATAACCAAGGATTACCGTCGTTTACAAGTTAAGTCCTCACTAAATCAGGCACTTTAACTCTCACCCACCTCGACGCTTAATCTCACCACATCATAAATTGGGGAGTTGCCCCCTTCACGAATTGCATCACTTTATTACAACGCACCGTCTTCTTTCAATTGACCACCATCCATTTTCGACGTATTAAAAAAACAAAAGGACAGGCTTTATGTGGCAAGTGGAATTCGCCAACAGATCGATTTATAAAACAAGTTATTATCATTTAAATTTCGATCACGACAATGTTCACTAGCCCACAAATTCAAAATATAATATGTAACATATATGTCACACATGAGAAAGTATATTTGTTACCATGGTAACATGTATATTATATAAACGTATGTCAAACAAATGTTCAATTTTATGTCGGTAGATCAATATTTATGTCACGTTTTATGTGGTTATGTACGTGGCTCAGATATTTATTATTGACATAATATATAAATTTATAAATGTTATTTATAAAGTTTTCGGAATTCTGATCAAAACATCCATAATCCGTAAGTGCACTCTGTGTTCCATAATTGAAACACCATATTCCAAGATTTGAATGTTCACCGCTGATTTGATGAATTTTGATCCTCATGACACGGACACGGTTTCGTGATGGTTGTGTGTTAATTTCACCTTTAACGTGGCGCTTTGATTCGTAAATCGTTGCAGTTAAGCACATATATGTATATTAGGTTCACCAATGTAAACGCATTTACAGCAGTATTTGGCTGTTCTGTTTAGATACCTGCATGTTTGTATATTCGTTTGTGCTATCATCGCTGGCACAATATTACAGTAATCAAATAGCTTTGTATCTATTAATCTCACGATTCCAACAGATTTGCATTTTGTCATCCGATTTTTCAACATCTCCGACTAGAAATGTTCCAGCTGATTTAACTAAAACCACTATGATTTTTGTTCCACTATTTTGGCCAATGGACAGATTTTTTTTTCGAAACTGACCAACGAAACTTTGGATGCGAATTTTTTTATTTCAGTTATAAATGTCACTTTTGCAGATATAAATTGTTGGTCATGATTTCCAAGTAAAAATTTATACGTGGGTATATGTATATTTATGGCCCATGAATGTCAGTGTGTTGCACATAAATATGCCATAAATATAACACATGAGCAGAATAAATATTAACATACATGTTAGATGTACATATATAGCTCATACATACCCCACATATGGACCCATATATGACCTACATATGAATCACACCGGTGCCATTTGTGGAGACATAAAAACTGTTATTTGGGTTAATAAGATCTTGCATATTGACATGAGATATGAAGATTAGTTTTGAGTGGTAAGAATTATATAGGACAGAACACGAATCTTCAGATGATTACACAAGAATGCAATTAAATTCAGATCAAATCTCGTTTGATAATCACAGTGCGGATTAAATAAATCCTCGGAGATTAACTTCAAGTCCATTTTCTGTCAGCATATTTTAGAAATTGAAGAAAACATTATATTTTCAACTGGTAAAATATTCCTGAAAAAAAGGACACCTGCAGAGAAAAGATATAATTATGTTTAATTTGATTCAATTCAATTTGCCTGGTTAGACATAAAAAAAAGAAATACACACATCTGTCGATTGAATGATCAACATGCAAGTTGAGATGGCAAAGTTTTTTTTATATCCCCTTTTTGAAATGAACATTTCAACGGGGCGAATGAAAACGAGCCATTAAATTCAGCATTTTGGTACTATAATTTCAACTCGCATTGGTTTTAACATCAAAGAGAGATGTACTGGTTATACTCGCCTCTCTTATGGTTTCATTGGATGTCATTCTTGTTTGACGCTTACAGTTTCCAGATGTAGACAAAACCGCGTTCATTTAACAGTATCTTCGAGTACAGATACCGCGACCTGGCTTAAAGGATCGAAACTAGAAGCAGAAAGCCAAGCTGTACATTCGGTGCTTTGAAATAGCGTTACGAACTGGTTCATTTAATTAAGAAACATGAAATGTTTTTGCAACTAAAAAATAAAATGTTGCAGAGAATCAGTTTCATACAAGCGAAACAATTTCAAGATTTTATAGTTTATGAAAAGAACAAATAAAATAAAAGATTTCACGAGTTACTTTTATTAAATTATTCCTGGTATCATACTTTGAAGAATTTAACTTTATTTTCGATTATATTAAATTAATGAGTAAATTAATTAAATGCTAATTCTTGTAAATGAAATTTAATTGCAGTGAAAGGGCTACTTTGCTATTGAAATACGTAGACTCAATTTAACTTTTGTACCGTATTATTGTTCACTTAATCTTTGTTACAAGAATTTTAATCTTACATTTTTATTGCGTTTTATTTGAATTCTTTCTCATTTTACACAATATAGTAAACTATGAAACATTTATGCTGAGGAATTCATTTGTTTTAATCAAGTTGCGACCTGACGGTCTTTTGTTGTCTACTTTAATCTTCTCAATGAAAGATTTATATTTTTATTAAAATATTTTTGGACAGTGCGATTCCACAAATTTTCTCAAATTTTTTATATTTACCGTGAAAAAAGATTCTTAAGTGAAATTAATTATGTATGGGATATGTAAGTCACATACATACAGCATTTACGTATGCACATATATGTTACATTTTGCATATATCTCAACATGTTTATTCTTTCTTGTATATTTGTTTACCAAGAATTTTCAAACTGATACAGTTTCGTTTGTAACAAGATAGGCCTTGTCAACAATTATTTTACACCAAAATGTAATTTGGACTGCTAGCGTTACTGTACTGTTATTCTCCTAAGGCAAACTTTCAGTATAAATACGCACAGTTTAATACTAAACTCTGAACAGTGAAACTCTAAACGCTATTGCAACGGGTAAAACTATTATTAACATGCATATCTTTAAATGGTTCTCCATTAAATGTTATGAGTATGTTGTTCAATTTTTTGAATTTGTTATCAGTCATCGTAAAATTACAAGAGTTTTACGTACTTTACGTTCATTATACGAAATAACATTGTTCTTCAATTATACAGCACCCAAAATACCCTTTTAATGTTTCAAGTAGTAAACCTCGAGCAATAAACGGTATCGCGTGTTAAGACAGTATTCATCTGTTGCGTGTGTGTCGGTGTTCAAACCTATGAGACATTTATACAAAGGTGCAAAAAATGTTGCATACGACATTTATTATGACTGGTGCACACAAGTTACGTACATTTGTGTCTTATATCTTATTAAATTTTTCCTCGCACAGTTTACGATCCAACTGCAATTTCATCCCAAGATGAATATCTTTTATTTGAACACACAAAAATGGAACTGGTGGATTTTAAATTTGGTTTTGCAAGTTATAAATGTCAAAAATGTATCAATGCCAACCGTATATAATTTATAAACTTTCATATTTGTTGCATATATATGGTTTTATATATAGTCAAAGTACACAGACACAAGTGATATTCGTATAATAGCTCGTGAAAGTTACACTAATTCTCGCCGTTTGAAAATAAGAGAGATCCTCTCCCCAATTCTGGCACAAGCAAGTTCTTTGATTTGAAGTGCTTAATAGCGGCACTTAATGCGTACACCAAGCCCGTAACTTTGACTATGTGATACTGTGCTAACAACTGCTAATTGCAGTTTATGGAAAAAGAACTTTTGTTCTTGGTGCAAAATGTTGATTAAAATAAACTATCCGTTCAAAATAAACATACGCAGACAAAAAAGAAATGTTTCAAATATGCAAGTATATATGTGCAATCATAAATGGCTATATTTTCAATGTTTTACATCAATCTATCAAATTTCTGTTTGTTCTTGATTGTTTATTTTATTTTTGATTAATTCAAATCAATAATGGTTACAACATCAGTATGGACACTTTTAGCTTTACGTCAAATTGGAAAATCAAACGATCTTTTTAATTAAAATTTCAATTCAATTTGTCCAGGAATTGGTTATCGAAGGACATGATTTCCATTTAATTTACAATAATCATCAGCTGTAGTGCTCCGTTGAGAAATATTGCATAAGTGCTTTCATTATAATTACAAATGACGAGACAAAATTACGATTCATTATTCGCTGTCAGTAACATGCCCTTAACATTCTTATTCTTTATCTCTCTATCAATCCGTGCACTTCTAAATTTATTTATTACCATTAATTTCATTACCTTTTGTTCCACGGCCAAAAGAAGAATTTTGAAACAATTTTAACATTTCACTCTCGGATTTCATGATAACTCTTTTGCAGTTGGCATTTCATTTACTTTTCAAATATCTAAAAGTTTTAGGCTCTCCGGTACATCTTTTATATGTATTCAATCGTGTTAGCAAATCGTTTTAATCAAATAAACATTCACTATTTTTTTTCCTCGGTCCATCGGAAACAACAGTCTGAAAACTAATAAACCGCAATTCGGTATTCAAAAAGTTAACATTCATTTGAAGTTAACATTTTAATTTGAATTAAATTTCGGTTATCTTCATTTCAACCTCGTGAAAGTAAAATTGAGGTAAGCAAAAATTACATCGCCAACAATGGACAAGAACATTTCCTGCTAATTTTCGGAAAGAGAGCTTTCGCTTGGTGCGCCCTCTTAGCCACATTTTACTCTGATATACTTTTATTTTACAACTGGATTAGTGGTTCTCGTCAGAACGAGTTTCGATATTCTTGCAAAGGAAAGCATAAATGCGGGTGAATAGCTAACTATAGTGTTTAGTTCTTGAAGAAAAGTGGAGCCGACAGATATTAAAAGCTTCTCACATTCTTTCGTCAAATCATTATTGTTCGGTATAAAGCTGGGTCACGTTTTCACGAAACAAACGCAAAATACTTGATCAAAAGTTTGCTCACTCCACGTGACCCCGATGATCATCAAGCTAATAGCCTTGGCATGCTCGTTCGCAGGAGGCCAAACTTCACGTAAAAATATTGTCGATCAACGGCGCGTATCTTAACGGCGGAGTTCCTGGCGCGCCAGGTGTGATCGGATAATTGAATCAGTGGAAAGTTTTAGCCGGGAGACTTCGTGATCCTAAATTACCACTGATGATCGTTTCGTTGGTGTCGAGGAAAATGTCGGAAAAAACGATTGCGCAACGTGAAATCCCAAATGCGAAACTCGCGAGGGCAAAGTTTGTTAAATATTTGTCGTGGCATCACGCTCTGGTAAATAGCACGATCAAAAAAGCTCCATCTCTCGTGCGGTAAACGCGTGTTTGCTGCAATGACTTGGATACACTCTCATGGTTACACGACTCGCTGGCTCATAAATTTTGCAACCCGCCAAAAAATAAAGGAACGGCATCAAACCGAACGTAGGCTCTGCACGAGATGCTTTTTTTTGCTGCTCGCACTCTGCAGATTCGGAAAACGTGAATTCATCGAGTAACAAAAAATAAAACACACAAGTTGGAGCGTTGAGTTCCGATAAAGCATCTTATGCTAACCCGATCCGATCTAACGTATGCTACTCTTCGGCTCAAGCAACTCGCATCCTTGACTTATTCTCACATCTAAATCCCGAATGGGTTTCCTTTGAAATCGATTTAAAATAATCTGCACGTTGTTGGGGGAAAAAAATAGAATAATTTTATTTGTTGTCGAATTTAAAAATTGAAAAGTTGGATTATAGAAGGCAGACGGTGTTTTATTTTATGAAAAAAAATGTCAACAATTGTGATGGCTAAGTGGAGGGAACCGTTCATCACAGAGGAAATAAATGATATGAGAAAAAAAAGTAAATTAGTTTGAATAAAGGATATTGTCTTGATTGTTATATTATGGAAGTATCGATAATTGTCTATTAATTTTCTGAAATTGCGAAATAAATTGTGACGACAAATCCCGGAATAATTTCATTTTCATTCCATTGTTTAAGAATTCGACAGTTGAAATTGTACGTTACAAAGAACGGATTTGGGGGGGAAAAAAGTCTCATTAGCCGAGAATTTAACTTCGATGTCATAATAATGATTTAAGCTTCACAAATCTCGTAAAGAGACTGATGAAATTACCATAAATACATTTTCTCGGCGTATGATTAAAATTGATGTATAAAATACAGTTGAATGTGAAATTAGGTTGAATCAGAGAGCTGACGTTAACTAAGCTCGTTCGGAGCCAGAAGTCATGTTGGAGATTACCCTGAAATAAGCTGAGTTCGAGTTTGAACCATGTGTTCTTAAGTCAGGTTGTGTTTAAACGGTGGAGAGATTGAAAGAAGTGTAATGCGCCTAAGAAAACATGCGAAATACGTTCGCCGGTTGCTCTCGAGTGGATCTTGGAAAACCCAAATTCATCGATCAGTGTAACATCGTTAGAACGCCGAAACCCGGATAAAAGCATCCGCCGGCGGATAAAAGCGCCGACGTTCCTTTCCTTTATTTCCCTTACGGAATTCCAATTCCGAATTCATAGACCACGTGGGAAATGTTGTCGACCGGTGTTTGTATTAGCTCGCGAGAGACACTAAAGCGACAATTTGACGTGTACGAAAGTGCGAAAAAGGCGGTTTTCGAAACTCAGCGATTTCCCAATATACACTCTGGAGAAATAGTTTTCAAACGATTTTGTTTTCGTATTAGCACACTCAGGTCAGGAACAACTCAAATTATAAACAACTGGAAATAATATTTGTGCTCGTGTCCAAAAAGTTAAAACTTCTAACCGACAGGGAAACCATAGCATCAGACTGAATTACATTTGTGGTAATCCAAATCATGTCCAGATAAGATTCCCAAATTACGATCAAATTACAAGTGAAATATTATTAAATCTAATAAATACAAATATTTGATTTGAATCATTTTATTTGATTCTTTAATGTTAGCTGAATATACTAGATTTTTTCGAATGTGTTGAAATGTCACATGTATGGTAAGTATGACTACACACACACATTCATTTTAAAATGGGTTTATTATTTTAGTTTCAATCA
The DNA here is from genome assembly GCA_030523145.1 of Trissolcus brochymenae. Taxonomy (NCBI): domain Eukaryota; kingdom Metazoa; phylum Arthropoda; class Insecta; order Hymenoptera; family Scelionidae; genus Trissolcus; species Trissolcus brochymenae. The sequence continues at coordinate 84,143 of JAQQRF010000369.1, forward strand.
TCGCTAAGTTTGATGTATCGGATAAACATCAAAAATCATGATAACGCATTTTTCATATAGCATATATCTGGTATCGGTTGCAGTGAAACTGAAATGTCCTTTTTTTTATCAGAATTTTTTATACTGACAAAAAAAATTCAATTCCGGTCCAAGTGTACAGGCTCGACTGGTGTGCGATTGTTTTTATTTCAATCATCAAATTTTGATATTGTAATGACGCGTTATTTCAAGTTAAAATAAACATCTGCGAAACACAAATCAACAAACCGTAAAAACACGATTTTCGAAGGACAGACTATTTGCCGCAGCAAAAGCCTGGACAAACAATTACAAATCCGGGAATATTGCCGGACCTCCCTCTTGATAAACATATTATCTAAACAAACTGTTATCCTGCTTCCAGCTATAGATCCGATTATCAGCCAGCGAGGTAAAAAATTTCGTAATACTGAATTAATGAATCTAGAATTAACTAGTTGTCTACATTGTAACGCGAACAACTTTGTTTACGGAAACATTTTGCGCGTTACGAGACCTATTATTTTGGCAGAATTGTATGGAGCGGACCTGCATTACGGATAAGTTTGCGATAGTAGACAATCCCCTATACACTTTTACGACAAGCAAGAGTGTAAACTCTGAATTGTATCCGCGAGCTCGCTTTGAATATTAATTTTATCATTTTATCAATAGCAGATCCTCCTTTTAATACTGTTTATACGACTTCTTGTATGTTGCCAAAAATTGCAGCTCTAAATGATCGCTCTTACACGTATTTTTTACTTAATCCATTAATTTCCTATTTTATAATAATAAAAAAAAAACATTACAAAAACTAGGAATGGCTCCTGAAATTACCATAGGGTCAAATGTGTCACCTCTTCCTGTTTAATCTTTAACTAGTCACGTTCCATAATACGAAAAAGGTGGAGATTTTCTAAATTTCAATTTGCCTTCGAATAATGAAATTAAAATGATAAGAAGATACAATTTTAAACATTCGAATAACACATCAGTGTTTTTTATTTCCTTAAACAAAATGTTTTAATTATAATCTCAGATAGATTAATTTGTTCACTCGCAACATATTAAGCAACATCGTTGAAATTTGTGTATCTTTTACAAACATTTCAATCTAATGAAACCAAAACAATTTCCAGCATATGGTCGGGCAATTTAAACACGGTTGGTTTTTTTTTTTATTGGTACGTCCACATGTTACTTGCGTGAATGAAAAAACTTAACCTGTGAATTATTCAATGACAGTTTTTATTTATATAAATCAATGTTATTCGGACTGAGACGGATGAGAATGCCAGCGGTGTGTTTGCGGGGATAGAATAGAGTTCGCGCTCGCGCTCAGCAGTTCGTTCCATCTTGCTTTATCTTCAGCAAAGTTGTAAATGTAGGACGGACGGTTGGCCATCCAGAATCCTTTGAACACATAGTGCAGACATAGCATGTACATAGAGTTGGGTCTCTCAGCGAGAGCATAAACCTACACATGTCATCTGTATACTGACACCGGAGCCGGAAGGAGAAAGCGAGTGTGTGCATGTAAATACTATGCTTCGGTCGGGACATAAAAGGAGTCTGGATTATGGAATCAGGTGCAACGATCGAAGCCGACTAATTTATCTCTCTACAGGAGCCTCTCGCATTTTCATCACATTTATTTTTATTCGATTGCTTTAACGAAGGGATTCATCGGAGTAGACATTATATTGATTTTACTCGCGTTATTTATGCGCGCGGCTATTCAACGAAACTGGATATAGAAATTTAATACGTTTGGAATAGAAGATGGCGATAATTGAGTTCATCAAAAATTGTCGAACGGTGGGAATATTCATTTTGAATTGTATTTACTCTTCTTTTTTTTCTACCAATTTGTACAAAGTGTAACGTGTGAACGAAAATTTTGCAATCACATAACTCCAGTTTATTATCAAAGTTTATTGAATTGTTGTTAGTTATACGCAAATATTAATTCCAAGGATAATTTTGAATAGCGAAATGGTTACATTTCAAAATTTAGTTAGCAGATTAAACATAATCTAATCACATTGTTTGTTACGTTTCTACAAAACTGTTTTCCATCAAATAAAATTATTTTAACATCAAGTTTTATTTTATTTTTTTTATTATGTTCTTATTATATATACAACCTTTTTTTTCCTTAATTTTTTGCAATACAATTCAGTAGACGCTTGATAACAAAGAAGTGATGTTAAGCGAAACAAAAAAATGAAACATCGGTGATTTATCCCTCAGGTAATCTACTTAATTGGTTCATAAAAAATGGTGAGTTTTAATACGCTAACGAATTTGCTGAATTGTACTGAACTGTAATAAATGCCCAGATGCATGAATAATAAGCAAACTATTCTCAACAGAGCGGAGTATTGCCAAAAGTTATGATTGTTCTTTCAGCATTGTAATTGAAAATTTTCTTTCCAGATAAAATATTGTCAACTGAAACTAATTAAAATTGCAACTTTTGTTCCAGAGGAATTCCTGAAACATTTTTATGAATGTTAATACAAAAATCTACAAATGATTACACAGCGCATTATTTATAAATTCATGAGAAAAGGGTTGAAAAAAAAGCAATATCTATAATGAGAAAAATTTGTTTTTCACGCGTAATAAAGTTCATATCACGAAACGCTTAGAGCGTTAAAGTAAGATGAAAAAAAAGGAAGGAACGAGTTGAAAAAAAAAATCTAATTCGTGTCAAGCGGCGCCCGGACAATTGCGAATGTAATTAAAACTAATAAATGATAACCATTTCATTCGAAAGCCATAAGTGCGCCAGGTAATTAATTTTCCGTGCAGCAGAGAGACGCGATGTGCGCCGGGCAGAAAAATTTACGATGTTTTGTGCGACAACGTAGCTCCTAATAAAGTTAAACGTTTAATAACCGTTTCCTTAATGTAGTTCGCCGTTCGTAAAGTGTTCCTCGATGCCTCGTACAAGACGTCAAATCAAGATGTCTGGGACACACCCACGCAGCACTTGGCTCCGGTTCCGAGGCAAAGTCCTCGTACGTAACTGATGCGATAATAATAATATTTAGTACAGCAGTAATAACACCTCTTGATGTCGCTTGTAACGACCACTTATGTAAATTAATGAAAACCAAAAAGCTATATCTGCCGAGCTGGTCCGGTCGTGGTCCCAGCGGCGAGATGAAAAGTCGCCGCTGTAACACGCTGTTTGAGAAAATAACCGGATTTGCAAGAACGATATTTATAGCATATTATGTGTCGTTTCATTGCAACGCCGTTATTCCGCGTGCAACATTAAGCCCGGCGCTTTTCGTCGTTGCCGTCGTTATCCCGGTATTCTTCTTGCACGACTAACGTCAGTTGCAAGGAAATATAACGCGCAGAAAATTGCACGCGAGCGAGTCCCGCGGGACGACTCTCGTGCAAGTTGTACAGTCGCATTCAGAGAACGCAGGTAATATGCCCCGAAACTTTTGCAAACAAGCGGAACAAAAGCGGCGTGCCCGCGCTAGAATAAAGAGCACCGGGTAAATCTACTTTGAAATATAAACCGCGGGAAAAACGTTTATTCCGCGACGTTCAAATGAGACGTACCTCAAATCGCGAGAGAGTGCCTTGTTTGCAGAAATGCTGGAAACATATCTTCCGTTGATTCCCCGCTTTACAAATTGTGTTGTTCATAGTTTTGAATTATCGCTTTTCTAGTTTCAACGTACATTTATACAGAAATATTAAATATATATTACGCGTATCACAATTACAAAATAAAAAAGACACAATTTGAAATATGAAAATTTCGAAATTCGAACACAATTTTGCGAAATTGCATATTCCACCACCATGTTTTCATTTCAATTTCTATTTTACGAATTGTACATACAAATTGTGTTGTTCATAGTTTTGAATTATCGCTTTATTAGTTTCAACGTACATTTATACAGAAATATTAATTATATATATCGCGTATCACAATTACAAAATAAAAAGGGCACAATTTGAAATATAAAAATTTCGAAATTCGAACAATTTTGCGAAATTGCATATTCCACCACCATGTTTTCATTTCAATTTCTATTTTACGAATTGTAAATATTGTATGGTAGGAACAATCAAGAAGAGACGTGGAATGTAGTAGCTTCTAACGTGCCCGAAATCTTTCCATTCTGAAAAGCTTCGCGGATCAAACTTATGTTTATCTTTAATTAACTCGAGTTCTTGACACATCATCCACTATTTACTAGAACGAGATCGTTTCGTACAGTGCTTCACTTTTTCATTATTTATTGTTATTCCTAGTTCGAGTTATAAACATTCTGATGCAAATTAACGGATTCCCGAGCGGATTGAAGGACTACGTGCAACAGTCCCTGGGTACGATACACACAATTTTTTTCTGCCTTACGTAAACAAAAAGTAAACGCTTAATGAATTTTCTGGTCTTTCCGGTGTGGCTTTAACTGTGCTCCGGGGTTTAACATCGGTTTAATTAAAATTCATATCGTTTATGACGGCTATTTGAGTGTTCAATTCAAATTATTGCGCAAATTGTGAAATGTGAAATTACAAAATGTTAATTACATTCGGAATGTACCAAATCAATATTCAAAATTGTTCTTGACTTTCTGGTGGTATGTTACGCATTGAGGCAGCACTCATTTTTCATGTTTAACCATAATTTGAACATTAACAACAAATTATGTGAGAAAGTCAAAATGAAAATAAATTCAATTAGTGTTATGAAGAAGTGCTTGTGAAGTGTTAATTTTCAACATTAATTTTATAAATGCAATGTTTATTTAAATTTTATTAAAAAAAAATTTTTAATTCAAATTCTGTAAATAATAATAATTCCTCGTGAATCGTTTACGAACCGATGATTGTCTACAAATCCACTCTCTTGTCAGTTAGTATGCACCTGATAAGTAGTAATTCTCGGTCTAGTCAGCCATTCCTGTACGAAGTAGTAAAGATCGTCGTCTGCCCATTCTTCGGAGTTTTGTTGGAATACCATTTTTTTATCGTTGAATGGATGCTCGTGAAAAACTGGTAATTTTCTTATCCCTATTTTTTTTTTTCGCCGACTAGCAATTACGTTTTCACTCACAATTGCAGTCTGTTTAATTACACATTGGTTTTGATACGAGCAATTTTTTTCTGCCCCTGAAGCTATATCTTCGATCTCATTTAATAATAAAATAAAATATGTAGCCGCCCCGAATGATAGCATAATTTCTCCTAATGAACCGGAGATAGGAAAACGTTAAATTGGATAATTTATGGGTGATAGTACATCAGTTAAATGACGCCACATTTCAACTAGATTGTTCTAAGTGGCTGCGTTTTATTTTTATTATCAGTTAAGAGAGGAATCCTCGTCTTTATAACGCGACAAAGCGTCTGAATTTTTTATCTACGATTTTACTAATGGGCTGGGTGCGCGACAAGACAAGACATTCTCCATACAAATGCGACCACGGATTGGACTAAGGCGAGGAGTGAAGAAAAACAAATTACCCACGAAAAGTGAATCATTAAGTGTTTAAGAACAGGAGTTGACCTTTCAAAAATGGTGTGTTGCAACAAACGTTCAAATTGCAATTTGACGAAGGAATATATACAGTTCAGTGCTACATATAGTACACCCTCTTCATTCACGCGGCTTAGAAACGAATAATTCAAGTCACAATTCTCCCCAAACCGACGTTTATCAATGAAAATTTAAACAGTCGTTAGTTCGATTTATGATATTTCTTCTTTCATCGTTTTTCTTTTTTCTTTTTTACTTTTTTACGAACCTTCTTAAATACGACAATTTTTTATGTCAGCTATTTTTTTTTTTTTTTTTTTTTTTTTTTTTTTTTTTTTTTTTTTTTTTTTTTTTTTTTTTTTTTTTTTTTTTTCGAATCAAACATTGCTATTATATAAATGGGAATAAACAATGGTGAGTTGTAACTGTGGGACAAAAGTTGGCCGAATGAAAGGATAGCGGGAAAGAAGTTGACAGGTTACTTGACAGTGGATGGTACTTGGGTCAGCATCGGACACAATCGATGTCTAGCAGCAAAACGATATCTGTTATACTCCGGGCTCATTTGCATACACGCGTTCGGATCACTGCGAATGCTTCAAAGTAGTTGGCTGAGCACTCAAGTCCATGACCCTCGTGCAAACAAGCGGTTGATACATATGTCGAATTACGTAGACATTGGTCTCGGCACAGCTGCAGATAGACATATGAATAATCGGCCGCAAAACTGTGCTACATGATTCAAATGGTATATTGGATAATGTCGTAAACCGTGAAAAGCAAGGATGTATTGCTAAGCTTGCCAGGGCGAGCGATGAGCATGGCCGAGGCGTGTAATTCCTGCGGTTTCAGCCTGAGGGCTAGAATCGCGGTAGGAAGCACCGAGCACATATTCGATTATCTCAGTACACAAAACGGAACTGACATTCCTCCTATGCATATCCGATTTAAACCTTCCACGTACTAAAAGTTGATAAGTTGTAAGCTCCCACGGTGAATGCAAAAGTTAAACATGCTTGTAATATTCGGGAATAAAAATCGGGAATAAAAATTCAAAGGCTTTATATTTCCTGGATGAAGAATGTTGGCGATTCAAATTTTTATGTGAAATCATTCCAACAAAATAACTATAAAGGGATCAAAAACTGATTTTAGTTTTTTATTATTTTTTTTTTTTGGATTTGAAAATTGATTATTTAAAATCATACAAATGTGTGACGTTTCCTTGTAAAAATTAATGTTTGGATTATCAGTTTCCAATATTTACGAAATGTAATTTCAGATTGTATCTTTCAATTTTTAATAATTCTACGTCATGAAATTCACAATTTAAATGTGAACAAGAGAGATTAAATGTTTTGATTTGCATTGCCTTTGTGTTTGCATTTTCCATTGCATTGAAAGATCGATCAAGAATATATTCTTCATTTTGCAGATTGTATTCACAAGACACAATGGTTAAAGTGTTGTGTCAGCGTTATTTATTTACCAACGTAAAAGTTAATTCTACGACAATGCTCACAATTAGTGTCACTAGCATTTCATTTCCAATTCTGAATTAGCCTTAATCAACCGGAATTTTGTTATGATAAGAGAATCTTATATATTTAGATTTCCAGAACATCTGACCTACAAATGTGGCAGCACCAAAAAGCAGTAAACACCTCGGGATGATGAAAAATTGATCAATTTTCTATGTTTACAATTGTACCGTGGCTTCCAATTTGTCCAAATTTATTTTCTTTTATTTTTGACAAAAAATATATCTAAAGCCATTTGAAGCACCAAGATCACTAAAAGCCTTCATCAATTTTCATCACGGAGTATATATCAATCAACTAATCAACAGTAACATGATATCAAATTATCATGTACAATTATAATTTCAAAATATCTTGAAATATTTTCAAAAGTCTGTGAAAATGTTCAACCACACAAATTGTTCACTGAAATTGTTTAACATCATTGTTCGCATGATTGAATACAAGCAAACTGAAATATAAAAAGTAAAAAAAAAAAACAAACTTGCGTTACATTATTCATAAAATGTCGATTGGAACAACAACAATATAATATTTCCTATTACGTACGTAGAAATACTTCTCAAGCACGTTTATAAAACTTTCAAACCCCGCGATAACGGCAAACGTTGATTTTCATCCCTTTCGAAATATCTACTCTCGGCGCCTTTCTTTTTTGTACTTCATATCAGAATAATTTTCACGACCAGGCGTAAATCTCGCAAGCAAATTGAAAACCAATGGGAATGATTTTTAATAACAATAAATCATCAGAAAATTCGAATTGCAATCTCAAATTATATCCGCGCTAACAACAAATCAGGCACAGCGTGCATATTGATATTCCTATAAGATATTTTCGATTGCATTTAAGCTTTCGGATTGCGTCAGTTGCACATGTTGGAAAATGTTCGCGAGGGCAATCGTGATGTCAGCCGAACAGCCAACTTTACATTCAACCGAACCGGAGGAGTTATAGCGTAACATCAAAGCGCCCGCCCATCTCTTTGAAGTCGGCGTGAAAAATGGCGAAATCAGAAAACATTTTTAGGAGACAAGGTCTAGTGCTTTGGATTTGACTGAGCGCGGTCAATGCTCCTCTCTCTTTGCCTGATAACTTGCTGATTTCGAAGTGGAGTCCTTTCGCTCGCACCCTTTCATCGATTCTTGGGAGGAATTGGGCCAACCCGTAGCGCCGCATTGCCCCACTATAGACCACCGGCTCCTCGCCGAGTGTATTCATCCTGCGAGCACGACCAATTATTTATATCGACTTTCTTGAATGACAAGCGCTCTGCTCTAGGTGTGATACCAATAACTCAAATGAAAAAATGCTACCTCGAATCAAGTGTATCTCAATTGAACGGAGTGTTCGATAATGAAGTGAGGATAATCGAAAAATCTTCTTCAGTCAAATTTGCATATTTTTCAGTAAAACATTACAAGTACAACACTTCAGTAACATTTTTAAAATAAAAAATAATGTATATTATTTTTATTTCACTAATCTTTCGATACAAATAAATTTGAGCTGATTCGTTTCAAATTTTTGCATATCAAATAATAAATTATTTAAATTAATTAGTTAAAATTGAATGGATTAATTTAAAATCAATAAATGAATTATACATTATTCGAGGATATTCAAGTATATTATTTTCGGCGGAACTCTATACATAAAAACTTGAAAACGTGCAACAATCGTTACCTTATATTTTTATGGAACTTTAAAATATAATGAGACGAGAAAAAAATATATAACGCGCCCGACGCAACTCAATTATACAAAACAATATGGCTCGAGAATCAGAACATGCGTTTTTCTTTTTTTTTTTTTTTTTTTATTTTTCAACTATACGCTCGCTTCGTGCAAAATTATCTATTCATCTATCTATATTCAAAACAGTTCGATGGGACGGTTTTAGATTCCCTCGCGAAATCCCAATGAAAAAGCACTTTTTATTCGCGGAAAATTGTTCTAAAAAATCCAATTAGGATGCCGTCGTGTGGAAATTAATATACCTGGCTGACGAAATTAATTGCAACACATACATGGAGCCATTTTTTTTTTCTCTCCTACGACTAATAGTTTCTTCACATAATTCAATCCATGATTGAATCATTATAAAATATTCCTCGAATATTTTCTCATTACCCTGAGAAATGTGTTCGTATGTTTCATTTTTCATCAGCGAAGAAAGTAACAATTTGTCATCAACAAAATGTATTAATCGAAAAAGCTGCAGCCGTGTGCAATTAAAACAACAGTTGGAAGAAAATTTCATTGCAGTTCCGCGTACTTTTTATTCCACCGTGTGAAATTGCAATCGAAACTTTTTTTTTTTGTTTTTTTTTTTTCATATTGATGACTGGACAAATCAGCAAAACAAATCAATCAAAAATATTCCACGTTTTCATTTTCGTGTCGCAAACAATTTTCACGCTCTGCGAAAATTTCTGGTATACTAATATTTCGAACTGGGTCAAATCGATCTGACTTTTCTGAAAATGTAACGAAATTATACCTGTCCGATTATGATTTTGTTTTCCCGAGTGAATAGCACGTACAAAAAGAGAGCGAGTTGTGTGAGAGTGCATACATTTTTTGAATGGGCGTTTTACGCGAACTATTACGTACGCTCTAATGACAGAGAGGGCATCAAAAAGCACGTCAACTTAATTGAAAGATGAATTAAAATGTGTCGGAGGAGAATAAATTGCGCGGCTAACTTTTTTCTTTTCAAAAAGTTCTTCCTCCTAATGTAAATATTTGATGCTCCATCGTTATTGAATGAAAAAAAAAAAAAAAAAAAAAAAAACACCACCCCCCTTTTGTTCCCCAAATGGCCGCCCCCCACCCCCACCCCTCCCTCCCCCGCCCCCCTCACACCGATTGTCCCCGTTTCCTCTCGTTCCAACTCTCGCACAAAAAGAAGAGAGACACACGAAACGATTACAGTCAGACTTTAATACTGTTCCCGACGACAGCGCTCTCTCACATGCGCGCGATTTATTCAATAGTGGTGTTTAGAATACGTCGCAACATATTGCCGCGACGTCAAAGTGTTTCCTTTATTAATTTCATGTAAATTCGCCGCAGCTCCTTGACGAAGCCGAACGGTGCTTCCCTGTTTTTAATCGCACTCGAGGATCTGACAATTCACTTCATATCTGTCGGAGCGGGGAAAATAGCGAAATAATTTTTATTCTTTATGCACGCGAGAACTCAAAAGTGCATTCTCGTCCCAAATACGAAAATCCAATCTCAATGTTAATCGCGGAAGTGGGAGGACAAATGTGTTCCGTTTCCAGGCGTGGGATACAAATGCACCCCAAGAGAAAGTTTTCTAAATGTCTCTTTTAAAAATACACGTCATAAAGATCCAAGTGGAAGATTATCTTGTAAAGTAAAGACCTGCGGGGGAGATGGTTTTCAAGCGATTTACTCGGGTAGAAATTTACATCTGGCCAAACATAGGCCTATGGCCCGACTTTCCTCAAACTGTCAAAGTTAAATAAAAAATTGCAATATTGTAAAATATGCTCTGATTTAACGTATTTTCCAATTCCAAATACATTTCGAAACAAAGAATAAATATTTTAATTTCAATTAGTTCGTATATTGATATCAAATCAATTTTTTCTATCATTAACAACCCATCGAACTTTTAATTATTATTTTGTTGCATTTTTGTTCAAAAAAGTTTCGTTATAAAACTTTTATCAAATCCGTAATGTGTTTATTTTAATTTGTTGCACACAGTAATATTTATTTTTAAACATAATTTTTAAAATTATTGCTTCAACGGTGAACATATACTTTGGAATAATTATAGGATCAGTGCTCAATATTGATGAGTGTAAATGATAAATGGAATAAATATTTTTAATAAAGAAATATTATTATGAAATTCTGAAATTGTAAAGTGGAATGTTATAATTACAACTTCTCAATGTTCCTAATATTTTTTTAAGATAAAAATTGAATATTTTAGTATTTTTATTTCATGAATAGATTGTATTTAATGTGATTCACTTCAAACTTCAAAGACTGCATGAAATTTTTCTTTGAGAGAAAAACCCTTCACTTCATAAGAAAACCGAAAAGAAAAATTTGTTTTCAAAAAATTATGGAGGAAAAAAAGTTATATGGTTTACGTTTTACTTTAAATGAACAAAGGGATACGCCTGTGAAAGAAAATTTTATTTAGTTGAGTAGTTTTTGGTACCATTCTGCACTAACAAACAAAAATCACTTTATTTTTATATACCAGCAAGGATTTTTGGAAAACATTTTTATACATTCTTTTATGTCCGTCATTTGAGTAAGGACGTTACATTGATATTGATGAAACATTTTTCATTTAAATTTGCAACATTGACTGAACGATTTACTTGCAAAAAATAAAGCAGTTTCCATTTATAAACATGGCTTATTTTATCAATAGAAACGGAGACTTAAATTTTTAACAAATAAACAATGCTTTTTTGAATTAATTTTATATCTCGAATGAATGAGTGTCTGATGTTTTTTCATTGCATTATTAGTCGTCCTCGAAGAATTAATATAAGCTACTCAATTTGTTTTCAACTTTAGCAGTTCAACTTAACAAATATTGGTTCAGCATAGCATCGGCATACTGTTAGCAATTTCTACATGACAAATTTGCTAGCTTTTTAATTCATATTTCCATATATTTCGATATTAAAGGCGCCCGCGGTGATTTAAATATTTCTCGAAATGCCGTGGCGGATTTTCGTCGCGACGGAACACGTCACGTACCTATTTTGTAAATTTATCCCCGCGCCAAAAAGAACGAACGACTTTTTCATAACTTTCTTTCGTCGTAAACGAGATGCGAGGCAGGTTATACATCATGAGTTTCGCGGACCAAGAGCTGAATTTAATTTCGGCTTCTTCGTTGCGCGGCATCGCGCCTGACACGACTCTCGGGTCCGCGCAAAAAACCATACACTTTTTTCAATAAGCTTTCGATGTATTTTCTTTGCTGCATCTTGCGCTGAATCACTAATTCACGAGAGCGGCGCAGAAAACGGTACATTTTTTTTTGCTCTTTTCTTTTTTCATCATCGGCCAATAGAGTGACTGAATGCTGAACAAATAATAGTGTTAGTCGCGATCTCGCAACTTTTTCTCGAAAATGGCAAGATTCCAAAGTCCAGAAAAATGGACACCGTTGCTCATCTCAGCTTTTACGAATAATTTGTTTTTAATCGTCCAATACGTTTCGAGCGATATGTTTTTTTGTGACTTTTTTTTTTTTATTCGTAACTGTCTCTGTGGAAATTGATTTGTGTGCTTTTTCATTGTTAGAGTTTTATCGCGAAGTCATGCGTGTGATTTCAGTAAATCATTGCGCAAAATTTTGTGCGAACGTGATGTTGGCTGTTTGCGACTCCGTTCAACACGACCTAGATGGGTAATCACATCGAACGTATACAAGTTAAGACTCATAATTTTATTCGCGTTGTTGTCGATAAATATTTGATGACATTATTTACGTTGCACCCGCAGGTCGAACGCGGTTCGCGTTCTCTCTATATTCCAGCCAGCGACCTCTGTGAAACATCAGTTCAAAAACTGATCAAATCGTCGCCTGATAGCAAAAAAGCTATACATTTTAAAATTACTTTGCAAAACAATATGGTTTTAAAAAAATTTATGTCTGTTTGTAAAAAAAAGACACATTTAATTTTAAAATTGAAAATTGATTCATTATTCTTAACAATTTTATTTCAACTTATTGTTAAAAGTGACATTTTTATTTATATTATTTTTTTCCCTTTACTCAATTATTCATTGTTAAGATAAGAATTAATATCCTTAGCGGAAATCATATTTTTATGCAACGACAAAAAGGGAAGGAAAGTATCATTTTGCATTATGCTCGAAATCTTTTATGTTATTTGTATAGTTGATTTGTATTCATACAAAGATATTTGAAAATATAATATGGAAATGTCGGTATGAAGGACACTTGAGGTTAAAGTAAAATATGTTCCATTTTAATATATTATGAATGCGAGTATTTTTGATAAAATGTTGAAAATTGTGATTTCCAGGCGAATCACACGTTGGATCAAAATACATCATGCGATGAGCTTACAAAACAATGATTCGCACATTTGCACGAACATTCGAAACCTGAGGGAAATTGCAAATTGTTAAATTATGTATTCTACTGTAGACTGTATTTATAGAAAAAAAAAGGAATTTAAATAATGAAATATAAAAATTAAATGAGCATAAAATATATTGAAATATGAAAACGCCAGATCGATAAACAATTATGAAAATGTTGTATTCAAAATTCATCATCCCTTGGACAGTAAATGTGACGTTATTAATAATCAAAATTGAACACCGATCATAGTATATGAAATTGATTTAAATTAAGTGATGTAGACTCGAACTAATACGTGTCAGAATTTCATTAAACTATTTTTGTGTACAGCAACTGAATCTCATTACGTCTTTCGACAACAAATTTCAAGCAACATTATATTTATTGCTATTCATCAAAATAAAACGGTGCGATAAAAAAAAAGAGGAAGCAATATTGTTTTATATTTTTTTGTTTAATAAACCATTCAGATTGGTCAACTGTCAATTCATGCTGGTAATTTTTCTGTACCAACAAATCGAAACAAGTACTCAAACCGAAGTGTTTTTAGTGCTTTTTCGGTAACGCACTTTATATCGTTTTTGTCGTCGATTGCCGTTTTTGGGATTACTCGCTGGTGCAACTTCATATCACTGCCTCACCTTTTCCAAACATTTTTAACATACCGAGAGTTTGAGTGCACCATAAAAATTTCAGCTGAACTAAAACAAGGCAAAAAAGCATTGACTACAATTTTGAAGCGTCATAAAATTATTCGTCATTGAAACATATTAACAATAGATTCACTTTTGCTTTATGATTGAACACACGGCATTAAAAATTCTGCGGGCTAGAGTTCAGTAATTTTCAGTCGCGATAGTAAGTGAGTCGCGAAAACAATGTCAATCCCGGGCGTGCTCTGAAAGATGATTCGACAATATCTTGATAATTCAGTCGATAAATCCTCCTGAACCCATAAATCTTCATGAGAATATTTTTTTTGTTTCAAAGTAGACTCTAAACCTAAGTGCCTTGACGTACAAGAACAAAATTGACTAATTGACAAACAGATTGCTCTCACCGCATCACGATGCCGTTTCTCTATTCCCTGTTCCAGACATCATAAAAGAAGACTCATCGAGACATAAGCCTGCTTACCTGACTACGGAACTTAATAACAGAATTAGTAACTTTTTCATATCGCTTCACTTCTTACAATGTTGCTGCTTTAATCATCAATTACACGTGCCAACTTTTGTAACACGACAGAACTTTGAAAAAAAAAAAAAAAAAAAAAAAATTAATATAAAAAAAAAAAAAAAAAAAAAAAAAAAAAAAAAAAAAAAAAAAAAAAAAAAAAAAAAAAAAAAAAAAAAAAAAAAAAAAAAAAAAAAAAAAAAAAATTAGAATAACGGTAGAAAGTGAGAAAGACTTATAAAAGATTAGAGCGCGCCCTGCACGCAAATCTGTCAGGCAAAATTAACCTGCGAGTGAATGACATTATAAACACGGTTCTTAGGCGTTATTTAGACTAGATATTGACGTTAATTGCATTGGTATAAAAAAATCATTATCGTATATAAATTGAAAATTTAACCCACACGTTTTCTTGAATAAAAAAAAAAAACTTCGAAAATATTGATTTCGTTTCTGAGAATTACGAGTGGTATTAACTTCTAAAACATATAAAAGTTCATCGATGCTGTTTTTTGTTTATAAAAAGACTTGTTTTGAAAAGTTTTTGCTCAGAATAATTGCCTGTACAATAAGCATCGAAGTTCGGAATTTGTGGACCAAAAAAGCAGACCAACACAGATCTGCAGACAATTAAAAACATATTCTGGTTTAAAACTAATGATTAATTTTTCAAGCAACAAGTTTAATTGAACATAAAAATTGTTGAATGCATTATATCAACTGTTCTAGTCGTATTTCATTTATTTAAAACAGTAACAGGGCAACTGAGTCCTTTATGCTTTTGGTAGTCAATCTAGCAGAAATATTACAGGATCTGTAATCCTTTGAGTAAATCCGACAGGCAGTACAAGCCTGGTCATGCATCATCGTGAATATCGTGATCTTCCAAAACGTTCGCGAATCATTTTTCTTTTATGCCTTCAGTGTTTCATGACACCGTTATACCAGTTGCTCATGTTTCAGGTCATCGGTTCATTTCTTCCCATCAACGTCCATGGCACTTGAGACTCAATGTCGATGCTTACTGTTTAGAGTAAATTGCTTCCAGTTCATCGACACGTCAATCGAAAGAATGAAAATTTAGCAGAAAAATGTGACAAAAAGTCGAATGCTCTGCAAAAAAAAAAAGAAATAACAATAACGTTAATTGTACCAAAATGGACTCGTTTTATATTTATTCCATGAAAACATACTTTAAAAAATACCAATTAGTGTCTTCAATTAAAAAAAGTGCCGGAAAATGTATACAAATTTTTTAGATTAAATGACTTTAACTGAAAATGTTTTTGATATTAAAAAAAAAAAAAAACAACAAATATCTACAAACGCCAGTAACTTGTTCCAACAAGTGAAGGTTCATTGAGTTTTGATGTAAAAGCAAAACAGTCAGAAAGATGACACTCGTTTAAAAAGACTTGTCACGGGAACGACAATAGTTGATAATGGGTTTACGTCTTCAAACCAAATGTCAATTGTTCGAAACTGCTCGAGAAACTGTTGCTTAATAATACTCCGCGAATCGGAAAATTCAATTCCATCAATTTCCTTGGCCGGGATAAATGACAGGTCGTCGGTTATTAAATTTTTATTACTTTTTTCTAAATGAGGTTACACTCGTTTCATTGTTTCTACAAGAAACAGGTGCTTTTACGTACTTCCAAATTTTTTTTTTCCATCTCAGAAAGTCCATTGATTTGGCGGCATAAAAATGAGATTGACTAAGGCAAGTCATACAATTAAGTTTATTCTTCTCAACCTGGAGTTTGCAGTCAAAACGAGATTCATTTTTTTTTGTTCTTGTAAGAAAAACTTTTTGCATGAAAATTAGTGCATTTGAACACGTTTGATGAAATGAAAATTCTTTCGTTGTTTTGAAAAATTGTTACTTTGATTGAAACAACAAAATCAGAGAACAAAGTTTTATAAAAAATTTCATCATGAATTGTTATAACAGAAATTGTTTTAAAAAAATGTTGCATGTATCACAATTTTATTCAGTTTATTTACAACCTATCTTTACATTTACTGGCCAAAGAATTACTTGATTCGTGTAATGAAAAAAGTAATAAAATAACAACTAACTAAATATAAACAATTCTACCTTTTTCCCAGGTCTGAATTGATCGAAAAAGTGTCAACAGTTCTTTTATTTATCATCAAATATATAAATTTATCAAAACATACAAATAAACATCAATCAACAAGTTCTTTTTAGTTAATTAAAAATAAAAATAAATAAGACAAATTCAAAATGTATATACCATCAATTATTTGAGTGTCTCTACCCGCATCTGACTACGTTATGTCATTTGCACATTATTTTATTAACGTTTTTACATTAACTTAAATCAAGTTAAAAAAATAAATGACTTGATTGATTCAAAAATTGTTTGTAATTTTGGTTTTTTGACAATTACCTCCAAACAGAAGCTTCTGCCCTATCCGTCACTGGCGAAATTCTCATCTAGTGAAAGGATGTCCAAGGCTAGAATTGTCGGCTAATTAAATGTTGGGCAAATTACATTGCGAAATGGGTTGGCTCGAATGAAAACGCCCGACCGAATGACGAAAACAGCCTTCGAAGGTGGCGAAACTTTGGTACTTAAAGGTAGTTACTCTAAGCAGGCATGGTATTGCTTGATGTTGATACAGCCGGTAAGCCCCCAACCTCATGTCTAGGCTCGCACCTTGGCTGTCTCTCTTGTTGGGCGCGGGTGTCATTGTCTACCACTCGCCTGCTCTTTCTCTCCTTGCGGGAACGTTGTGCCCCGGGGTCGTAATTAGTTTGCGGCTGGCTTCGCTGGCTTCGTCATTTCTGCGAAAGGGAGTTGGCTTGTCGACCGGCTGGTTGCCTAGACGCGCACTCCTCGCCAGTCATGAATGCCCTGTTTATGTATAAGTACAAATACGCGCGTTTACACGATGCAGCGAATGAAGATGACGCGGCTGCAAAACTTGAAAGGGTTAAATCAAAAGGACCCCCGAGAGAGGAAATATCACTTTTGATTGCTCGTAGACTCTTTAATGACGCAATTATGGCTATCTCGACGTTTTTTTCTCTCTTTTTTTTTTTTTTTTTTTTTTTTCATCCCACGAAAAGCAAAACTATTGATCGACAAAGTTGGTTTTTTATTGCCTAACTCGACGTGAAAAGCAGTCTCTCAGAAAACGAACGCAGTGATAGCCGAAGCTGTTGAGCAACCTATGTTAAGTGTTGTAATTTTCTAAGAACTACGTGCATTTACATAAAACTGTGCCGAAGTTTGAGAGCGGTTATATATTTGAAAAGTTTCGTGCAATTATGCGACTGAGTGTTTCTGTACCAGCGAAATTATTATGCAATTGTTATGCAGTTTCGCGTATGCAAAGTAAAAAAAAAAATGAGAAACAGAGAAAAGCTTCAAGATCTTTTTCCATAAGTTAATTAAAAATGTCAACTAATTGAAGTGCCGGTTTTTATGTTTAACCATAATACTCAAAGAAGAAACAAAAAAAGAAACAAGATTGTTTTTGCAGATTAAAGGATCATTTTTATTCGGCGAAAATGATATCAAGTTTTGAATGCCACGCACTGCTGAATTACAATGACAAATAAGTTATAAATTATGTCTTCTCGGAATTTAATTATCATAACAACCGGTTTCACTAACAAATTCTGATTTGCTTTATCTTTATTCAACGTGATTAATAATTAATCATTACAATCTCATTTCATTACGTAATGAAGGGAAAAAAATCTGGCCTGCGTGACGCAGAGCTGTGTGTAACAAACTCACGTTACATAGCCCTTATAATAATGAAATTGTTAAGATAACTTGATATACCCAGGAAATTATACACAACCGGGCGATTACGATTACAGTCGGTGTGAGATTGAAATCATACTCAGTGTGATGGTTATGCACCTAAATGTTATGGAGCGGTGCTACGTAATTGCTGTTCCTATGATTTGTAATACAACGAAGAATGAATTCTAATGCACCGAGAAGTCGAATGATTATCGCCGGTGCAGTCAGCTGCACGTGTTTTTTTTTTTAATCTAAAAATTGTGTACATATATTGTATTCAGAACCGACGTTGAAATTTCTTGACGTTGCATGCGAATCATTCATTCTGCAGAAATGTCATGACTTGAAATAAATACTATTTTCACGACTCAAACATTTACTACAGTTAATGGATTGCGTATGAATAAAAAAAAATGAATTCCATTTTCTGTTTATATCTAGTCTGACACGGTTCCTGAATTTCGATCTGGGTGGTTAAAAATTCATCGAACGAAGTTTTTTTCAATTCCTGTAATTCTCATGTTCAAATGTATGTTTCCGAATGTTACATATATGTTTATTTTTACTTGGAATGTTTCATTTGAATAAAAACCTTGATGGAGCACTCCACGAAAAACAAACTCTACAAAAAGTGTTTTCAATTAAAATAATATCACTAAACTTGTAACAAAGATGGAGTAAATTGCATAAGCGTAAGCATTTATCGAGGCAGCAATGGAGATGGTCTTAAAATTAGATTGCGGCCAGAATGAATTGTTAACTCAGTGGCAATTTAATTGTGCTATTCTAAATAATAATGTTTGCCTCTCTACTCTGACAATGTGACATTCTAAATCTTTGTCCTGTAAACTATTGAACAACCGTTCAAATTTCCCATATTTATCAATAATTATTTGTCACGTTTGTTTGCTTTGCTTACTGAATTGACGATTGATGATGAGAAACTGTGACGTTCTCTAATTGACGATATCCCACATCAGATTATCGAGATATGATTTTGTGTATGATTCACTGAAGGAAACTATAAATTAGATCTCAGAAATTGTTTCACTAAGTTATTATATAAAGTTTGATTACATGTGAATTGACTAAATTCAACATATTTATTGTTAATATTGGCGTAACATCTACCTAAAATACAAATCAACTCAGCGAAATTAGTTTAGAAATTATTTACATATTACATTTATACCGAGTTATAATGTTAGGAAAAAATATACTTTTATTATTATTATTATTTTTAGAACCACTATTTTACTCAAAGGTTATACAAAATTAATACAACACGCGCAAAAATTGCTTTTACGTAGTATCTCTTTCATGTAGATATTTTGTGCGTCAACGAAAATATGTTTGAAATCAACGCTAAAAATCGGTTGTAAAAAATTTGAATTTTTCACTGAAACAAACCTATCAAAAAAAAATATGTATTTTACTATAATCGGAATATATTTATAAAAATATATATATATGAAAATATGAAAAAATTGAAACACATACGCTTTTTCCTTTGAAAATGAAAAAATAATTTGGTTCGAGTATTCGTTTTTGATAGTGAACGTTGAAAATTATTCAAATGAAACTGGCTTTAAAAGAGATCAGATAAAACCTCAATAAAAACGACGAGGAAAAAATTAGGCGTTGAAAATGAAATCGTAATTAGAATGTTTAATTCAAAACTAAATCAGTTCTCTTTTAGTAAAAGAAAAAAGTAATAATGAAAATAAAATAGATTGGCTTTCTTATTCGGTTTTTTCGTTTTCTCTTCACCGCTCGAGATGTTTTAAAGTACATCATTTATTGCAAAAAAACATATTCGGTATAATTTTGATAATATAATTGCATATATTTCATAAAGGTGCTAGAAACCTCTTAAGTAAAAGAAACTTGATTCCGAGTTTCAGCTTTGAAAAATGTGTACATCATACGCCGAAACATCTGTATAATTCAATCGCGTTTTGTACACTTGTATCTTGTAGGTGTCCCCTCTAAGGCTTTTTATGAAGGATGCCTTGTGAGTTCCACGCGGTCGTCGCATCAGTGAATTCCTTTATCAAACAGAGGCACACTTAATAATATAACTTACGTTTTTTCCTTTTTCGGTTTCCTTTTAGTTGCCTTCGCAACAAATTTTCTGTGTAAAAACCATCATGGTCTTCTGTATATAGATATGTAACACAGTAAGTATAATTTTTCCTACGGAGGTCCAAATTTCTACTTTGACGGAAGTTTATTTAATGATAAAAGTAATATTGTTGAGATATTAAACGATATTACAACGATTTCTTTTTGAAAAAAAAAAAAAAAAAAAAAAAATTCCCAATATCACAATTTATTTGAAACTTTACAAATGAAAACATCGCAGCAGTAGCAATAATCTCGTTATTCCAAATTGGAAATTTACCAGTAATGATATTATATTGAGAATCCGATGATTCGAATAATTCGAATAATTGATTCAATAATGTTATAACTAAAATATAAAAATAAAACGATTTGGGCTTTTAAATAAAATAGATGCTGGATGAAATAAAATAGAAACTTGAAATAGAAGCTTTAAAATACACTTAACAGCTGTCTTCGAAATCATTCATCAAAATGTTGAAAACTGACCTCGCAGATTATTTAATCTCGTAATTAAATCGTAATTCTGATGTTAGTGAGATTAAGAAAATTTGGACCTGCGTTAAGCTTGACAAATTGCTCCAGCAGTTAAAAGTTTTTGACTTCATGAATATTTCGTTGGAATCTATCAGTTGAAAATTTGCCTCACTTCCGCTGCTTATGCACATACGCTCATTAAAAATGTACAAATTTTTTATTTTCGTAATAACGAAACACTTATAAAGTTCGCTCATCAAAAAATGTCCTCCAAAATTAGATGCACCATCTAAAATTATCACAACAAAAATTTCTGCCTCCTTCAGCGATTGCGCATGACTTTCTTTCAATTGATTCAATCACAATTATTCACGATAACGAGAAGTAAATTACCCTCAATCTCTTTCACAATTGAATAGAAAAAAAAGTTCAACTCAAAGAAGAAAAAAAAAAAGAAAGTAAAGATGAGAATTATGATAAAAATAAAACCCGTACGTCTGACCAAATCGTGATCAGTATCACTACTCAGTTCCCGCGTCAATTCCACCATCTCGCTTATCTTTATTTCGGATCGCGATACCGTTGTAGGAGAGCGTTATTTACTCCGGCTTAGAAAATGAAACCCACCGATATAAAGTACCCGGACAAAAAAGTTTCTAGTTAAAATAAACTCCGTAACAAATTTAAAGAGTTGGTCCTTTTTTTTTCGCTTCCATCGCAAAAACACGTTTGGGACGGAAAATGTCTCTTCTCCGCCGAGAGTGCGGTTGCAGAAAAACATTGTTTACCACGTTATCTGAGAGAGGATACCTCATCTTTATCCGCTTGATTCCAGTTGAAGTGGCTCGGTTAATAAAAACGAAGACACGTTGTTTCGACAAAGCGAGCTCATTAATTTGCAAAACTTTCCAACTACTAAAACTATCTGCATCTCTCTCACTCTCTCCCTCTCTCACTCTCTCTCTCTCTCTCTCTAAAAAAATTAATTTCACTATTCTGGAAATATATTTATCTATGTGTGCGAGAGCGAGTCTGCGGTAAGTAAAATGTTATTAATGGAGGCACGGAAGCTTTGCAAAGGGGCCGTGTATATCCAGACACCGGCCACAAGTCTACATGTTCAGATGTAGTTGGTCTATATAGGTCTAACGATTATCTCCTTTCTCGTACTTGCATCTAACCCGCCACCCCGCCACTTAGCAGAGCCGTGCGACATGGAAGACTGAGGCCGACTCCGTTGCTGTAGGTTACCGAACTATCTCCCGTGTAAAACAGGGCGAAACTTTCTGTCAGAGAATGGGTCGCATTTGAAGGAGAGAGAGAGAGAGAGAGAGAGAGAGAGAGAGAGAGAGAGAGAGAGAGAGAGAGAGAGAGAGAGAGAGAGAGAAGGCCAAAAGGAGCGAGACGGTGCTAGGGCGCCAGCACCAAGGGGCGGTTGTATTCATGGCAACAGCGCCAGATGTGCTGCAACGGCGTCTGGACGTTCAACGTCCTGCTTTCAGGACAATATTTATGTACCTCAGACGCTAACTCGGAACGACTTTTGCTTAGAAGACGCGTGAACACGTCTTCTAAGACTTCGCTCGGTATCCGCCAAAGCGGCTGGTGTGGAATTAGTTATAACATCATTTTGCTTTTGGTCACGAACATTCTCTTCGAGGTGTTACTTATCTCTTGTTTGAATACGTACAGTTTAGTCATGAATGCAGATGTCACGACGCCCGTTTCTGCTACGTATATCCGGCGCCACTTGAGTTCCGTTCGGGAGAAAAAAAAAAGGAAACGAAGGAGGTTCCGTGCTCGTCGCGAATGGCTAATGCCTAGTTGAGTGAATTCACTTTTTATCGAGTCACTTAGTGGCAAAAAAAGAAAAATTGAATCCAAGTTGAGAGACGCGCGGATTTTGCAACGCGCAATATCGAGCCACTTATTTTCCTCCAACTTGCGACATTTACGTGTATACATTACTTTATTACAATTCTGATTTCGCGACGTGTCAAATTGTTGAAGATTTTTGCTACTTAATAGAGATTCATCTCCGTGGAAATGGTGTATCTGAAAAGCTGAGATTGCAAAATCCGCTGAGTTTGAATTTTTTGTTTTTCTTTTTCTCTCTCTCTTGATTTTCTGTAAAAAGAAACCCCAAGTTCGCATTAATCATCAAGATGTAAATTTTTAAGTTTGAAAAATCTTTCATAAATGAATGTACATAATAAAAATTCCACAGGTACATAACCCAATTAGGAGAAGAGAAAAAGTCATTTATCAAGTTTTGATGAATAATGACTCGATGACAGTGCATTCTTCCATCAAGAGTCTGCTGTCGAACAAGAAAAGTCTCCTTTGGGGCTCTCGTTGGAAATTTGCAGCAAACACAAGTCTCTTCGTATTCAGGCCCGGAGTTGAAAAGCCCTGGGTTCTCCGCAAACTTCGACCTGATAGCACTCGTCGTAAACAAGCAGAGCGCCTGCCGCAGAAAAGGCGGAAAGAAAGTGCGCGAAGAATGCAGCAGGCTGGAAATCGTTTGCGTCCGAAAAACAAAAAGACGCATTTCTAGACTTGATCTCTCTGTTCGTGCTCACGGTGCGCATGCAAGCGTGAATGATGATGTGCATCCGAAAAATACCACGATAAAATAATCACGAGCTCTCTTTTGTCAATGTAAATGCGAAGCCAACCAACTGGACACCGAAACACTCCACTCTCAGGTGGTCTTTTTGATTAACTCTGAGAGACGAGAATTTAAAAACCATCAACC
Source organism: Trissolcus brochymenae (assembly GCA_030523145.1). Taxonomy (NCBI): domain Eukaryota; kingdom Metazoa; phylum Arthropoda; class Insecta; order Hymenoptera; family Scelionidae; genus Trissolcus; species Trissolcus brochymenae. The sequence continues at coordinate 107,671 of JAQQRF010000369.1, forward strand.
GAACTCAAGTTGTCTCAAACGCTTTGTATTCATTCAAAATCACACATTTTTATATACATTCTTATGTACCTTTTTTGTTGCTGTAAAATTCATTTAATAAATTTCACAATTATTGACTTCGTATAATTGAATCTCCGATTTTCGAGAGATAAATGAAAGGTACGACGAAAAATAAAAAGAAAAAAAAAGGAAAGTTTATCCACGACGAAAAGAAAAGTTTCGCCTATTGAAATACTTTGACGTTCACGTGTGAAGTTGTGAGTTTGATTACGCGTTCGAGACGCGCGCGCGAATGTTTAAACGCGGCGAACGAAGAATTTTCGACAAAAGCAGAGTGAGAGGCGCGACAAGAATAAGTCCGGGAATGTGACACATCCCTCGGGGAATGTGCAGCAGTCCGCGCAAGAGAATTGCACAAAGATGCAAATTAAGGACGAGTAAAGCGCGGGATGAGGAGACGTGCCACAAAACGTTGGCGAAGGCGCTCATGGGTGAGACGCCGGTGCTATTCGATTCGTTGGGATGAATATTATTGTTTGTTTGGCCGCGGGAGTATGCTTTTGAATTCGTTAGCGGCGAATCAGTTTCCCTCGTCGGATAAATAATTGCCTCAATTAATGCGAATATGGCCGAGGGTACAAAAAAAAAAGTTGCACGCTGCGTTAGATCTCTCGGGCGCTGCCGCTGGCAAAAGATGTGCGACTGTCTGAGCGAGGGGCCGCGGATTCACATGAAACGTACTATATTGTTCGTCGTAAAAAAGCGCAAAGTTTATGGCAACGGCCTTTTCGTGTGCGCTTTTTTTTTTTAGACGGCTGATTTTTTTATGTATCTCAAAAACGTGTTAACAGCACTTACATCAACAAACTTTCACTCGAGCATCCAACCCTTCCACGTGTATCGTCGAGTTTTAACACAACTCATTAAAACTGAAAGTATTATACAAATGTCTGAAGCTGGCTCCACACCAGTCTTTGTGTGTGTGCAAGCGTCGCACATTATTCAACTTGAGTTTCAATTTAACCTTTTTTTTACACACGTACGAACAATTAAAATATCGTCTTTTTTTTCGACACAGAGATTTTGCACCTTATTAAATTATAATTTTTGTTTATAACTTCTGATATAAAAAAGTTCCAGTATGGCTCAACGTTTTTTTTTGTTTTCTTATTTTATATGATTTTATTCTTTTATATAACCAGATAAAAATAAACATATTTTTCGCATACAGTTTATATGCATCACATGTTTGTTTTCACTTAGACAGCGTCGTTCCAAATCGTCATAAAATTTGTTATTAACATTTTTGTTAGTTTGCAAAAAAAAAAGGTTTTGTCTGTTTTTTTTTTTTTTTTGAACGTTGAAAGATCGTATTTGAATTAAAAAATGAACGAGATTATGAACGATGAATTTTGAAAACCATCGACGAATTATGATGGAATAAATTTCTTTCGACAAGTGTAGCAAGAAACATGGATCTCGAGGGCTGGCTTTGCACGTCGGGATGCGTGTTCGCAAACAACCCCGGTCGTGTTTCAATGTAACATTAGGCATAATGCCAATTTCGTCTCATTTCATTAGTAAGTGCTGTGTAGAGCTGAAAGTTGAGAATATTTAAAAATATTCAGTAGCCCGTCAGGTGCATGTAATCGCGTTCGCCGACAAACATTGTCTAAGAAGAAATCAGTAAGACTGCTTTGAAACTCACGAGGGAGAGTCATGCGTTTGAAAATTATTTTATTGGCGCCAGCTGGGCGCTATCGGGCTATTAAACTTGCTACAAAAATAAATCGTGAAATTTTCGTTCAAACATTGTTTGTTCTAGCGTCAAGGCAAAAAAATTCTTTACGGTCATAAAAATTAATAATACAAATAATAATAATTTATTCAAAAATAATAAAACAATTAATTCATCTAGGACATAATTCACTAAAGAAAAACAAAAATGGGTCATTCCGCGTCGCAACGCGATCAGATTGCTACCGAGTCTTTCCAATTCTGATAAGCTCACTCATCATTGAAAGTTTACGGTGAAAGAGGGTTAAAAAAAAGGGATAATCGAGTGCATGAAAATATCACGCTCGTTTTGCAAATGAGACAATTCCGGATCATTATTTCGACGAGGACGATTTCAGAAGTGCAAATGCGCGGACGATTCGCGGAGGGCAAAAAGACCCAGGACGTAAAATAGCCCTCGTTATTAAAACTTTGTTTTTCTTTTTTTTTGAGAATTCGTATGGTTGATATTACGTTTGATAGCATTATAAAGTATCGCGTTAAGTACGCTCGTTTAACTCAGGTAACGGCTACAGGTTGCCTGTTACGAGCAAACGGAATTACGAACGAGCACGCAAGTACAGTGAGAATATCGTACCGATTTCCATTGGGTTTAATTACAGACCTGTTCAACAGTGGCTTGTGGATGGAAAACTGTGCCTAACTTGGATATTCGCGTGGACGAAAAAAAAAAGCGGATGTTCAAACGGGCGTTTTACACCGTCGCTTCGTGTTACCCCGATCGAAGGTAAAACGCGGTCTTCGATTGTCGCTTGAAAAATTGAACAGTCTTGAACGACGTGAGAATTCGCACTCTTGTTTTATTTCTCTCTGGTGCGGAGCTCTCGGGTTTCAGCTAAGAGGTATTATTCCAAACTAATATCTTTTTGTGAACGGGACTGAAGGGTGGCGTTTTTGTATTACAATAAATGATGCTTAAAAATACAAACTCAGAACATTTTGTTAGAAATTTAACGAGCAGACTTGAGCAAAGATCCTCAAGTTTTTTTACAACCTTTTTATATGGTTGTTGGAATTTCTTGAGATGTTTGTTAGACTGTTCGGCTACATTTTTGCTTGCTTAATAATAACACTTTTACGACCAACTGAAAATCCTTATGAATGTGTGTGTATGATCGGAGAGATATTGTACATAAGCATTGTCTTTTTCAAAACCTAATTCTGCCAATAAAAATTATTTTGTTTCGAAAATTCCGACAAGGAACTTTATTCTGATGGAGATTTGTTGTTATTGTAATGATTTATGATCAGCGATGAATAATTAAGGGAAAAAAAATGGACTATTTGAAAACATATCTGGAGGTTTTCATGTCGCTCTTGAAATTTTCTGAAAAAAGGTTCAGAACGTATGGAGAGCCATATGAATAAAAGATGACTGAACCACAGACACTAGAAAGCATCAATTATTTTCTTATAAACTTCAACTGGATGAAAAACGAAATTCATTTAGAACCCATGCACATCAATCGATTTCAGTTAATCGCAATTTAGAGTGTTGAATAATTTATGGTAAAGTACACCAAAATCCTCCTAACAAATTTTAATGAAAACAAAAAAAGTTTGATGCTTTTAATAAGTTCATTATACTCATAAGCGGGCAATCAACGCATTGGCAGGACAGAATTATATTTAATTGACGCGATACAAAATGGTATGATTCAAAATGAATGATGCGAAGAAGAATTAAAATGGCATCAAGTTCATTATTCAGGATTTTTTTTTATTTATTCTTCCTTTCAACGATATTAACTAGTTAACTTTTACTGCAAGAGTTAAACAATCATCATCGAACTCAAAGCTATTTTCCCAAACACGTGACGTTCTAACAATTACGGTATTTCTATAGCCGCAATCACTCCCAATTCCAAACGCGATTTATGTAATTACAACAATCATTACATTATCTTCATAGTTCCCTTTTAACACATATTATACCCTATTGAAACGCCCAAAATAGCTCGTAAAGCAAGTACAACAAAAGTTAGGATCAAAAACTTTTTTGATTGGAATTTTATTTAAACAATTTCAATTTTTTAGTTAATTTTAAAACTATTTCTTTTCAGCATGTTTATTTGTACAAATTTATTAATTGACAATTTCATATAATAAAATGGTGATAAAAAACGGATCGTAAATAGAGATGTAATTTGATTTGTATTATTACATCCAATTGTCTTTCGATTTTGTTTAATCATTTTTTTGATATAAATAACAAAAATGTTTACCTCTGTGGTTTATTTTTGTGGTAGATGTTTTTGAACATGAAATTATTATTTTTTTTTTAATGATTTCAAACATAAATATACTTGGTAAATGGAACATACAGTTAACTAGAACTGAAATGAATTGCTGTTTAATTAACTGAAATATAAAGTTTCCTCTTTTCTTTATTCTAATTTTAGTTCAAAATCGTTTCATTGGATGCAAAAATGTGGTTCACATTTAAGCGTGATTCGATTTATATGTGAATTTTATCAATAGAATTTCAATATCCTTATAAACTTTCATTTCCGGACTTTCATTTATTTATTCTTTTTCAAAAATGTATCTTAATTTTAGTATAATACGTTGCATTTGGTTGCAAAATTTGATTCTCATGCAAGCATCCGTCAAATTGTTGACACAATTTAATTTACAAATTTCACAAATCAAATTTCGATTTTCTTAAAAGGTTTCGATTTTGTACTTTCAATCAAATGAAAAATAATCTAAAATAAAGTTCGAAAGAAATATTATCGATGAAAAGTTGTAAAAATGAAAACAGATAACAAATAATTCTTCATTCCAAAAGAAATGTACATGTTGCACTCAGATACATTTCTAACAATTCAACAGAACATATTTCATCTTGAAAGAAGGAACTTCAAAGCATCAATTTTATAGCAGATCATCAATTAAACAATTTCAGAGCAAAACTCAATAACTGAAAAAAAAACATATTACCAAATGTGAATTTCGTGACGTATAAAATTCGACACGAATTTGTCAGTGCACAGTTTCATTGAAAATGAAAATTAATTTTTATATATTTATTTCAATTTTGTTCATTTTGTATATATAAAAATTTTTCACAAAGTTTCATAAAGTAACGAGAAATTACAAAAAGCATTTCAATCGTTGACCCTCCCAATGTAAAAAAAATATGTGACACAGAAATAATTCAAAGTATTACAAAGCATCAAAAATATTAAAAAGTTTCAAAGTGTCATAAATACCCCATTGGTCTTTGAATGTCAACAAATATATGACACCCAAATTATCACAAAAAGTAGTACAAAGTAATTAAAAATATTAAAAAATTTTACATTTATCAAATTTCTTGTTACATAAAAACTGTGACTTAGTTATTTGTTTTAATACTGTTTTAATATTTCACATAAAAGCCAGAAAAAAAGATTTTATAAAAATAATTTGTAGCTAAACGTTAATTATACTGGTTGAAAAATCTGCGAATCGAGAGAAACCCGAATAGAAACTTCATCTAAGAATGCGCAAAGCCTTTTCTCCGACCTCATTTCAAAGACTGAGTAGATCGGCGCGTAATTAATTTGCCGGTCATAAAATTGCTCGACGTGGTTTGGGGGAGAGCATATCTTATAATATTTCCACTCGGTATATATTAATTGAAAAAGTGCAAAATCGTGTGGATGCGGCTCGCGTACACTTTACGAGCGAACGGAAATTGGCCGTAATAACTTGGCCGCGGTGTAATCTTGGCGATTTTGATAAAGCGGAAAAACGCAAAGTCAACTTCGAAGCTCGATAACTCGATTAAAAATTACCCTAAAGTCTTGCCAGAGAGCGGAGTGACTTTCCGCGCCGGTAATTAAAGTTTTCGCCCGGCCCATTTTTCATCCCGCGCGCATTATTCCAAAGTTTACTCATTTTCAATATTCCGCCGCGCGATTTCAACTTAAAATGTACGAGTCGTCCCGCCCGCGCGTCATCATTTTTACATCAATGACCATCAAACAAAATCTTTCTAATCATTTATTCATCGCGCCTCCTTTTTTAATCGTAGCTCCAACTTTATGTGACACTTTTCTTATTTTTCCAACAAATTTGAACTAAAAAAAAAAAAAAAAGATAGAAATTGGTAAAACTGCTCAAACAAACGGAAATCTAATGACCAACAATAATCTTGTGATTTAATTTCTTCATTCCGGCCTGGCGCGCGGAAGTGCGACCTTTTTAAAATACTCTCATTGGATTACTTATAAGGGAAAATTTATCGAGCCCGCGTTTTTCCGAGTGTAAAGCGCTTTCCTTCTCTCGTGCCTATCTCTTTCAGAGTAGGTTTGAACCAGGGCTCGACGCTATCGACCTCACATTGCAACGGTTGCGTCGACGTCGGCGTCGCGCAGACGCCCAACCGCCAGCTCATACAATCGATTGCAGATTTTCCGGCATAACGAGGCCGACCGCCACCTCCTGTGGTTGCCCAAAAAATTTTTTCGCGTTTCGAAGGACCGCGACGCGCGCTCCACCTTGCACAAACATATTCTTTCTAATTTGTGTGTGTACGCCGCTTCATTATTTCCGGCACAACCTCTTTCTTTCTTTCTTGTTTTTTTTTCTGGTCTCTTTCTTTGCGTCGTCCTGTCGCCTTTCTTTGCCTCTTGGGTCTCTCGCTAGTTTTTTTTGTTCCTCATACAAGCGTCTCTCGAGACAAGTAACACACGTTTCTTTTCTACAGCTTCCCTTTGTCCGAAGTCTTTTTGAGTTATTTGTTTTAATTCTTGCGCGACACCCCGGAGTTGTGCAACTGCATAATAAGCCGGACCAGTTGACACCCAACTGAAAGACGACGAAAAAACAAAACCGCCGATTGATCCATCAACGAAAACTATCTTTTTCCCCTCGACTTTTTGATCATTATTTTACAATGTACACTTCAAAAAATCAATAACTTTCGTTCAATAAAAAAAAAAAGCTTTCAATGGCTTCTGTACAACGCACTTAGATGAATTATTGACGCGGATTTAGCACAGCCGCGGTTAGATTTTATTTTTATTTTCCCACCATTTAATTCTTCATTGCAAAGTTCAAAATTCGAAACTCCGTTGAAGTGTCAAAAATGCAAGAGCAAAACAGGCTATTTGTACATGGGTAAAGTTTGTACCATAAAATCTGAAGGCACGTAGAAAAAACGAGCATGAGAAATATAAAAAAAAATAGGAGAGGTACGACAAAAATAGTTCGCGGTAATTTGTAGCATGAAAATAAAACATTGTAAAAGTTTTGTGAATGAATCTCGTCGTAACTACGTTAATTTAGTTTTACAGCGCCTTAAAAGCGTAACTCTCGTATTTGGTCGGTCATGGTGTATACTAAAGTTTGATAGCACCCGGAGGAAAAATTTGTCGAGAGTGTGTACACACATACTCAAGTTAGATATTTATACGGCAGCTGATCATGTGGGTGCGGATAGAATTTTCAAGAATATGTGCCAAGAAATCGCTTAGCAGCGAATATTCGGGAGGGACAATAAAGAGGCCGAATTGCGTGACGTTAAATTTTAATTCAATCTGATTTGAAGACGAGATTGGTTCGGCACCGATGGTAGTCCGATAAAATTGTTATGCTGAACTGCATTAGTCAAGAACTCACAACGGATAACACACAATGGACCGTCGAATTTGCCTAACTACATTTTCTTGACGGAAGTAAATTATAATGATTGATATTGTCACCAAATGTCGTCTTTACACGTGACATTATTACTGTCTGTTACGTGTCAGGGCATGTAAAATTTGATAACAATGATTACACCTCGTTTCGAAGGAACAAACATTTCAAAATGAATAAATTGTCAACGACAATTCTTTGGTCAATTTAAAATTACAGAAGTACCTAAGTGACAAATTATTGTCCTTTTTCAATTAAAATGTTCATATTGGAATTCTTCAGTCCATTATTTCCATATGAATTTCGTTTGATAAAAGTTAATTTCATTTTTTAATGATTCAATTACATTTTTTGTACAAATCAATTCAGTTTGTAACAATTTAATTTTTTTTTCTCGTAGAAGCGAATTTCATAAAGTACAAAATAAATTGGGCGGAATAAAGGTGATGATGTAAATATATAAAGTTAGGGATGCTCCATTTCTCACTATTCTCCAACTCAGCTTGAAAAATATATAAGTTATAAGTGATTCTAATAACTGGAAACTCAGCGACTAAAAAGTGTGCATTTGGCAAAAGAGAGGTCCCTTGAACTTTATAGCGATGTAACTCAATAGAATATCATATACTGAAAAATAAATTTATATATACCGTTGACGTCGGATCATATATTTAGGCCGCTATTGATTGATACAGATATCCTTTTTTATAGACGGTTTGAAAGATAACTACAACTTTGATTAGATCTCGATATATACTTTTATTGAAATTCTTGTCAATCACACGTAGATCAATTATTTTTAATGAGGATACAAGATGAATTATAAATTTTGAAACTGAAACTTCAACAACGTTTCATCGAACGATTATATCGTACAGAAAAGAAAAAAAAGTCTTTTCAAGAAAGTATAAAACGAAACAGTGTTTCAAAAAAAAAAAAAAAAATTTTTTTTACGATGATAAATTTCGTTGACAATGATGGATTGAAAAAGATACAAATTATGTATTACAGAAGGGTTGAGTTGTTAATTGGCAGTTGCAATGAAAACTTTATTTATAGTGTGGTGTGGATCCCTTTTTGCGAACAGCGCATATCCATTAAAATAAAATGACAATTACTGTAATTGTGCCAACAAATTTACCCGCGCTTCATCAGCTTATTATTAGTTAGTATAATAAGCGTATTGAATAATCGCTGCTAACGAAACGCGGCTTTCGTGTAGATTTATAACTTTGACGCAACGATTTATAACGGATGATTAATTTGCGAAATGGCAAAGTAATCATGCGATTTTGCGACTGTCAAACACCCCTATAATCAAATGATAAAGTTTTCAACATCATTGTCTTTAGTTTCCACAAACAAAAGTCAAAATTCATAACTAAAAACCAATACAAAAAATTAGAAATATCAACACAATTTGTAAACGAATTATTTGATTGAAAAAAAAAATGAAAAAATGGAAATAATTTTTTTTTAAAATCGTTGGAAAATTTTTCAACGATTTAACTAGGAGTTTCCATTTCGGTCAAACCGAATAGCCTCAACTATTGGATTGCTGGCCGCAAACTAAACTTACGTACAGTGCTAATGTTGCAGGTCAATTGAATTCAAAGCTTCAAGCTCAAATACCTGAAGCAGAGCTTTCTTGTCAGAAAATGTGATCTAGAGAGATTAGCCGCGCATCACACGAATAAACTATCTCGATTGTTTTTAACTCACTAGATATCTCTTTTAAGTATTAAATCAACTAATTAGATAAAGCTCTGCTATCATCTCCTCTTTGGGCGGAATTTCAGTATGGTTGAATTCCAAAAATATGCCAGCGCTGATGCATACCATGTTCGTTCGAACCGCGTGATGATATGTGGATAAACTGCAGGGCCTTTGTGCTTAGCTTGTAATGTGGTACCGAGCTTATAAATAGGACAACGTTGTCTAAAACTAATCATATTTATTTGCGTTCGTGCCACTAACAGCAAAACGTTCAAGTGGCATCTACGATGACAAAACTCATAACGAGTATTTTCGTTTGATAAATAATGAATTATTTTAATAAAAAGTAATCTATAATAGAATGTTTAAAACAAAAGTTATAACAAATTTTATTGTGTTCATAATCGGATCTCTTTTAGCTCATAATCTTGTATCTAAAACGAGGAAATATTTGCTTATGATTAAAAATATGTATTTTCTGAGAAAGAACAATTAATTTGAAGTTGTGTTCCATAATAATAATGCCTGTAAACAATGCAAAACTTGAGATAAAATATTTGAGAGTGAGCTTGGAGTTAACATGAAAAGTTTCACTCATAAAATGTTTAGTGATTTCAGCTGATCCATAGCGCCTATTATTTATGCAGGAATATTCACAAGATGTATGGGCGAAGGTGTACTTTTTGTTTTCGCCTTTTTTTACTTTCTTCTTCATTATTCAATTTTTCTCTCAAGTTTTGAATCACGTTATTCATGTGGGCATTAACTTTAGGATTCGCGATTTCTTTAAACAAATTGATGCTTTCACAATAAATGAGTTTTTAATGAGTTTTAAAGCTTTTTAATTTATTTTTATTATTCGAAGGAATTATTTTTTATTATAAATAAAAAATGCATTTAATTGGAACATTTTTCGTCAAGAAAATTATCAAGAACAAAAGCTAATTGAATCATTATTATTCACAACTTTTTTTTTTTACTTGAAGTTTATCACATCTTCGACTTGAAAAGATCAAACGAACGGATTTCCATTTTATGAAAATTTTCTCGAAGTTGTGATAAATTTGGAGAGATTTCCTATTTGGACGTTTTTGAGTGCATATGACAAGTGAAATTTAGCCTTCAATGGTTTCAATCACCGATTGTCCATCATCGATCGAGGGGAATCAAAAGACGTGCCGATCGCAGAAGAAAACGCAACCGATATACGCGGATGCATGCTGAAATAGAAAGAAGTTCCATTTCAAGGAAAGATTTACTGTACCTCTTTCTTTGCTCTCGATTGTACGCGGGCTCGAAATTCAAACTGTTAAATCACTTGAATTTCATTTCTGTCCGAGCAGACCATTACCGTCCGTCTGACGAGTCTAGTATTACCTTTTCTGAATGCGTTTTCTTTGCTTTTTCTTTTTTTTTTTGATCATCTTCTCTCTGTCCACCAGCCATTTACAACGACTCTTTTGTACAAATGTCCTACGATAATTTGTTCAAAACATATTGTTACACTAATTAAAATGAAAGAAAGAGAAGAAGAAAAAAAGTTTCATATTATAGAGACAGTTCGAGTCACAGTGTAATTACACAGTCGAAGTTTAAGTGTCTGTATTTTTGTGTGATTGAATTATTTCAACTTTTTTTTCAGTGAAATAAAAAATTTGAATAAAATGAAAAACAGTTCATAGAAACAGACTAGAAATAACTAGAAAATCATTAGTCAGAGTTAAAGTAGATCATTTTTATTTTACAATCAATTCAATAAACCTCATTATTTTTGGTTAATTTTTCCTTCTTTTGTTTAATGTGTTTCTTTTTTCTTTTCGATAAACATACTCACGAACAAAATTACCAAACTCGGGAATAGACGAATTACCGAATTTACATGTTAATGTGATTATAAATTATAATGTGAAACTTGGCACGGAAATTCGTATTAAAATTCATAATCACATTACAAAAATAATCAAGTGACATTAAACGCAGCCACGAAACTAATGAATCAATACATAAACAAAGAAGTGTAAAATAAATTTGTAATGCATCAGAAAGGCGCCTCTGAAGGTTTACGAAGTTGCGCCAAAGTTTATTTGGTTTATAAAAATTTGGTGAATTACGTATAATATTTGCATGCAAATGTATTCCAGCTTATACCCCATGTAGATATATAGGTGTATCTTACATCAACTCACATAATGAGATTAAGACTCAGAAAATTGTTTAAACGAACGAGATGAATAAATAAAAAAAAAAAACAAAAAAACAACTTGAGAAACCCACTGAAAGAAAATGTTTGACGAGTTTATGCGTAACGGAAAAAGTAACTTTTAAAATGGTAACCAAGTTGACTTATAATGCTGTTATATCAAGCACAGTCTTTCCTCTCTTGACGTCGAGGAAATAAATCCTTGCTATGGACTTATCTCGTTTCTAGAGGCTCCATTCATTAAGATATCGAATAAAAGACATTTAAGAAACTCCGGACAAGAAACAACAGCGATGATAATAATAAATCGTCCCAATCTCAAAGGTAAATTAAATATTATTCATCGGAGGAAGTAATTTTCTTTTCCGAACGGATGCCAAGAGTGACGCGATCAATATAACCGCAAACGTCAAATGTACACCGCACTCTGTCATTTTTTCAAGAACAATTTTCAACCCGGGACTTCATTCAATAAGGACGACCTCAGCGGTTCAAACGAATCAATTGATTTTAAAATCGATTCATTTTAAACAGAATACATTATTTAAGAAAACAAACGTTTAAAATCAAAATTTACCTCTTCCCCGATACTATAGAAACAATTCAAAACTGCAAACTGAGTTTAATTTAAAAAAATGAATACGATGAATTATTTTAGAATGACTTTCGAAAAAATCAGTTGAAACAATTTTTTAATTTTTGAACGAAAAAAGACACACTTTTTAATTAAAAACATAAAACGAAGTCTATCCACGAATTGAAGCAATTAATTTTTGGATGTAGAATTTCATTTTTTGATTAAGTTTTTTTCCAGACGGCTGGTGGAAGAAGAAACAAAAAAATTAAAAGGAAAATGAAAAGTCATTTAATAAAGGTGTTTCATCTCACGAGTTCATTTATCACTGGCCAAGCTTTTGTCATGCATTGAAGAATCCGAGAGGTAAAAATGACCGCGTTCAATCTCACTTTTCTCGACGTCAGCGTTACATCCGCAGGTCTCGGTTCGACAACAAAAATATACGTGCAAGTTATAACAGAGCGTGAAATTGGAACGATCAACTAGCGACTGTTTAACGAGGTGCCGGGCGTGAGAAAGAATAAAAATTGAAACATCCGGACGGGACGGAAAGGACAGTTTCTGGCATTGGCGGTGGGAGAACAATAAATGACCTCTGTCAAGTCGAAGAGAAAAATGTTTATTAAAATCATAGTTCTGTTGAAACACCGACAGAAGATTAGTATCGATCGGCGCCACAATAATGAATCGTGATAAATAATTAGCAAAATAAATCACATATACATTCGATTATGTAAGATATAAGGTATATGCCTTGTTATTTAACAGGTAATGCTGTACACAAGATTATAATTTGTTTTCAATTTTTTTGCCTTGCAAATATTTATATAAAATTACAGTCAATTGCTTAGAATTCTCGCGCACCGTCAATGTACATTCGTCGCCTTTCTTTCTTCATTGCAACCGACAGTCGCACACGCATCTCTACACACATACAATTATACAAGTTTCGCGAACCAAAATTCGGGGAGTTTTCATTCGTTGGATGAAAAACAAGGTCCGAAGGAACGGACGCCAAACTCGCGCCGAAACAGCGGCGCCTCGCCTGGACGCGTTCTTTTCCCTTATCAAAACAACGAAAAACTTGAACACGCGGCTATTAAAAAGTAACACAACTCATAGGGTCGTGACTTCGAAAACATCCGAACGGGGAAATCAATGATAAAGTCCCGACTATCGACGGGCAACAGCTAATTATTTTACATCGGCTCTCTTCACCATCGAACGGATAACAGAAAATCAAAACTTTATATATGCGCATTTATATTTACGCGTTTACATGTTTAATATACAGATACACGACACGCACAGAAAAAGCATAAATCAGCTAATATGATGCAAATACGTCCTGTTGATTAATTTTTCGTCTACGGCCTTTTTTTTATTCCTCCTTGTTTTTTTCCTTTCTTTTATCGTGAACATCTGTCAGCGACTCTGCCTCATTCGCACGCAAGCCTCAGACACTTTGCATACTCTTATTTGTTTGCATATTTTGTAGATATTGGTTCTACATTCCGTAGTTTTTTTTCTTTGTGTTCGTTTTATTGTTCTATATTCTCTCTCCTTTTTTTCATTTTTTTATTAATTTTTTTTTTACAACGAGGAAGCATCCATAAACTTACGCTAGTTCTCTGTTTTCGGTTCTTTTTTTGTGCATGATCAATGCGAGGATATACCAGGAGTGATCTCTCTTGCCTAATTGCAAAATTAAAGGGACAATCTATTTTAAGTTTTAAAAAATGTTGTAACTAATGAATCAAACTTCTTTTTTCTGCTCTCATAATTTTTCGTATGCTACGTTAGATGACAAATTACGACGAACATTTTATTTGCAATGGAAGATTAGACAAAATAAAAATTATCTAATTTGTTGTGAAATTTACTTTACCATTTGATTAATTTACTATTTTTATTGAACTCATTTATTAATAAGGAGAAAAAGTTATAAAATAGGTTGTGCCTTTAGAAGTTATACTAGTGATAGTAGGCCGATTTGTACCGACCGTTCAGCACAAAAAAGAAGCGGTCGCAAAAATTTCGACACTGCACAGAGCACATTGATATCTTATGTCGCATTGTAAACGCATGTCCGAACGAAACGCAACGACTACCTAACGATAAGGACACGAATTCTAACGGAGTATTTTGTAGAAGACATTTATACGGTGCTTTGCATCGATCCATTCAGCCGAATCGTAGGAATTACACAGACAACACAGTCGCAGAATGATTAATCTTTGATTGCACGTTTTATTACCGCCCGTCTCACATAACTCGCTCCGCCTGCTCGTTTTTTCTTCTTTTTTTTTTTTTTTTTTTTTTCATAAAAAAATATCTGAACTCTTCGTCGTGTGACGAAAATAAAGTAACCCATTACATTTCTGTTTGTTTTATGTGCCTTTTTTTTCATTCTTCTCACCAAAAAATCATCGAGTTTTTTTATCAGTTTGTAATATACGCGTGGTTTCGAAAAATAGATTCATCTCGCGTGTACTTAGCTTAAACGTTGTAAAAGATTTGTAGTTGGATATATATATTTTTTGTATTTTGTTTGTAAAAAATCACAGCAAGATTATTGTACAAAAGAAGGAAGGAAGGGGAGGGGGGGGGTGGGAGATAGAGAGGAAAGCAAGAATCCTCGCGCCGATCGACCAACGAAAGACCAAAGACAATGCGATCAACGACGCCGCCCAGTTAAGTACTCGGGGAACGAAAACAAAAGGACCGGCGCGAAATAAACAAATTAAATCGCCCCGCCGCCCAGTTCCTTTCAAACTCCGTCGAGCTTACTTTCCATCTCATCAAAATGGTTTATTCATTTACGCCGCCCATCCCTTTCGGCACTCTGAACGAAATTAAAATATACAGGCGATGATTTTACAAAGTATAGATTTGCGAAAAGAGCTCGGGATGCTGTTTTTAATAAGTCTTAAACTTAGCCGTCGACTTTCACAGGCGCGAACGTAAAAAGGTGTCTTGTAAAAAAATATGTCTCGTCAGCCGATAAAAGTCGTTGCAAGTGTAAAAAAATATTTCATTTGTCAAAATTTTGTTTCCAAATAAAAAAAAAAAAACATCATATCTGCATATATTGACGTATATTTCATTATTCAATTATCCAGCAAGTCAAAAGATAAAGGAAAAACACATTTCCATTAAATCCTCGAAAAAAAATTGACAAAGAGATAAAAATTGAAGGATCTGTCGGAAAATACGTTTTCACAGTTCGATTCTGATAGACTTTCTCTGTACAGTATTATTTTCTATTTTCGCAGTCATTTTTCGATGCTGAGAAATCAGTGGCGGAATGAAAGCATCTAATATTTCTCTTCCATTTCGTTACACTTCTATTCCTTTGCCCCCTTACTACTTGTACCTTCGTCGTTTAATTCAATTCTGACATTTGCAATAAAAATATGGAAACGCAACGGGTAGACATTTTCGTAACAAGTGATATCAATGCATAGCAGCGCCTGTTCGAGGCATTTTTCAAATTGAAGTATGAAAACGACACTGGCTTGAGACTTGCTGGAAGGTATGAAAATTGTCCTCGCGTGCGAAAACACGTGTAAGCAAAAATGCGTGCGACACACGTTTAAAGCGGTTCTCGTCATTTTGAGAATGCCTCAGCGTCTCGAACAGGAACGCAAGAAATTTCCGAGGACGATTGCGCACGGCGTCGCAGTACGTGTTGTTTGAACAAGACCAACTTCAGCAGTTGACGAAATAACGCAGAATCATCCGCCGACATGGTTTCTTGTGTTTCAATTCAGCGCAAAACAAAATCACTCGACGATGCATCTCTCAGTTGGTATAAAGCATCGAGCTAAATCCGTATAATAAAATCAACAGACCGACGCACTTCTCAGTGAATATTCCTCTCGTTTACGTTGAATCTGATACTTATGTTAATTGAACGAAATGTTACTTTCATCCGATGAAAAAACAAACTTCAAGATTCTTTTCACCTATTTTCACAATTTTACTTACATTTTTTATTTCAAATATACTTCTTTGCCAAATAAAAATCATCAATTTCTTTTCAATTGCAGAAAGTGTCAATGTAAGATTCACAATAAAAAACATAATTTCTTTGGATTAACTCCAAAAAGGGCAGTTTTATTTCCCTTAGATATACCATGCCCGATTAAAAAATATATTCTACAAAACAGTGTGTACTGACGTATGCAAATTTGAAAAAGAAATATATAATTTTTTTGACGCAAACGGACATTTCGTCTTGGAGAGAGTAATCAATGTTCGTCGGATGATATAACAAATCGAATATCGAGTGCCTTCAAAAAATAATTTACGTCGGTAAGCCAGAAATAAAAGAATCGACGGGGGAAAGAAAAAAATGCATAATTTGCAGTCGAATAGTGCGAATAAAACGCCCGGAACGAGTTTAAACGCCGTAATACGCGCGTAAATCAGCGCGCGCGAATAAAAAGCGCCGATTTTGACCATCGTTAAACTCACCGGGCACTATAAAACAAACGTGGCTCAGCCGTAAAACAAGGAAACTCGGCCGCGACCGAGTGCGCTCGAAGAGTAATATTTAAAAAACGGAAGAAGATGGAATAAAAATGGAAGAAACTCGCGAGGACGTTAAAAAAATTCGGGGAAAGGAGGGGGGCCGGCAACGAAAAGGTGAACGTCGCTCTCCTTGTGTCCGACCGGCCGAGAGTATTTTCACGATCAGAGAGGACGATAAAACGATTTGTTAACGTCAAGTTTTTTCACCCCTTCCGCCCGGCATGACCATACTTTTCTGCTCGCCAAAAATGATCGATACCGGTTTGCGAAAGAAGGTATTCGTTTGAAAAAAGGGGGCCCTGTTTTTTTCAAAAGCTCGTTACTGTTTCGCTTGTTTTTATGTACAAGATTCGTGAGGGAACAAAAATGCAAAGTAATGTACAGACAAAAAGTAAAATCAGAAGATAAATGTCGGAAAAAGGGGGAAGAAATAAAAAAATAGATAAAAATAAAGTTTGGAAAAAGTAAAAGAAAATAAGAAAGGGGGATAAGCAAAGATTGGAAAAGCAAAAAAAGGAATTTAAAAATTAAAAAACTAAGGTCGCATGGTTCGCATGGGTAAAAAGTTTCGTTATATTTTTTTTTCAGTCTGCCGCAGTCAAACGCATCGCGTGCTAAAAAATTATTAACAATAATCAATAAAGTCGGTAATAAATAGAAATGCGACTGTTGAGCGCGAGGCTTGTCGTCTCTTCGGTTCTGACTTTTTCGTCGCTTGGTTAACATATCGTTTGTATGAACATTTGTTGCATTCATTTGTTTGTTTTTCGTCATTGTCCTGTTTTGTACAAGGGACAAAAAGTAACAGATGTAAAACGGTACGAGTTTCGCAAAACATCACATCTTCGAACCACCAGTCCCCACGTTTTCTCATCCCTCGTTTAATAATTCGTTTGAAATGTTCCTATGCGACGACAAATCATCATCAGTGTAGTAGAAATATAATAATCTTGGTTAACGCCTTTTCAAAATCGTAACAATATATAGTAACAGATAATTACATACTCTTATTGTTTAATATATATACTTATATACAGGGTTCTTTCTTTTCAACTGTTTCTTTTGATTTCTCGCGTCCTTTGGACTTCTCTCACCAACAGTAACCATTCGCTTCAATTTTACAAACCGATTTCAGCGGGTCGCACCAATTCTTACACGGCTAGTGGAAAGACCGCTCGTCCTCCCTGTTATCACACGATTTTTCGTCACGCGTTTACGCAATCTTACAATTTCCGTTCCATCGTTCTACTCGTGCTCTCTCCAGCCTATAAGAGAACCGCAAAACTAAATAACTCCGAACATTCGTTATACTCCTGGTCGTCGTTACAATAATCTCTTTTATCATTGTGTTTTTGTTTTCTTCTTCTTTTTTTTTAATTGCAATATTTCACTATATACAATACTTTGTACAATAAATCAATACAAAAACAATTTTCTCGATATTCGCGGGGGCAAACAATAGATGGTTGCATTAATTATGGCGCGCTGTTGGATTCGCTCATTTGATTCCGCGGGGCTTGGAAATAGAAAGATAAATAATATAATTTATTCGATCAATTATTCATTTTTCGTCGACGCTAAAAACAATACAGAAGACGAAAAGCATCTAACGAGACGTCACGTGCACGTTAGCTTTAAGAGAAAAGGAGGAGGGGAGAGATGAAACGAGAAAAAAAATTTATGTTATCTGGGCGGAAATCAGAACTTGAAGAATTTCTTATCACGCGGCGCGCACACTTATTTCGCGCCGCGTTTTTTTATTTCGTCCTCGTTGAGTAACCATTAAAATTCTGCTCGATATTCATAGTTCCTATCAAAGAACACGAAACAAGTGCTAAAGGAGGGAATAAATGCAGAGACATTTCTGTGAAAAAAATTTGAAGCCACATCTGATATGCTACCAACAAAGTATTGGCATCGATCGGGCCAAAAGAAAACGGAATATGAGTTTGAAAAAAAATGAAAAAGAAAAGATAAAAGAAAAGGTAAAAAAGAATTAAAAAACTGAGATATATATATTATATATATATGTATGCACATATATATAGTAAGGAGAGAATCAGGAATATTGATACCGGCTGTGTCACGCGAAATTTGAGGAGAAATGCAATGAAATAGCACACGCCGTCCGCACGAATAATAATATCGGTTGAAGTCAAAAAATATGACTAAAAACTATGTTCAAGTTCACTTATCTAACTAGCTAACTATCGGCGAACGCTAATATCAGATATTGTTGCCAACGAACCGTGTTGGGAAGCATCAGAAGACGTGTCGCAAATAGTTTCTAGTCTATCAATTTGCATGTTTAACACAGAGGTGTCTTTCGGACGAGCATCGCCGGTCATAACATAACCATCTCGTCGTCGACAATGTGGGAAGTTGGGTACGTGCTGTCCGACGAGTTTTCTCTTTGTATTGGTTTCTTTTGATCGACGCCATCTAGAACAATTTAATTAAATTTCTACTTTGAACAATCGGTTTTGCTTTGCTTCAGCTTGAGAGTGTGCTGGTTTCAATGATTACAATGTTGAAAAATGTTAACTATAACTTGATTCTTCATTTCTAGAAATAATAAAGAAAAAAAGCTCGTCGAAAATTGTAACGCAATATTCAACAAAAAACATTGACTATCACTAGGTCAAATAACGAAGTTTCATAGTAGAGGATATTTCAAAAATAAACTGCAATTTCGCAAATTTTACCATCCTTTTGAATTTCGCATATTTTGGAATCTTTACAAATGTTGCAAATATTTGCAGCATTAATATCAATTTACAAAATTAATGAGTTTGATAATATTAATTGAATACTTGGAATTTCTGATTTCCAGCAGACTCTCTCTCTCTGGCGGAACATTTATTAACGAGACTATATTTTAATGGTACACAATAATAATGAAAATCAAACATGCTGTTACGTAATAATAAATGTGATTAATTGATTATAAAATGATGGTAGTAACGTGAACAAAGATATAAGATCACGAGAGGCCGAGGATTCAGTAATGGTGCTTAACTTTATTTTCTTGTTAAATCGTGCATCGTACAAGTAATTAGTAACGGTTCAATTTGCGCGTTCAAAAAGTAACGCGCAGGTGTGCGCAACTGAATCAAGCTTGATCGACCCCTGGAAACAATAGTTGATTCGAACGAAAATATTTTTCAGTCGAGAGTACTGATTGTCAGCGGAATTTTAATAGACTATCTTTTCAAAGGGCATAACAGGAGAATGTTATAATTGAAAAGCGAACTAGATTAAATAAAAGGTAGCGAGGTGAAATGGGACAATCAGAAATAGAGCGCAGTTTCGAAGGTGACAGAGCCAACGATCAATTTTTATTGATGATGCGATGCTGAACAAAAAAAAAATTTTTTCTTGTTTTGTTACAGTCGTTCGTCGTTGAGGTTTTGGTTAGTTACAATGGGTCGCATGAAAATTTACAGGCATGAAATGGTAATGAGGCATGTCTGGCTAACAAATTAAATTAAAATTAAGTTTCAACGAGTAGAGATAAATAAAATTATTTTCACTAAGTGAATTGCAATAAACAAATTTAAAACATTAATGAAGCATAACTGACGTTGATTATTTACAGTTTCATGACCGCGCCGAGATTCAGTCAAGAACAAGAGTACACTTATGTTTTACACCGTGTTCATAACGCGCGTATAAAATTTACAAGACCGCAAAGTTGTTGCGGGGAATATAGCTCTAATATGTATTTACATTCAAATAGCTCGACGGGAACAAAAAAGAATATAATTCGTATCCTTTATGCGTTTTGTTTTTATAACAGAGTATTATAGTCGATAGATTTTTTTCCACGCAAAAAGTACAAGATGTTAACGGATTTTTCATCTAAGCTTATTGAATTTTTAACCCTCCCGATTATATGATAAAAGTTACGTGAGAAAGATGATAAAAAAATAGATCGACACAACAAAATACATCAAATCGTTTTGCAGAGGGCCCATTCATTTTTTAAGCATCGTTCGTTTTATCTGCCGCAACGTCATTCTTACTATGAAAAGTAATTTTTTTTCTCCTACGACAGCTTTGTGTTATAATCTATGAAAAGGATTTTCAAAAGTTGGATAAACTTCAAGGTACAAAACGTCCGACATAATTTGAAATGTTTCTTACAGTTCTTTTCCATTAAATAAAAATAAAAAATTACACCTGATTTTGATATTTTTATATTAAAAACAATTTTGGTCGATCCTTTTTGTTACTTTTATTAAAAGCAACACAATATTCAACTTGATCCAATTAAAATATTCAATTAAAATACAATCTGATACATTTAAAAATTGATTTGGTCACAGAATGTGAACGTAACAAATTTGTTTTCTCATTTCACATTTTGACTTGATGGTTATGGATGTTTTCATTTCTATATTTGCCAAGCATTGAATACGTTTTGCCAAACGTTGAAATATCAAGTCATAACATTTTACCAGAAAGCAGCTTCATTTTTCTAAACGCGTAGCCGCGCTTAAATATAAACTTTTCTTCCAGAAATCTGAGCAATCCTTTCCGTTCATAGCCTGGATCGCAAAATGTAAGAAAATATTGATTACATAATTTCTTGTCAACGGAACTGTCGTCTGTAAAACAACACGGAATCATTGATTAATGCTACTTCGTTTCTTTTTTATTGTTATTTTCATTTTTGTTTCGTACATCTGACCCCGCGAAAAATAATACACGAACGAAATAGACAATGAGCACAAATGATTGAAAGAGCAGTTGCGGATGAATCCCAAGCATTTGGTATATAATTTTTCAAATGTCTGTTTTCGGGGACAGATTCGTGATTTCCGTTTCAATTATGGACGAATGATTTTAAAATGATTAACGATAACATGTAATGTGGCCCTTAGTTTTGGGTGAATATAAAAATGAAACTTGCACAAAGATAAATTGCCAGGGCAAAATGGGTTGCGGCGGATGAGTTGATTTTCAGAGCGAACAAAAACGGTGTACACAAAATGTACACGCGATTAATTTAGGACCAAAAGCAAACAAAAGCCTCATTCTTCCGCTGTGTTTCACTCATTTTATTTTCACCCCCCCCCCCTCTCTCTCTCTCTCTCCCTTGGCTTTTTTTTACTGTTTCTCTTGCAATTTTTTCTTGAACATTATTTGTCGAATATTTTTGACCACGTGGGCAAAGTTATAATACGACTTTTGTACTTTTTGTTTCAAAAGCAGGACAAAATAATTGACTACTGAATAAATTTGCAATAAGTTATTTCTGCGGTACAAATTTAATAACTTGTTATATTAACAAATGAAGTTGCGCGTTAATGAGTGTACTATTAGATGAAAATTTTGTGTTAATTTAGACTTGATCTTGGAAACAATGACAAAAATAGTTTTGTAACTAGTAACGAACAGTTGACTTACTGTTTCAGTCAACCTTTCATAGAGGAATGTTTGTGAATTTCCCGAACGTAAGTTCATTAAAGTAACTAGTTTAATCTTAAACTTATTTTTGTGTAAAGAAGACCCAGGCTTGTTTGTGTTTCTTGCTCACATTCCAACTTCGGTTGCGAAATTAACTTTACATGTTGTACTGCATGTAAATTAACTACAGATTCAACAAAAATAACATTTTCATATTCAAATATCGTTATAATCCGTTTCGAGAGTACACAATTAAATTTCAAGACGAAAATTATCCTTCGTCTACTTTATGATGAAATTACTCATTTCATCAAACAAGTTCGATCTATTTTTCATCATAACTTTGTTCAAACCCTTTTCTCTTATAAAAAATAAACTTATCAACGTTACGAGACAACCTAACAATACAAAAAGTGACTAAAACGTAGAATTAATTTAATAAAAAATTAAATTACATAAAAACAAATATCGAAACGCACAGAACAATTCATAATTATCGGTTATTATTATTTAAATGCAATTTTTTAACTATATATATATTATATATTGATCCAATCACTCAAGTCCCATCGTGAACGTTTTTAATTGTAGAAAAACGTCAAATCAGTTAATCAAGGTAGCCCAAAAGGGAGAAAAATGCAGACACAGTAGATACAAATGATGTTACAGATGCACAGACATATAAAAAAATGATTGGCATAGCATATAAACCCAGTAGCCGGTAAACTAAAACTTAACATTAAAATAACCATAGTGGGTAAGTGACGATTTGATCAGGAGCGCGTTTAACTAACACATCTTGACCTTCACCCCTTGAGCTTGCCACCCTCATGCCACCCAACGCGAGCTACTGAAATGATCCTAGGAGGCTCACCTGCAGACGGCAGATCGTCTAGCGAGCCCTCGTCCGCGTCGGTAGCACCCATGGCGCAGCTCTGTAACTCGTCATCGGAAGAGGCCCTGGCCAGGCTCGGCAGATTCCTCGTGAGCAGATGCTTCTGGTTTTGAATGTCCCTGATGTGGTCAACCAGCAGGGCCTCCTCCTCGTCGCCGGGGCCTCGGTCATCGGCCATGGCACCCCTGGCGCCGGCAGTCGCTGAGCTCACATTCAGCTCCTCCTGACTGAAGATCTTGGACGACCTCAAGTTGGACAGCCGGTTGCTTGCCGACCGACACGCCGAGTCCAAGGTGTTGATGTCGTCGATGGTCGTGCGAATCGCACGAAGTTTGGCCTGCACGATGGTCTCCACGCACCTGGTCTGCCTGCCGACGTCCTGCAGCGAATCCTGCGCGGGCAGCGAGCGGTTCGTCCTCAGGATGCAAGGGGCGAAGACGATCGCCAACGCCGAGGGTGACATCCGGTTGTCGACCTCGTGCAGCGCCACACGTGCCAGGTGCACGATCAGACGCTGCATCAGGTCGAAGTTCGGCTTGGGCAGCTTCTCGAGGATTGCAAACAGCGTCATCACCCGGTCCTCGGAGTCGGTGAGACTCGCCGCATGCAGAAAATCGTCGTAGTACTCGAACGTGAGCAGCGGCTCGGGCATGTCTCGGAAGAAACTCTTCAGCACCGCCGCGAGCACGTGCACTTGGTAGTTGCCGAAGTCGATCTTCTCCAGGTCGTCCTCGTCCATTTTTGTCTTCAGTTCCTTCACCTTCGAGCTAACGCCGCTCTTCCGGTAGATGCCCTCAGTGTACATCCCGTGCATCTCAATTGTGGTGATCAACCGCTCGACGACTAGAGGCACATTACCGTCGCCGCAGTCCAACTTGAACAGCGGCACTCCAAACACTTTGTGTGTACTCGTCTCGGAGAGGGTCGTGTCCTTGCCGCAATCCACCGCTACTTTCATGTGACACTTTTTGTGACATGTTAATTTGCAGTCTGAAACAAAATGATAATAAAAATGAGCTTCAAAGTTTTGTCAATGATAAAGCAAGAATTCAAAATGAACAATAATTAAATGATTAAAAATTAAAAATGAAATATTTAAAACTGTTCGTCAAATCTGGTTGTTCAGTTTTATTTTATATAAGTTTGAATATCAAAGAAAAACCTCGAATAGTTTTTCTGGATAAGGTTTCACTTGCATTTTCACGAACATTTGACACGTTTTATAAACTAACAAAAATGAAATAAAAACAACCAAATGAAAAATGAAACTTAAAACTACCAAAATATGCAACACAATATTTTCCTTCTTTCCGTCGATTTCCATTCTTTTTCACCGTGACGTACCCTTAAACAAACTATATAACGTTCGCTTTAAAATTTTCATGCTACTCTAAATCCGTTGCTTTAAGTTTCAAATTGAAAAATCCGAAAAAAATGTTTTGTTTGTTAAACGTCAAAACTCAATTTGTATGAAATCCCCGGCATCAAACAGTATATTGTTTTCAATATTATAACGAAGGGGGAGAAAAAAAAGAGTGTAGGTTGACTAGCTCGTGTGACAAGAAGTGTGACACTTCTTGTGACATGTGAGCTTGCAATCTGGAAGTAATGAGAGGGTTCTGGTTAGTGAGGCGTACGATTGCGGGATGGGAGGATATTGAGTTTTTGAATTGCGGCTACTCCGGTGGGTTGGTTTATTGGCTGAACCTAATTGTAGGCGGCTTGTTTTGAAGTCAAACGATGAGTAGGCTATAAATTATTAGCACGATGCTTTTTATAATTTTTTCACCCTCAAACCCTTGTTATACAAGCCTAGATTTGATAAAAGCCCAATTGAACCACTCCGCATTGCATTAATCGATCGCAATGCAATTTCGCTTCCATCAGAGAAAAAAAATTATTTTAAAACAAGCACTTGATGACTTTTTTTTATTCTTTTATGTGCACACCCTTGTGGCGAATGAGTTTTTGAAGTCGGCTTCTCTATAAACTTCTACTCAAAAATAAATTAAAAAGAACGCTATTAGCCAGTAAAGGACGCATCGTCATAAAGACTGATCTAGTCTAGGAGATCGTTAATGGAAACTTCTTTTTGATTTTTTTTACATTTTTGTGCAGATAAATTTTCATTGCCAGTAAAAAAAAATTTTAAAATAAAAATTCACTAAAAACGTATGATGAGTTAAATATAAATTGAAATAACGATAAAAAAATAATTTTCAAGTAAATAATAAGTTCCATAAAAAATCTGAAACAAACATTTAATATGATAGAATTGAATAAATGATCAGAAAGAATGGACCAATAAGTATTAGTCTGAATAAGTCAAAGCTCTTGCAAATCAGAGTTGTCGCATTTTTCATAAACATACTCTTGTTTAAGTTGTGTGCAATCTCGTTTAATTATTTATTAGTCGCGTGACAAAATAGATTGATATTAATCACGACGTCAAAGTTCACGTTGGTTGCGGGGACACCAAATTAATCAAAGCCTGGCGCGGTTTACATTTTATCAGTGATCACGGTCATAAATAATTTTACAAATTTTATTCAAATTTATCGCACCGAGTGCGCGGTGTCCAAAATATTTAATAACTCATTTCTTCGGCGCAATGCAAATTGGGTCGAGACGCGCATCACAAATAGCCGTGAAAAACAGGGACAGAACAAGTCGTCAGATGGCAAATAAACTTACTGCCCGGGAGAGAACTTGTTGAACTATTGATCTCTCCCCCGAATCGCAAACGAGATACATTCAATTGTAAACAATTACTTTCGAAAAATCGAGCAATTTGTGCTCGGGCACCTGAACAAATGAAAGCGATTCGCCCATTTAAGGAGCCCTCTTATTTGAGATACTTTTTAACATTAGTTTGTTCGCCAGGGCGAAAAGTTTTTTACCCCCCTCCCCCCCCCCAATTCCTTTTTTGTTATCCATCCAACCGTCTACCTGTAATGGCCAAGACGAAGCTCATCGACTTGTTACACCGCAGCGGACAATCGTAAATCCTCTCTGTTATCGGAACACAAAATTTATCGACAATATAAACTGACGGATATTAATTTTATTCCGCTATTTTTTTGCCTTCATCATAATGACACCGTTGACTTATCATCGCAACAATAAATTTATTACATCGGGCGAACCAACGAATTTGAGATACAGTTTATACGAGCCATAAAAAGGTAGGCTCGGTTTTCCCTGAAGCCTTTTAATGTCGTTCTTACGTTCACGTTTATGACTGTGTTTTTGCTTTTTCCATAAAAAAAAGTAGACACAATGTGTAAACAAGATTTATGCGCTCGAGTTAAAAGCCGAGTCGAACGGCTGATAAAAAGGTGTCGCAGGTGAAAGGTAGCAGTCATCCGCCGCTCAAATGTTTGATATAAAACTCAGTTTACTTTGCGCAATCATATCTAAGATGTTTTTCACACTCGAGCTTGCACGTAGAAAAAAGAGTATCCTGAAACAGCTTAAGTTTATCAAGCTTTCCTAATAAAGACAGTTTCAACTTGATAACGTTCTGTTGTCTTTGTTTTGCGAGTTTTGACGAGTAACAGACAATCAATACTGGGTAAATCGTCATCATACTGTTGATTTTTTTGATCTGACAAAATGTAGTGACCTGACTTGAATCACCCTTGACACTAGAAAAGAGAAGTTTCCAACTACCTAAAACGATGAGATGTAGTTAATTTTTAACACTTTCGTCACTGAAGCAATCAAAACAATGATGTTTCATCGTTCCAGGTAGACAATAACCGAATTAAAATAACATTCATATTGATTTACGTATAGTTTCTTTGGATGGAGAAATGGCAAGTTCAATAAAAAAGTGACTTGAGACTTACTTTGACAAACCAAGCCCCTCTCGATAGGCCACATGAAGAAAGACGAGCAGACCTCGCAGGCCGTGGGTATATTAATAATCGTGAGCTGGAACAGGTGATTGCCATGTCTGATGAGCTCCTCCTGTTTGCGCTTCTTTTCTTTCTTCCGTTTACTTTTGCTCTGTTTGTCTATCGACTCGTTCTTTACCAGGATCATAAACTCGTTCATAAAACCACGGAAAGCATTTACCCCCATGGTCACGGGGAAATCCTCGCTCGTGTTCTCCTGTTTGCACACCGTCTCCATCACTTGCAAGAAGTTTGCAATCAAGTCCGTGTACTTAATATTCACAATTTCCTGCTGCTCGGACAGACTGTATGTGACAATTAGATCGTCCTTGAACTTCCGCAGAGCCTGCCTGAAGACCCGATCGACCTCGCTTGGTTTCTTGCCCTCCTCCTGTCCCTCCATCACGTAAATCTTCTGCGTGATGAAGTCCTGCAAGAGCGACAGCTCCTTCGAGTGCGAAATGATCTTGTCTGTACTGTCGGAGAACGCCGAGGTACCGGTCAAACTGAACTTGGAGGCGACCGCCTGTTTTGGGGTGTCGTACGGCGTCCGCTGGGGCTTCCTCTTGTTCCGTCGACTGGGTGTGATCGTCGAATTGCAGGACCCAACCACGCCACCATTTTGGATGCACTTAACGTGATAAAGTTGCTTACAGATGTTGCATCGATATCCCGCGGTTACAAACGCGTCCATCTTTTGGTGACACCAGAGACACATGTCGTCCTTTGAGAAGCGCGCGACCTTACGAAAGTGGTGATTCTTAAGCGAAAACTCGTGGCCCTTCTCGTCCAACATTTTGATGCCCGATGTTGGCTTAAGGTCATTCGGACTGATGTCGGACACGGACTTTTCGTCGTGCAGTCCCGACATTTTGGTGGCAGGGTCGGAATTTCGCCTGCGCAAATCTAACGTTGTCATAGCGTTTGACCTGGAACGTTTTCCAACTCCCTGAAATTGAATTAAAAATTCATTTAAATTATCCATTCATTATTTGTTGTACTCATTGTTTTATATTTATTGTAAATTATTCAAACTTGATTGTTTTCTCAGTTTCTTGGTAATTTATCATCGTCTCACATCATTATTACAGTCGGATCAATTTGAACGGAGGAGAATTTAGTGGTTAGACATTATCGGATAAATAATACATCGAATAAATGATGGACAGGTCAATTTGTGTCACAGCCAAGCATATTTGTTGACTTGCAACATTGCTTAATAAACAATTGAAAGACATAGAGAAGTGGCAGAAATAGGATCATTTTAAATTACCTCTACTCCCGATGTCTCTTCACTCATTGATTTATTTATACGATTAACTTGTTACTTTTAATTATATCAATCAATTCGCGTCTCATTTTAAATTTAGCTTCGTCAAATTTTTTATGAACAAATTTAAACTCTGATACGATTGACTAATCACCATCATTAGATTCCATTTGGAAATAGATGAAATTAAAATTTTGATTTCTAAATTGTAATGAAACTGATTATTGATACACATTAAATTTGCCCTTAAAAGTGTTTACCTGTGGATCCTTATTGACAAACCAGTCGGAAACGACCCGCAGTCCATCACCGGACTCCTTCTTAGACAAAGTGTTGGTGCTCTTGAGGTCTCCCTCGTTGATAGTCTTGAGAAAAAGAATCCTGGTTTCTGTACCTATTGTATCGGCACTCTCGCCCATCGACCTACAAAGCGATTCTCGTGGCACCCTGTTTTTCCTTGCACTTCGCACGGGGACGTCTGGCTCGGATTTTTTGTCCTTCGTTGGGGCCTTGGCCGCATCCACCTTAACACTTGTGTCGCCCTCGGAATTCTGTCTCCTTAAATAACTATCCCTGTATGATTGTTCCCTGGTTTGCGCAAACGGCTCATTCTCGCTCAGTCTTCTTTGATCCTTCCTCGAGCCGTCCTTATCAATTGGCACGTTATAATTCGAAGTATCACGAAACCTCTCCAGTCTGACTTGTTCCATGAAACTTTCCGATAAGTTTTTGTACTGAGAGACGTTCGGCGAGCGCGTAATCGTTGATTTCTGTGGACCCTGTAATGAAAGAAAAATTTTATCGAACCTGGCTTAATTATCAACTTTAAACAACGAATAAACAAAATTTTATTCATTTACCTGAACATAATTGTTATAACTACTTGTCGAATAGTCCGGCCTCTTCCGCCAGATATCGCCGTTCGGACTATGCGAAACGTTGACGTTCCCATGATGATACTTATTATCCTGCGCTGCGAACGGGGGTGTCATGTTGAACACCGGCGGCGCACTTTGCACCGCGTTCGGCGTGTCGACGTCGATCTCGCCGTCGCTGTAGCCGGTCGACGAGCTGTCGGTTCTGCGACTTATCGACGTCCGACTCACAGCGTTCATCACGTTGATGTTCGTTGCCAAATGCTCGTTTCGCCGAATCCTCGTGCTCGGCACGGGCTTCGTTCTGGAATTCTCCTGCGAACCGTGGGACTCCGAGCTGTCCATGCTGAGTTGGGAGCCGAAGCTGCGATAACTCGCGAGACTCTCCAGGCTGCCCTTTCGCTCGCTGTTGAGCTCGGGATAATATGTTTCGTTGATTTTAGGCGTTGTCACTGGGTCGTTGATGCTGCGTTTGTTTGATATCAGTTTGCGCTTGGGACAGGTTACACCGTTGTCGTACGTTGTGTCCATGTTTGTATTTTCAATCCTTTAAGTAAGAAAAACTACGATTAAACACCTCTTCCTGATAAACTACTAATTAAATAATTGGAGTTTCTAAGTTGTTGAGTGTTTTCAAATAAAAAGTTTCGAGTACCTTGAAAGAGAAACGCGTTCACAAGGTTCGTTCCTTCGAGGCGGGGTTGTGATGTCTGATTGGCCGCCATAATTTCCCGAATCATCAACGAAAAACCTAAAAGATTTTAAAGAAAAAAACAATTAGCCCAATTAAAATCATCATCGAATCAACAAAACATCGAACTCCAATCGTCATACTCTTTATTAGAAGTAAACGCCACTCGAACGTCAACTCGAACGGTCTCGCTCTTCTTCTTTCGCTTCTTCATCGCCTCGTATTTTCGTCTAACAAGGTTGCCCCTAACACACGCCTGGAACCTTACCATGCAGGCTCGGAACTTTTTGTAAAATTGATACTGCTTGTATCCTCGCCACGCCGCCTGGATGTGCGTCGCTGCGACGATCTTTCTCAACTCATGTGCCACTCGCTGGGCGCAAACCATCCTCCAGAATGACTGTATCGTGATGACAGCATTTTTTAATCTTATGAACTTCCTCCTCTCTAAGCAGGCTCTGAACCATTTTTGAATCGTTGTGATGCTCGTGATGATCTGCTGGTGAAGAACGATGTCGAGTTTGTTCTTCTCAGACTCGCGCAAAAAGACTTTCGTTGAGCCCAGCTGATAGTTGTCCCGGTTGAGGTTGAGCGTAAGCAGAAAGTCCCTAACGTCTGCCTGCGTGCTGAGGAGGCCCTTGGGTAGTAGCATCCGATAAAGTTGGATAAACTCCTCGTAGGTGAGACGGACGTTGAAACCGGCCTGCCTGATCCTGACCGTCTCGAGCATGCCCGTGTATCTGAGCTGCCTCTGCACCGTCTCCTCGTCGAACTTGTTCGACACCTTGTTCGCATTGCTTTTGATGCAGCGGATGAAGAACGGATTCGCCTGGTTTAGCGTGTCCATCAGACTGTGCAGACTCGCCTGGAACTGCGCCGACACCGTCATCGGCTGTTTTCTCGCCTTGCCCGCTGTGCCATAACTCTGAGTCCTCCCAGCGAGCGTCTTCACTGTTTGAAGATTCTTCAGACCTTTCTTACTGTGATCCTTAGGCCGGAAGGAACGGTTTTTCCTAATTAACAATCACAAATATTAGTCTCGTTGAAATAATTTACAGGAAGCTCAACTTCAAAGAACAAGATGAGGTGTAAAAAATAGAATGATAAATTGAAATAAATGACAAACTGAAAACAAAGTAAAAATTGAAAGATTTGAGATTTAAAAAACGAGAAATTAATATTTTGAAAGTTGAGATTGATCAATTGAAGCTGAGGGTTGAATAACGACAAAACAAATGGAAGAGGACGCGAGGGTAGGAGTTACATAGTAGAACTCTAGGATTATGAATGATTTCAAATAATAAGCTGCAAATTTACGATAAACGTGCAACGTGCGGGATAACGGAATCAAGCATGCAGTCGGTTATCGGTGATGTAGTTAATTTATTATTATTGTTTCGGATTTGAATTCGCCTGACTCTGGAAACGTTTTTGTTCATTAACTCTAATCAATTCTGGTCAGCGACCTCCAGCTTTTTTTCTCATTTACCCTTTATGTGTATATGTGTGCGTGTGTGTGTGTATAAGTGTGTGTGTAAGTGTGTGTGTTCGGGTGATTTTACTCGGCGACACATTTCACATGCTTAATCACACTCCAAAGAAACCGCGCCATCCCTCTGGAATACGAATTGCAAAAAGTTCGCGAATTATCTAATTTTGCAAAACGAACGTTGATTGTCTTTTACACCGAGATCAGATAATTGGAATAGACGTTTTTGTTTCGAATTGAATTGTTTGCCAGAGTCAGGATTGGTAAATTAATTATAAGGAGCTTTGCAAAACTGAATTATTAATTTCGAACGTTTTAGAGGAAGCAAACTATATTACTGATGCATCTAGACAGTGTCAGTTTCTACAGCTTGGATGATAATGAATAGCACAAAGTTAATGACAAACGGAGCGAGATTTGCACCAAAAGCAAGTGTTTCCAGTGAAGACAAGTGTGAAGAAATGATTTGCCGAAAAGTGTTGTATTTATAATTGCGCATTCAAATTCCACGGCTGTGGATGAATGTTGCCCCGCGATACAAAACCAAATTGAAGCGAACTTTGAGATTTATGCGTGCAACAACCGTCTGATTATGCGCCAGCAAACTTCTGAAAGTTCGCTTACAACTCCAAGTCGAGATAAATCAGATAAAACATTTTCCCGCGAGCAAAAGCGGGGCCGCGCGCGAGTGTTCTTGTCTTTTCGGAAAATCGATCCGTGTAACATGAAGTCGATGAAGATAATGAATCTCTCCTCTCCATTTTTTACAGTTCTTAAAATTCATTGATTCGGAGACTGTTACAAAGTTTCAGATCAGATCTCAAAGTTTCCATTATTTTTCACCGACGAGGGAGTTCATGTTTTTCTTCTTCCTCTTTCTGCCTTTTCCACTAATGTACAATTACATTTCATTTTTTTACTAATCTATTGTTTAACAATTTGATTTTTTTACATTTTGCTCATTAAATCATTTGTTTTTTTTTCTTTGCTCTAGCAATCATCTAGAATCTACTGTGCACACCCTTTACCCATATTGATAAAACTAAATCTGTGTATGGCAATAAAGCTCTTGAGTTATATAAAATTAAAAAAGAGATTTTACATGTTTTACATACATGACAATTTGATTAGCACGTTCCATTACGTTCGCTTCGTCTTTCAGAAGCGGTGCGTGACTATCTCTTCGCAATTTACTGTTACTATTAGGCTGGTCGTCCCTGCCCCTTGTCATGTAACTTTTCTTCGCAGCGACATTAGTCGTGTGCTGCGTCTGATTAGAGTTTCGAAATTGCGGCCATGATAGCCGATTGTTGTTTAAACTGTCGTTGTTTTCATAATGTGTGGCGATTAACGCGGCGGTCGGCCCTGCCGACGGCAAGCAAAAGCGCTGTTTCTGATAGTTCGGCAGCCGCGAGAGTTTGTGCGAACTGAAAAATTGTCTCATTCTTAATATTATCATTTAGATGCAATCTACATTTTGCAACAATTCTCTTTTTTACAATGTTATTCGAAAACTATTATCTGTCGAAGTTAATTATTTTTTGTTAACAATTTTGTCTTTAACAATTGTACAATTTTTTTTCGTGATTGTGTTTTTTGATTGTAATGAAAGTATTTCGGAAGTGTTTTTTAGATGACAATGAATGTGACAGATTGATCCACTAGGGTAATTCCAAAGTCATGCTCAATGAGGGTATGACAAACAGCCAATTATATGTAGTGACGTAGAAACAATGCGAACAATGGACAAATAAAAGTTTTCAACTCAACTAGATGATTTGGTCATGATCGCGTATTGAATGGATGAATGAAAAATGGATTCATGAGAAGCAAATTGTGAAAAAAAGAAAATGAAAAAAAAAGAGAAGATAAAGAGAGAGAGAGAGAGGACCACGATTTTATGAACGAGAGACCAATCCAGCGAGAATGCTGATCTACTTGTAACACGATGAATGGTTTCAATTAACATATGATCGGTTGCTGAAAAGAACAGTGAAGATAAATCATATCCATTGACGTGGAATTTTGATGAGCACATACAATAACAGTGGATCGTAGGGCCACTTACGCAATTCTGTTAATAGCAAGATTCACGGCCGATAACGTCACAAGATAGCTACGGGGAAAAGACACGTGGCCAATGAAAATTTTGCGCAATAGTTCAATTACGATAATGAAAACGTACACCAGACGCAATTCTTTTCTTTTTTTTTGGCATTAACATTCATCGTCCAACAGATTAGCCCGCAATAAATCGTTGTCATCATTAATAATAAATTGGGCACAAACAAAAATTGTACACAAACAAGTATTATACACGGCAGCATCATCAATTACAGGTCGTTCTTACAACGAAGCCGACAGAGATACTGATAATATTCAAATTTGTTCCAAATGTAAGCAGCCAAGTTATTATTCATCATTATCTTTAAACACTTACACATAACAGTTTTGTATTAAATACTACTTTGAAATAAGTTTGATACTGACCTAATTACATTATCATTCGGCGTCCTGTATCTGTTTTGTACCAGAGTTTTGTTACCATCGGCTAAAACAATTACAAACATTTATAATTACAAATCAAACAATTGTAAAGTTTAATTTCGAAACTTATAATTAAAAAGGTACCATTGTATATTTTCTAATTATACATTTATTGAAAGCTGTTCAAAACATTTACCTCTGCCATGTCTGTGTGCACGGCCAGCTTCTTGGAAGGCAAAGTGAGCTCGGAAGAAAGCTCTGAGTATGGCCCATCGGAAGACAGCTACTGGATCGGCACCAACCAGTTCACGCACAAACGCCAGGGAAGAATTTTTGAGCACTCCGACGACCCCGTCCGGTCGTAGCAGGTCCAAATTTTTCTCGCGCATATTCGCCGCTTGGTACTTGACAGCACCGGCGTAGTGTCTGACGACGAACGCGGCCTCGCGTCGTTGTGGGGCTTCGTAAAATGGATTGTCCTTATGTACGTTGTTGAACTTTTGCAACAGTGTCTCGTTTGTAGCACCGGGGAAACTAAATTAGTAAAGAACAAAAAATGTTATTACGTTCTTTAAAATTATTGTTTTTCATTTTAACTTTGTTTGAACTAGTTTACTTACTTGCACTGATCGTCAAGAAGACATAACAAACCGTTCGGCTTGCCTTCGATTAAATGTAGACATCCTGAATTGTCGCTATAGGCGATATCCGTCCACCTGATTCCTTGTTTTCTGTATTCTAACTGTTCATACTGGAACACGTGTTGATTGAAGTAATGTTGTAATTGTTCGTTGGCGTAGTTGATGCATAGTTGTTCGAAGCTGTTGCAAGTTTTGAAATCTTCGAACCCAAAAATATCGAGCACGCCTATGCTGTTGCCCTGGTGATCTCGAACGGTGTCTTTTTTGGACAGCAGAGCGTGATTAACCTGCAAGAAAAACATGTTTTTTATTCATCCAAAAAAAAAATTGAAACTTACAACAATTTCATGATGAAAACAAATTATTATACAAAATTCATACTACAGAAATTAAGTTACCAAGGTTTTTTTTCTGTTCGTTCTACGGGACTTTTTTTTTAGCAATTTGGTTCTGAGATGTAAATGAAGTTGCGAGATCGAAAAGATAACTCTGCTATGAACTTTTGTAACTCACTTGTAAAACAATCCAATCAAAGAGAGCTCCATATAAACATTTCGCCATGGCGTCTCTAGCTGCAATAGCTTCTGGAAGTCTATAGTTGATGACCAAAGTTTCGCCGGAAGCCCGCGCTCGCTTGGCAGTTAGAGCCGACATGAGAGTTTCTTGTTTGACCCTCAACAGCTCAGATATAAGGGCAACAACTTCGGGATTTTTTACACCCACTGCCTCGTCGTGATGGTGATACGATTTTCTTGGCTGGAATTCCACGTTACCTGTCGAGCAAATTATACAATTACAACCACACTTTCTAAACTTTATTAGATTTCCACAAAATACAAATAAAAAAACTAGAAAAAAATTGAAAAATAAAGAATGAAAAAAAAAAAACAACAATATTGTCTTGAAATTACCTAACAACAAAACAGCCGAGAGAACCGCAAAAAGCCGTCTTTGTTTTTCAGGTGTGAAGCCAACCATCTCCATGGATTGTTTCAGTCTTGAAAATTCGTACCGCTCATCGGCATGCTCCAATCCGTAGCATCCACTTTTGTTCAGATAGTTATAGCTCTCAGCACTCTGCAGGTGTAGCGCGGCTCTTTCTTGTTCATTAGCTCCAGTCAATAAATAATAAAAGACATGGTAATTGCGCTCGTTTCTGCCTTGTGAAACAATTCTTGACTTTTCTAATAGGTATTTCTGCACCACCGCTCTGTAAAATTGTCAATTAACAATGTCAATCTTTCTTACTTGTGTCAAATAAAAAGTGTAAACAAATTTTATATATAACAAAAAATATACATATAAAAAGAACATACCCATGGACCATTCCATTTCCTTTGTAATTAACTTGTATGAATTTGCCAAAACGACTGCTATTGTTGTTGTGAGCGGTTTTGGCATTGCCGAAGGCTTCGAGGACAGGCCCCGCGCTGAGTATTGTTTGTTCGACGCCACTTCCGTGGCATCCTTTTTGACTAAGGGCCGTGAGGTGGTGCAGAAGGAAATTGGTCGACTCGGTTTTGCCCGAGCCGCTCTCACCGCTTATGACAATGCATTGGTTCTTCTGCTCCTTCAGCATGCACTGGTAAGCTGCGTCCGCAATCGCAAATATATGCGGCGGCTTGTCCGACATCAACCTTACATTCTGATAAAGTTCTACATACTTTGGATTGTAAATAGGATAAAACTTAAACGGGTTGAGAGCTATGAGGATGCTGCCCACGTAGGTGTAGATGTTACCCGCTGCAAACCTCGCACGAAGATTGTCTAGAAGAGTCTGTTCATTTAGGTCCGGCAGTTGACAGAGATCGGGATATTCCTTATCACGCGGCTGACAAAGAAATCTATCGAAGTAATCTTTTAGGCGCTGCGGATCCATCGGAAACCTACTGCTGTCGGTCCACAGATAGTACGGCTGCTTTTTCCTGAGATAAAACCTAAAAATAACAACAATCATTTAATTTTACGATCCAACAATCTCTTTTCTATTTCAGTGAAGAAATTTTTTTTAATTCCTTATAGTTATAAGGAACAAATGTTAGTTACCACAAATGTCAATTTGTCAATCTCAATTATGATAAATAAAATGAAATTTACTTACAAAAACAAACGTTTCGAAACATTTGCTTTGACTGCAGATTAATTCAACTTTATTTTTTTCGTTCTTCTAATTTTTATTTCGACTTGATTGAACAAAATGGAAAATTCATAGTTAATGCCACGCTCTATCACGTTAAACTAATTGAATTAAAGTTATTTATATAGATAGTTGAATTCAAATATAAATTGATCGGTTTAAAAATAAGTTTGAAATTTCCATCGGCACAAACGAACGGCACTTAATTTATCAAGAGCTGAGTGTCTTAATTTTTGTTTCGTTCCGAATTTTTTTACTCGATGCTCACCGGTCACTACTTAACGTTCCTCAACAATGACATGACTAATTAATATTATCAGACCTTATCTCGTCAATGATCAACGTGAATCACACAACAGCTTAATATGGAAATAACAATTCAACATAAAGACGACATATTAGTGTTTCCGAAAACTGCAAAACAATTTTCTAAAATTGTTATGCGCCTTTCTTAATATCGTTCGACATTAATCATCAAGTGTCTTTTGATCGACTCAATGACATTATTCGATCACAGATACCTGATTCAACGAAGATAAACATCGCAAAACACAGTTGGTCTCGTTTATTGATTATGATAAGCTCTGATAAAATATTTTCCGATTTTATCATCAACAAATCACTAATTGCAATCAATCAAAAGCAACTGGTCAATTTAGTTGTTGTTATTTTGTTTTTCTTTTTTTATCAGTCAACCCCTTTTTTTCCACATAACTTATTTACCGTACAATTTGTTTATAACCCGACCATCGTTGCGAAAGCATCGCTATCGCGAATAAACGAACGCTAAATTGAAATATCAATTAAAATGATTGGGTTGGAAAGAAGTTGTTGATCGAATTAGCTGAGCAATTAGATGGCATTTCAATATCGACTTTCAAAGTTATGATTGAGTTACCGGTGGTAAACTTGTTGAGCTGTGGTTTTTGGCCAAAGACGCATCAGGGCAACCGGACATTCAGTGGGACCGAGGCGCCTTTCCTTATATTCCTGACCAATATTATTGCCAACCACCTCTGCTAGTTCGTACCCATTGGAAACGCTCTCTACAAGACCGAGCCTGTCGGTTATGCATCGCACTATTTCTGCGGAGGATGTCTCCTTGTTAGCTTTGATGGAAAGTGCTTCGTATTCGGGGCTCCACTCGCCCACGAATATTTGCACAACTCCAGAACTACTTTCCATGACTTTGGACCCTGCAAAATATAAATCTCCTTTAACCCTTGCAAACATGATAAAAAAAGAAACATTCAAAAATCAAATTAACTCGAGGTTTAGAAACTTGTTTATGAATATCTTTCTGGTCACTTTCTTGTAAGAAAAAAAAATTGGAAATTAGAAATTGAATGAATAATCTTGGACTTTGATATTTTGTTTAAATTTGTGTCAAAATTTTTAGAACATACTAATCACCCAAACAAAAAATTTTGTAAACGTTTTTCAGCTCATCTTTCGAGTGTTTCACAAGCGAATGATTTTTCGCTCGACGTTACAAGGATGATAAAATATAGTCTTCAAAGAAAATGTTATTTTTATTAAGCGACGTTTTCTCATCTTCCGAGATCTCAAAAATAGGCAACGCTCGGTCGTTCGGCTTGGCAAATGTGCCACGAGGCGTCTTGAGAAACATTTTTTGTATTGCCCTGATAAATAGCTATTTACAATCAAAATACTATAAAGCACTCGGAGTTTTGTAACTTGAAGTTTGTGTCTCATTTAAAATAAGCGCGCCGATTCCGTTGAAATGAGCACGAACACATTAAATAGTTTAATTTATGTCCAACCGTTCCACCCGCGATTCTAATTTTATATAATATGTGGTGCGTTTTAATCTAAATATAAAATCACAATTTTAGTACGAATTTCATGAAAGTACACATTTTCGCAATCACAATAAAGATATTATTGTGCCAAAGAAACATAAACAGCTGTTGCTAATTCCGTTTGTTGCTCCTCTAATTATAAAAATTTCCATTTTCAATTTAAACGTTATTACAGACAAACATCACAAAAAATATTGAAACTACAAAAATAATAAAATAGTAATATCAAGTTATTTGATTTTAGAAAGCGTTTTTAATTTATTAAGTGACATTTCAAGTTTGTCAAAATGTTTACCTCAAACCAAGGGTTAAGAAAGCTGCCCCCTATCGTCTACATAATGAGATAAATCTCTTCCTTGTTTACAAACTTTGTGCAACTGCTGCTGGAGATTATTCTCCAGGTTTGATCTCCGCATGTTGTAACTAAAACAATCAATTCCTTGTTCCTCGTGAGCCTTAACATGGATCACTTTTTCAATTCGGTCTTCAACTCAATCAATCGGATTATCTTTTTATTCCCTTTCAACTTGCTCTAACATGTAACTCGTCTCGATAACTTGATCTCGAGCGCTGCAACCAGTCTGTCCCAAAAATATATCTCCTTTCAAAGTGGATTGTAATCTGGCTGAAAATTAAATCTTCGTCTCGCGTAGGCAGTAACTTCTGGGACGCTAAGAATCTCGTAGTTTTCAATCAATCGCTAATCATCCTCATGGTTCTCGAGGGCCGAAATCAGCAGCTCTTGTAACACACGGTCGATCTGAAATAAACAAAATCGATTAGCATCTGATCTCAACTGTCAAACGAAAAATTTCAAATCCAAATAAATAAAAAAAACACTAATGTTTCATTCATCATGTCAATTATGCCTCATAAACAAACAAAGAATCAAAACAACGTTTATAAATAAACAAAGAATCAACAAATAACAAAGGAGAAGACGCAATGAACAAAAATGAAACTGTCTTTCGTCGTGTGGAGATAATTCTACGATTGTTGACGATAAACAAACAAACAATGATAAGAACAATGAAAGTGGGCTCGAATGAAACAAAAAGAGGAAAAAAAAATGTCTGTTACTACGCACGTAGCGCGACACGTTAATTCGCTCTGACAATCATCGCATACTTGCACGCCAAATTTCATCAAAGCCTGGTTCGAATCAGAGACTAATTATACTCGGTATGTTAATACCACATCATTGAGCACGAGACTGCCACCACGCAACGTTTGTTTGGGGCCCACAAATTCTGACGTGGAAAGTCACAGAAAACATAATCACGCTGTTAAACTTGAATTGGAAAAAAATAGATGCTCCGAAAGGAGGAAAAGGGATTAATTAAAGGGCATCTTAGGAGAGGACGAAATTTGTTGGAGAAATAAAAGAAGGTGGTGAAGAAGGAAGAGTGAGAGACAGAAAGAGAGAGAGAGAGCGAGAGAGAGGCTAAGAGAAAGGAGAGAGAGAGAGAGAGAGAGAACATCAGCTGAACTGGAGATGGTCGGGTCGGGTCGAGTTTGGCCGCGCGCACAACAAACAACGGCTGCTCCCCAGCTGTGGCGCGCAATCTGTCAAACTTGCGTGGCGGAGGATGTGGTCCAGGGGGCGACCTGGACGAGCGTGCTTTACCTTTGGCTGGGTCCCTGCGACATCCTCGGGCCCGGTGGCTAGGCCCACTGATCCATCGACAGCATCGCCGTTCGCGTTCCGTTTGAGCTCGATCGTCGCGCGGACGGCCTGCGCAATACGGATGCGGAAACCCTAATCGCACTCTCTGACACAACGCACTGGGTCGCGCGGCCGCAACGCGGCTATCCACCACCGGGCGATCTCGATCGCACCGTGACTAAACAATCAACGAGCCACAGGTCGGCTGAACACGACTCCTCACGGCACTCGCGACACTTGTCTCCAGTTTATCGTCCTTCGACTCTTCTCGCGATCCTGCGTCCTGATACGTCCACCATTTCGATTTTTCACATCACGTGGGCGCACCGCGCCTTACCCATTGGCCCGACCGTACTTACCACGTGACCGTGTCACGGTCGGCGAGCTCTCCCTAGATGAAACGTCCCGAGCGCGAGAGAAATCACCGACGATCGGGGCGCCGCCTGGCGGATGGGGCCGATAACTCAGAGACTAAAGGCACATTCAGAATGTCGGGCGTCCAGCCGTACGCCAAGCGCATTTCCAATACAAATCAAATGGAAAACGGACGTTGTGTACACCTGAACGCCTCACATTCTGAATGAGCCTTGACCGACGTAAAACGCGCGCGACAATTGAAGAGTTGTTGGGGTATTGTTACAAAAGATGTAAACAACAAGATAAAATGGTAAGGTTATGGTGTTTTGTTTTGGATTTTTTATTTGTTACGAATTATAATTAAAAGCACTATGTAAAGTATTTACATAATTTATAACAAATTGATGTAAAATCTACCTCTTCACTGTAACGCAAAATTTACATAAAACATTTAAATTCAATATTTACGACACAAATTCTTGTTTAAATTCAATATTTACGAAACAAATTTGTGTTTAAATTATTAATAAATGAGTAAAACAAACAGTTTTTTTTTAAATTACAAAATTTCAACAGTTTTTAATGCGTGAATCAGATTTTTATGTAAATAATGCAGCATAATCAGGGCTTGGATTTGCATAAAATTTTTGTATGATATTTACGTAAAGATTGCACAAAATATACATACATTTTAAATATTATTGAATAATGATTAAATCCCAGTTTATTAAATAATAAATAGAGAGTGTTTAATGTTCTTTGTAAAAGTGAAAAATGAAAAATAATAATTCGTTGATGGTTTGGCAGTCAAAGTTCAGCGAACATGTTTGAACTAAATAAACTTATGAATATAATCAGAAATTAATTATGGTATTATTAAATAAAAGTTTTTTATATTACTTAGTGTGCTGTCAATTTTCATGGAAATTTTCTATGAAATAAAATAAACAACAATGACGAGAAATTGATAAAAACAAGCAAACTAAAGAATTATTACTTCCTCACTATATTATGTAACATATCTTGTTTAAGAAATTACTGCTCGTCATTTACAATTAAAATTTGTTCAGAATTTCTACAAAATTTCATACAAGCTTCGCAAGCTTTTGTTAAATCGTTGTTGCGAAATTTATGATAGGATCGTGCAAACTTTGTTGAAATTGATTTTGACCGAATTTTGTATAAAAGCTTATGGTTCTAAACTTTCGCATAACAATCGCGATAAACATTATTTGATTCTATGTTAGAGATTATTAACCCGGCAAATCTAAACCACAAGCTCACATTGTATTGCAGCTGAACTTCAGCTTTTATATGGGCTGACCGACAGTTATTTAACTACGACTTGACTGTTTCAAAGTTATCCTGACACAATAACTTGAGGTGAAATGTCTAATTTGTTAATCGTACTTGAAAGGATATAATTAAAATATTTAATTATCAATTATTAATCGAACTTTAAATACAAACATTTAAATATTTGATTTTTTAAAATCCTTAAAATTATATTGCTGGTGTAAATTGTTTGTAATTACGATATAATGCTCATCTACAATGTTTGCAGAATTCGAATCTCTTCAGACCCTTGTTTTTGTAATGAGTTAAAATGGTGAAAGGTTTTTTTATAAAAAAAGTTTTTGCGATACAACTTGTTAGGTAAAATAGCAAAAATTATTATAATAATATTAATGAGAACAATGTAAAAAATAAAAGAAGTTCCTTGTTATAATCGATGCAAGCAGAGTTATGTACCTTTGAGGGAAATTTTAATTGTTCTTTCTTCACATTTTTTAATAATATTGGTAACATAAAAGAAAATTAACTCATTTCACGCAAGTATAAATTAAGAAGACTACATTTTAGCGTTTCAAGACCGTGCTTGAAAAGTCATTTTATCAACTATAGTCAAACGAAAAAAAAACACATTTTGATACTTGAATAATGAAATACACAAAATTAGACTATACAATTTGAAAAATAATTTTTTCCAAGTTGTTATTATTTTAAATGTGTCGACTTAATTATATCATATTATTTCAACATATGTATTTGATTTTTAATACATACATGATAGTTTACGTAAATATTTTTGATATTGTTAACCAATAATTAATTCACTCAACTTATTTTGAGACTAAAAAAGAAAATGAAAACTAGTTAATAACCGAATCTTTATTCGGTTATAATGATTATTGTGTTTTGAATTATTGCGTATTATTGTTTATGGAATTATTGAATAATTTCCATTTAATTATCTAATATCTCGTTATTGGTCCTCTTTGATACTCATTGGTATTCATTGAAAAAGACACAAGTTACCAAACTCTGCTGAACTTTGAAGTTCAGACGTAAGTAAATACCAGATTATAAAACAGATGCATTTTTTTGTGACAGGAAGAAAAGTCAAGAAAACCATCACTCTGCCCGTTAAAAACTGTAACATCACGCAAAGAGATTCTTGAGATACCTGGATGTGCAAACAGATGCCAAGCTATGATTTGACGAATACCTTCGAGTTGTTAGCCGGAAAACTTTGTAAGTCACCAAAGCACTGTTGTGCGTCATTTCTAACACTATAGGATTTAAGCAGAGCTATAGAAATAAAAATTTTTATTTAAATAATTATTCACAGTATTGTGTGAAATGATGAGGTTAAAAAATATATAAAATGGCAAAA
The DNA here is from genome assembly GCA_030523145.1 of Trissolcus brochymenae. NCBI lineage: Eukaryota > Metazoa > Arthropoda > Insecta > Hymenoptera > Scelionidae > Trissolcus > Trissolcus brochymenae. Next base: position 150,444 of record JAQQRF010000369.1, read on the forward strand.
GATTTGCATCGGCCGGGAATCGAACCCGGGCCGCCCGCGTGGCAGGCGAGCATTCTACCACTGAACCACCGATGCTTATAGAAAGACCCTCAGATAGAAGTAATGTCATTTTATAGATGCATACATTCACATATACAGCGTCCTATCCTTATTAATGAGAAAAAAACAAATATTAAACGTAGGAGAAAAACTAATTCGATTTTTCGATTTTATTCTGAAATAAATTTTGTATAATACAAAAATCAAGGGGACATAAAATTTTTTTGTTTTTTATTTGTACCCTCTGTTAATTTGATTAATAACTTTATGAATTAGTTATAAGGTCATGTTAGTTATATCACATCGTAAAATATAAAATGGGTTTTATTTGATTTGTTTTTTAAAAAAATTTTTTAATTAAGAATATATTGAAGTGATATTTTAAACTACCTAAAGGAATGAAGTTACACCGATGAAAATTTACAGTCATATGTATTTTTTCATCTCGAATCCAATGGCATATTCGATTTTTCATTAAGGGTAGTTTTTAGGGGTAGCTTATTTTTTGTAAGAGTGAAAATGTTTTTTTTAACGCATCGTGAAGTTGTAGAGAAGAGAAAGTTGTAAGAAACATTTTTTTACGCTTTTATAATGCAACCACTCGAAGTAGGAAGTGTTGTAAAATTTGATCTCTGTATAAAGTGCATTGAAAATTCCAATTTTAACAATGATAATCAATATGAAAAATGAGTGAACATATTTTAAAGAATTGGCAAACAGATTTTACAGTTATTTTGCATTATTCTGTACCATCATTTACATACAAACACGGAACAGAAATACAATTAAAAAAGTCCTTGATTTGTACGATACTGTTTTTTTCTTATTAGATGTGGTCTGTTTCCATTCAGACATGGCTTTATCCGAAAAAATGATGAATAAAATGACTCAAACCTAGTGTAGCAAAAGCGCATATTAAATTTCATAATTCTGAAATAAATAGGTAATTAGGATGTAAAATAATGAATTTTATGACTATTTCTAAATTAAACTTTTAATTAATTGTCGAATTGTCATTAATATAATTTTCTAACGAAAAATGTAATTGTTTCTGCTAAGAGAAAACAATCCACATTACAAAGATTCGTGTGAACGTGTGAACCATAGACGGAAGATAGAAATAAACTGCACAGATTTATGATTTTTAAGAGCGCTGATTCAAAAGAGTGTTATTCCTGAGTAGAAAAGTAAATGTAGGGCGAGACGGTGTGAAGTTAATTCACAAGTGGTTCAAAAAGCATACATATATCCAAAAGAAATATGTCGACATTCTGATGCATAGTTTACATATTTTGATGTAACATCATAGTGTATAAACTAGAACGTCAATATTAAAGAATGTTTATTCGTTTCATAGATACATGAAAATTATTAACAAACTGTATCGCTACAATTTTGATGATTATCAGTATTGTAAATATTGTTACACTTTGCTTATACATTGATAATCTTATAGAAGAACATAATCTGAGTTAAACTTTGCGTGACGATGAGCACATTCACCTCTCTTACAGATAATCTTCACGCAAATTTTATTGTTTTCTTGAAAGCATTCATATGGTACTTCGTTTTTATTATTCGTTCTCCGCCCTTTTTCGCATGTCACATGATATATACCATAAGTGTTAATGCTATAACTCAAAAAGAAATGAATAGAAATGAATCATTCACTGATTATGAGATTAAAGTAGATGTTCATTTTTTTTCATTTTTGAAAAATCATTTCTAGTTAGACGAATTCAGTTGCAAAAAATAATTAGTATAATTTTGAGACATACAATTTTTGATATATTTAAATTAATTTATGCAAACAGTAAAAACTTTATTTTTAGTATTAATATTATAAATACGTTATTTGTATTAATTAGTAGCTTGTATCAGTGATTATGAATGATATCGAATGATGTTAATCTACAAAATTGTTCTTTACATAAATTATCCATTATTAAATCGAGGAAATAATGCAAAGTGATTATATTTTTTTTAATCGTATTCATTTATTTCAATGTATTACATTTTCTATAAAAAAGATATATCCTTCATGTACAACAATTTTTATTGTAAAAATTATTGCTTTTTATTGTAAAAACTGTTTTTCCAAGGTAATGTAATTATGAAATCGTTGAACATTTAAACATTCATTATTTTGATTCCAGTAGATTTCAAATTTCGAATGTCTGGGCTATTCGACTAATAAATCAACTGTGAAATATTAATACAAATTGATTAAATGACAATCAAAATTTGGCATTCAGTTCTCAAAATTATCAGACTTTTATTTAACTTTTATTTCACTGACACATATTCCACCGCTGGATGTTATTATATTTTCATCAATTCAATTTTTATATTTAACTTTCATCTGAAATAATTTATACTGATTCAATGTAACATTTTCAAAATAATGATAATCAGCAATTGTAATGGTACCTTGCATTGTTAAAGAAAAATATAAAGCATATAACATTACGCGCCACAGTGTAATTTTACACAAAAAAATGTGAAATTAAATTATATCTTTGCCATACACAAGAGAAGTAAAATTAAATCTTTCTTTTATATATTACGTGTTTATGACATTCACGTTATCCAGGCAAAAAAAACATATATTACAACATGTATCCTTGCATATATGCCGGATAAATGGCTGCATATATAAAACGTTTACTATAGAACATGATCTTGTTAGGTGGTATAATAAGAAAGATTGGATTACCCTTTTTCACACATGGTTCTTAAAAAAGAAGGTTAGATTAGAGATAAACAAACGTATGATAAAAATTGAAGAAGTAAAAAAACTGAAGTTCGCAAGAACGTTTATAACGAATGCACAAAACGCGTAATTGTTTGAGTTCGATACTGTCTATGTCGATGACTTTGTCTCATTGTCATGATTGACCCTAAAACGGTATCTAATAGCACGACACAGTCGTAACGCTAATCTGCATCCCGATCATAAATTGATTACGAAGTCAATTTTTGACACTAGCCCCAAGCCCCCCAGTACTGTAGAAGAGCTTAATCAAATTTCATCCCTGATTAAATCAATAACGCAATTTTTGAAAGCGATCTCCAGCCGGGGGCTACAAAACAGGGAACCGAGTTTCCGGCTGGTGGACGTAAGGAGGCAGGTGGGTGCCAGAGCGCCCCAAGTACTGAGCGTCGTGCGCTTCCGGCTGACGTCGCGGCGCCGGCGTGTTGGACAGAGCACTACGTAGCAAGATGGCGGCGGCCTGTCGGAGGCGTCTTTGCGCGCACAGTGCTCGATGTCGGGCAGAGCGCGTATGCTCGCAAGATTAACGGCGCTTGGGAACGTTCGAGCCAGGTCCTCCCCCGGGTTAGAGGTGTAAGTACGCGAGGCCGGGTTTTTTTGCGAGCCAGTGATGAGTGCACGGATTCGGTCAGACGGGGGCGAGGCACAGTAGTCGTCGAGATGCCCGGGACGGACGCACCAGGCGCCTTCGATTGATCGCGGAGTGAAGCATGAAGATGAAAGAGAACACGACGGTGTCGTTGATCCGCGGCGCCGACGCCGTGGAGGACGACGTCGGGAGGTCGAGACCGAGGAGTGAGACCCAGGGCTGGGTCCGCGCGTGACCACTCAGTGTGGTTCTCTGGGAAAAGTCGGCGCAAGTTGGTACCAGGGATAGAGCTGCCTATTCGGTCCAACGGAGACTGAGTAGCCCGCGAGTGCCGACAGGTTACAAACTGGGACCAAAATAGCGCGTGCGGAACGTTTACGGCATAGAACATTTGAACCATGTCGGGAACCAAGTGCTCCCCACCGGGATAAATAAATCCGGGCTGGTTTGTAACCTTCGCGTGTATTGATGATAGACGAGGTGCTTTCCCGTATCGAAGCATCGATTTTTCTCACGCTCTCTCAGTGCAACATTCCGCGTACACAGATGGCTCGGAAACTCGCCAGTTCAAACAATGTGAACCGATCAGTGTTGCGGGCTTGTTCCATCTGAAATTTATCTGGGCTTGAGTGCATAGGTTTATTCCCTTGTCGCTGTTCACTGTCACGTGTGTGCTTTGAACAACCAACCCCCGATGACCCTCGGAGCTACACATTTTTTACATCCTTCTTTTTACACGCGCTCATCTCGCGACTCGCAACCAGTGTCCAAGTGGCCGTACAACCTATTGATAAACGGAACAAGCCAATAACCAAACACTTCGACCATGTCGCTGCTTAATGTCAGAGGTTTGTTTCACCAGATATGACAAACAAACTTTCATCCGTCTCATCCCACAGTTTCACGTCAAATGTCAAACTATTTTCGTTCCTGTATTCGTTGTCTTTGTCGCTCAATTTTATTGGTTCAGACTCTAACTATTGGGAATGTCTGTTCTGTGTATCTCTTTCGTGAAGATTAAATTCATTCATCCCTAATGAATGGAACAAAAAAAACACGTTTTGTCAAAAGGGGGTTGAGATGACGTTTTTTTTTATTTACAACCGTTTGCTGGAACTGCTCTTGCTTTCATGAGAAAGACGCGTGTTTGGTTGACATTAATTTCAATCGACCAGCGGTTGTAAGGCGCGATTTAAAAATAAGGGTGGTTATACTCCGAGAGATATTTTTAGGTTATGTTGCGTCCATCAATGCATGACAAATAGCTCGGTATAGAACAAGTTCACGACTAAGTAAATTTAATTAAAATCAGCACTCGATGCAGGTAATGTGTATAGTCGTGTTGAGACGCGAAATTTCAAGTTTAATTGAAATGGGACTAAATTTATATAATTTTGATGAATTGAAAATGCGCATTCGTGCAGAGTTGGGGTAGTTCTCGAGGTCCATTAATTTTATCTCAAGCACAGAGAGGGGTCATGACAATTGTCTAGCGGATCGTTTTTTTTATTATAATTATTATATATAGTTTTAATACTCAATTTAATTGGTAGTTTTTCAATTGACGATGCGAATTGGATTGAAAATATGAAATTGAATGTATGTTTTTGGTTTCTTTTTTCATTAATTAAAACGACATCTCGAGATGATTTGTTTTTCATCGATATTTATTTATTTTTAAACGAACGAATAAATATTGGTATGTTCATTTGTACGAGATATAAATCAATTCAGGGATTGAAAGAAAGCTACAAATTGAACAAATTATGTTTGTTTAATTATTTCAGCGGTATCATATGTTCGACAGAACTTTATTTCCTGTCGAGTATAATTAAAAAAAAGGCTTCTACAGAACGATAACGAATTAATTCCAAGTTTATTCTGTTGAATTACTTGTCTTTATAATTACCGTTTGAACATTTGAAACTATATCCATTCCGGTCAATTTGCGAACACGTAATTCTCAAACAGTAATTCACATTATTCTTGGCGCTTCAATTATAAACTCGCAATTGCTCGAAATTGAACTGAACTTTTTTTACAGGGAATGACACCCCCCTTGAGTTAAGTTTTGTAACCGTTTTTGCCGCGCCGTCTGGATTATAGCTAATGATCGTTCTAATTGCACTTGACGCGTTCAAAATAGTATGTGATGATATTCCTGAGCACTTCGCTAATAATACCGTCTTTAGAAAAATAAAAAAAATTAATTGCTACCAACTGATAGAAAATTATCTTAGATTTTTAATAATTATATTTCATATTAATTAATTATATTTTAATTCATGACTGATAAAATAAAAAGATATCAAAAAAAAAGATAACAATAAAAAATGGAACAAGTAGTAATGCTAATTTAATCTACAGATAAGTTTGGGAAAACAAATTTTGTTTCGCTAATTTGTGAAAAATGTAAATAAAAAAAGGTTGAAATGTTTCCTGTCAACGACGTGATTGAACGAATAACAATCATTAATTCAAACAATTCGATTTGATTTGTAAATTATTTCTCTCTTTTCCAATTTCACTTGGAAACTTGAAATAAGTGTCCAAATTACAGTAATTGAAACTAGAAAGTAACCAAACAAAAGAATTAACTGATGAATAAATTCGATACTTGTTTTGTTTTTAATGATATCTTATTTGCGGCATTAAACAAATGTTTGAATGTTTCTTTGTACTTCACAACTTTAGTATTTTCAATATTCAAGCTGTACGCAAACTTGAAGAAAAATGTAAAAACAAAATCAAAAAGTGACCGTATTAATCATATATTTACAATCATAAAATCAATAAACAATATGAGATTAATAATTAAATGATCGACTCCATTTTTCGTATACGATTCTATTGTGAAATATTTAAATAGGAAATTAAAAAAAGATATTTTCAGACGAATTTATTCATTTCATTACTTCTTTTGTTCGAGATTTGTTCCACCCAAAAAATGTATAAATGTTTTAAAACAATTTGAACGAGTAATATTATTTAAACGAATTAATTATTCATTTTGTTTTATCATAACTTTAAAACTAGAATTTCAGTTAAGAGGTATTCAGCAGGGCATAAAGTGGACCTCCTAAACCGGTATAAATTTTTTGACCCGAGCGGTTGTCACCTGAATCGATTTCTTCTATTGGAAAACCATTGACGATTTAACACCTAGAGCTGTATTAAACTTCAGTGCGATAATAATTTTATCAGCGAGCAGGACATTTCGATTATGCTTTTTTATGCTCGCATGTTACCAAAAATACTATTTGTTTCGTTGCTTCAACAATCGGTATATTAACGATCCCGATGTCAGAGCCTATTATATTTTTCGTTTTTGTTACATATAAAAACAAAAGAAACTACACACTTTCTTTATCACGCGAATTCTCGCTGGGATTAAAACCGCTTATATTTTTCGTACCGATGGTTTTTTAATTTGATCTCAAATATAGATTCCAGGATTTTTAATCATCTTAGCGAAAAGCCCATATATTGGCACTTTTTTTGTTACGGTTAATCTTAACTTAATCTCTGATTGAAATACGGGGAAACGCAAAAAGCTGCATATGCAACATCGTTAGAACAATCAAGCACCAAGAGCTTATTTTGCTGAGGATTCTTTTGTTTTGTTACATTCGTAACAGTTCAAGTCGGGGGATTTAATTTATTTGTGAATCTTTTGTACGGAAATTTAATGGAAAATTTTTGATAAAGTTTCGTAAATTGCAAAAACGTTTCAATTAATTAAATGTTTCAAGTTTGCAGAATTTCGCAAACTCGTCAGAAATTTTGTAAACATGGCTAAAATAAGCCAGGAGATTCTACAAGAACTCAACTCAAGTCTGTCAGAAATACTTTTTCCCGTAAATGCATCGACATGCTCACTATAAACGAGCGCTAAAATGCGATCTACTCTTAGACATTTCCGTGAACATTGCTCTTCAATTCTGACAAATTTGTTTATGCTCGAACAAAATTCAATAGTACTAAAATGTAATGTTAACTTTAGGAGCTACAAAACACAAAATATATAATCATAATTAGAAAGGAGAAAAAAAATATCAGGTCATTAGTATCAGATTACAATTAAAGTTTAATCTTTTGGTTTTTTTTTAAATTTAATTTAACCACAGAACGATATCATGAATTTGTTCAACGTAACTTCAAACATAGACACTGGTTGATTTATATTTATTTATTTTATTTGCAATAACAAATGTAGGGCGGAACATAGAAAAAATGATGAAAAGCATGATTGATTAAATGTGCAAATATTAGTTTTTTTAAGAATTTTTTTTTCAATTTTTTTACATTTTCCTTTATTGGACTTGAAAAGGAGTATCAGATACCTAAAAATACATCATCAAAACAGAACGATTACGAACAAAAAATGAATAACTTGTCGGATCGATTGCAGTCGTTTTTATATTTTATTTTTCAGATATATTTTTAACGATAACCTCTTGGATCGATTTGAACATTTATAATGTAAGGAGTATTTTCATGTATCATGCTCGACTGAATTATAAATACGAACATGTTTGGTGAGTTACCATCATCACTTAAATGAATTAGCTGGGTGTAAAAAACAAGACCCATAAATTCGATGGTTACTACAATCTTCACTTTCACAATGCATTGTGATATCAAGGAAAATACAATTTTTCCTGAGAAAAAAAAATGAGGAAAACAATGTTACTTCTAAGGGGGAATGAAATTTTACATTTGCAGAACAAACAGCAATAATTTCATCAGTAAAATAAATAACAATTTATGAGAATGACATGGAGAAAAGAAAAGAAATTAAATCAGCACAATAATACATTTGATATTGAAAGAAGAGATCAATTATTAGTTTAAAAAATACTTAAAAAACAATATTTAATCAAACTTTCATATCAAGAGCTAATTGAAGTGTTTACTTGTCAATGTAATTTGTTTTCTAATAAAACGATAAAAATATTCATGACTTACATCGTCGGTGATTATATACAGATCGAGGTTATATTTACCCGTATCAATTATTCTGACGAAATCTGCCGATAATATCAGAAGAGTTATTTTTATATTTATTTCTAACATTTAAAATTTGAAATTAATGATTATAAACATAAATGAATATAAATATTTTTAAAATAATCAATGAAAACACGAATTGTTATTTTTTAATTAAAAAGCAAAATTTAAATTCTATAACAGTCGATCCCAATACTTTTCTATTTATGATTAACAAGTTTATCTAAAATTTCTACCAAGGAGTGGATTTTTTTTATTGATATTTGCTAAAATAAATGAAAATGGAACATTTTTGCTTTTTCATTCTTTTTATTGAAGTAGCTTATTTGCAAAAACCAAAGTTTAATATCCGATGATGAATCTTGTGGATGAAATTCAGATAAATATAATCACTTGGATTGTATAACACACGAGAGCGTTTTGCTATAAACGTATGATACTTCATGCATGCAATATATCTCCGGGCGAAATTGTTGTCCTCGGGAAAATACTACGAGAATCTTGAATCTGAATAAAATAATAATCAAAATAATCCACGATTCAGAACGTTTCAGAAAGCGCGTACTCATTTAGTGTAACCGCGTTATTTTCTTTTTTCCATGTTTTTTTCATTGCTTCCCTCGTTGTGATCAGAACCGCGGAACGCACAAAAGAATTCTGCAAATCGTATAATGTCGAAAAATTATCACCAAAATTCAACGATTGTTATATTTCGTAACAAAATTTGGTATTCATGAGATGCAATTATTCAAGAGCAGTGTTCGCGAATTGTGTTAAAAATGTAACATCAAAATCAGCCAGACGGACATCAATTATGCAATCGCAACTGGATCGTCGAACTGCCAGGACAAACATATATTTATTTTAGTTTTCATTTGAGATCAATCTTTTATCACACAGTTCAATGAGTCACAATTATTTCAATCGGGTTATTTTTTGTAGAACAATCTTGAAAAATTCTATGTTAATTTTTACACTTTGTCACGTTTTAGTGGATATAATTAAGTGAGAGAATGTGCCATGTATTTGAAACATAGCACGAATGTTCGGCTACAAAATGCGAACTTAGTGCTGTTGACCTCAGTCGGCGGGGTCAGTCTCTCCCTATTCCTCCATTCCTGTTTTATTCCCCGACCAAAATATGCCGAGTTTGCAACCACAAAATTGCACATTGTTTATCATTTTACTAATGATAAAATTAAAATCACTTGTATCATTTCAATTGTTAGCATCAATTTTGAATAAGCTGAAAATTGCACACACGAGATGGAAAAATTGGACAAATTTTTTACGATAAATTTGAGGATCGGATTTTTTGTGTAAATTTGGAATTTCAAAATCGGAACTCGCTTTATGTACAATAAATGGTTCGTTCGAGTAAAGCTTGGATTGTGATTGCAAAAAAGCCAATGGAACGACTTAAGCTTCGCTACAAAATAATTTTCAATTGTTAAAAAAACTTGTCGGATTAATTTTTCAAAAATATCATGTGCATGTGCTCATGATAAATGCGGCGTCGTAACGTGGGACTCACATCCACTGCTTTTAGCACGATTTGTCGATCGAACGTGAAACGTGTCACGTGTAAAGAGAATTATCCATGCACTTAGAGGAGTGACGATATTACTTTTTTAGCATTTACATATCAAATTTTTTCTCTAACGGATTTATTTTTCAAGTGATGCATTACATTTTTTGGTACTTTGCTGATTGAAAAATCGGACAAAAAAATCTGTAATAAAAATGATGAGAATTTTAAAATTTACTGAGATGTGTTTTGTTAAAAAAGAGAAACTAAATGAAAATGACAATTAAGGAAAAACACGATTACATTGATGAAGATGATGCAATTGCATTATCATAAAAATTGCAATTACGATAAAGTAGATATTACATAGATCGGAGATTCATTAAAGTTTGGTAATTGTACGATCGTCAAGAGTGTTATTAAAACTGCTCGAACAACAAGCCTATTTAATCGGACAATGTGAAACTGATGATCTTTTCATGGCTGTCATCTAAATGAACTTGCAAATTTATATCGAACGTTCAGATTAATAATTGTATTCAATGTTTGGACACCGATTTTACGGTCGCTATAGCAAAGTGCAGGGGTCTCCGCCTGAATTTGATTTTCAGTTTAATGATATACTTCAAAATGAGTTTTGCGGCTTGTAAGTAATGTCCTTCACATTAAATGAGCTGTTGATGAGTTCCAAAATTTTTTAATTACTTTCATTTCTGTTTTTTGAAAAAAAAAAAACAACAACAAAGAAATAATTAAAACTCAATCAGAAAAAAACAAACAGAAAATAATAATTAATAAAAAAAAAAAAAAAAAAAAAAAAAACGAACGAAGTAAGTTACATTAAAAATTAGAAGATATTATATCTGCCGGAATTTGTCTTCTGATAAATTTATTTTCATTGATTTTTATCTATCAGGTGTTGTCTGTAGATGTGATTGGCTACTGGAGTTGTGCCACTGACTCAGATGACCCAAGACCAGGCAAAATCCAGTAGTATACTTGGCGTAGTAAATGTTATCGATCTTATCACCTGATTGTCTAGCCAATACTATAGTTCTGTAGTACCTAACATAAATCAAGACCCGGTGAAGATAAATTCTCCGAATGTGCAATACTTCCGGTATGGTACTTAACAACGTAGTAGAAACAAAGTTGCTGAATTGATTTCCATTCCAATCAACTAAATAGAAAAAAAATAAAAAATTAGACGAATCAGGTATCTTCTTTTAAAAACTCATTTTTTTTAATTGTTTATTTTTTACTGCATCGTGCGCAAACGTATGACACAATAATGCAAACTAGTAATAGAAACGAAGAAATAATGAACAATTCAATTTTTCTTTATTTCTTCTTTTCAATTTTCAATTATTTTTGTCATTTTTTGTCATTTTATATTTGTTTTATACCGTTCCTTTCAATTTATCGCAACTTTTGTTTTTATTTTTCATTAAATTTTTCTCTAAATAAAAAAACTTGAATTGTATGTTTGTCATTTACAAAACGTTCAAATTGGTAATCGCTCATCGTCTGGGTTTGCTTTCGCAACTCGAGATGAAAATATATCGCTTCCACTGCGACAGAGTCTCCGCACGATGACTCCCTTTATTTATTCATTCAATACATAATGATTGCCTGAGGAACCATTTATTAAAACGAGTTAGATTCGAAAGCACAATAAATTGCTCTGAATCTGATGCATCAAGTTGAACGGTTGGGCTTGAGTTATAGCCCTAAAGCTTCAACCACATGTTTCGAACATTATCGATCCACAAATTTTAATCGTTCCAATAATCGTTTCCACAGTTTGTGGAATTCTTGAATATTTATTAATTTTATTCCGCTCTTTTATTTTTCTCTGTCACTCTGATGTGTATAGAAACCTTCATATCAATTATAAACACTTTTGCTTCGAGATGATGAATTCGTCCGGAATAAATTCCGGGAACTTACACATTGTGTTTTTAATCGAAAACTCGATTATCATAAGCTATAAAATACGGGAGTCCCGGGTGCAATTGTTGTTATCAAAAAGCGTTCCGTTTCTCATCGCATTATCGGTTCCCGGTGTATTACAGATTTTATTTCGGAATATATGCACAAGTATCAAAAGCTAGCGAAGAAAAAAAAACGTGAATTCGATTTGGATAATGGATATAAAAAGCCAGAATCGTACTTTAAAATCAGCTTTAAAATTCGGATCTTTATCCCAAAGTCTACATGCAAGTATTACTTCTTTGAGTTCGTTGGAGCTTTGATATAGTGCTGAATGCATTCATTTTTAAATTCGAAACGACAGCTCGGGAATACCGATCGATAGTTTGGGTCGTCGTTTCAATCGATTTATAATAAGTCAGAATTTTTTCCTTTTAAAAAAAATAGGGGCTGAGCTGCACACGTGGACCATACCGCAGACCTAAATTTGTCTACGTGAAGTCAATTTTGCCTCGGTAAGGGTTCTCCCCTTCCGATAACGATATTTACTCAACGATGACTGATCGCGTGACACGTTTGATTGTGTCAGACGTGGTCACAGAAAGGTTCATCGACAATCGGTTCGACAAATTGTATACAAAAGATCTGGCATTTGCAATAAAATCGTACAATAACAATTGAATTTAATCAATTTTTTAAATATTTGAACAGGTTTATAACTAATTTTATATGATTTGTTGATTGATTGAATAAATTTCCATTGGTCAAATATGTTGCAAATTTTACAATCCATTTAACAAATTATTCAAACAATTTTGTAACTCAATAAATAAAAATTAATTTCTCATTTTTAAGACATTTTGGGTTATTGAAATGGGTACATAATTCGTTAATGAAATTAATTATAAAAAATTGGTTGAAATAAAAGAAACATAATGGGAAATTGACGATCAAAGTAATACAACAATGAGCTTCAATTTTTTATGAATCGTTGATCGTCTAGTGCAAACGAATTACTTATTGCAGAAACGTAGCAGTAGTAAATTACGAGTACAGACAGCCGAGATTGGCATCGACTGTTGAATTTAAATTATTCGATTATGTCACAAAAGATTTGTTTCTTTAATCATAAGTGCTTATACATTGTTCGGTTTAGTGATCTTTTGTAATATATTTTATTTTCATTTCCGTTATAAGTATTAGAAACTATTTTATTTATTCTATATTATATAATATTATACCAAAGTTTAGTATAATTATAATAGAATTTAATTTAAAAAATTTGGCAAAATCAGAAAATGTTGAAGAAAATATAAAACCAAACGATAAGACAAGAATCATTTTAGTGTAATGTTACTAGATAATCCAAATATTCTTTAATGAAAAAATATTACTCAATCCTAACGTTAATGTCCGTTAAATTCACATCTGCAAGTAAAGTGATCTGATTTTTACTCTATTGTGAAACCACGGATTATCGATGAAAATCGCATTTGTAATTAAGAGATTATACTTCTGAATGTAGAATTTTTATGACCATCCTTGACACGAGAGAGCTTAGGGGAACATCAGGAATTTTATTAAGAATTATAAGGTATTCTTGAAAATAAAAAAAAAATGCAATTTCCATAATCCTAATTTTTTCTTTTTAACTGAGCGTGTATTTTAATTACAACGTTGTTAATAATTTCGTATTGTACTTTTGTAATTTTCGCCTCTAAAAAGGTCAGAGATTAACATCGAACCTAAAAAAATTAACATAAATTTTTGACGTGTACGAAATTTTGGATGGCGGAATGCCAGAATCTTTTATCATACACCCCGAATAACATTTATGAAACTATTTTATTCTTTCTGGCGAAGTAAAAAAACAACGACTTAATACATTACGCCGACGTTTGGCGTCAAATATACATTCTGCTCTACTTGCCAACAACAGATGAAATAACGGTAGTGCCGAGTAATGAAAATGTTGAAGTCAATGAACTTGTGAGCGAAAATAAATTATCTTTCGAATATTTCAATTCAAAAATGTTTCAAGATGAAATATATCGAAACAAATTGTATAGTTTTCCTTGTTTTATAATTATATTCTAATTGTTTATGTTAAAGCAATATTTTAATTACACAAAATTTATTTTATCAGTCTTCATTGGTTTTAACTCCGTGCACAAGTTTTGAAGAAGCCTTGAAAAATTTGAAGGAAATCGGTTCAATAGATCTCAAGAAAAAACTTGAAAACCATAAATTATTGCGATTAAAAAACAATTTCATAAATATGTCATCTTTTATATTGATAATAAAAGTACAAAAATATTGCTATCGAAAGAGAAGGAATTTTTTCATAAATTGTATATAAGTATATTTTCAATAATCCATCAGTCAATATTTCTTGCCATACATTTCCCCCTAATCTGGGGACGGTCAAATTTTGTTTCCTCACACATTTGCTTCCAATCATTACGTGACGCAACATTTCAATTTGGTTGATCCTTTTATTCCATTCGAAATTCGGAATTTTGTTCTGAATCTGATCGCAACAATTTAGTTCAACGTAACCCAAAAACAAAAATTAAATGGGACAGCAAGATGAAAAAATGCATCGGTGACACTTTATAACAAACTTTAATAATCTTTTTATAAAGGCTTAGGAGTGATAGAAATCAATCTGATTAAGTACACATTAAGCGCGAAAGCTTACTTAATTGATAGAACGGTCTATTGTAACAATTTAACGGATTCTGGTATGTTATTGAATACGGCTTCCAGTTTTTTGGTTTCGCGTGTATCACGTAATATTTATTTTTATTCGTCATCGTTACGTTCTGATAACAGAGAATGTGATAGTAACGGTTGTTTTTATAGGTTTGTAGATAGTGCGAGGGACGCTGCCAAGTTTAAATAGCTCGGGAAGGCTGCTCCATTATCCAGTAATATTAAATTCTTTCGAGCTCATGTTTACAAGGCTTACAGCACGAACAATCGATTCAATCAGTTTGTATCTGCGTCGCATAAGAAGATTTGTTCCCCTGATGAATCCTCTAAATGTTTAACTGATGTTTTTTAATTTATATCATCGAAAAAATGTCCCCATTTTTTTCTATCACATTTTTTAAGTCATTCAATCACATAAAAAGTGTAATATTAAAAAATGGCATGTTGTTTTTTGTTCCTTTGTTTAATAATTGTTAGAAAAAACTTGTTAATTATGAAAAGAAATGCAGGTTGATTAGCAAGTCGAAGAATAAAAAAATTGCATCGTGTTGTTTGTTGCAAACTAATGCATTACATTTGGAGTTAATAGCAGTAATGTTAAAGTTTGTGGCATCAGACGAAGAGCGTAAATGAAAGTATAATAATCGCGTGCTGAATATGCAAGGTGTCACTCATACAAAAACAAAGCCACGCGAAGCTCAAAGACACTATAAAAGATGCGCAAGTAGAAAGTCGCATCCAAAGGATTTTCATATCACTTCGAAATTGTGCAGAGATTTCGTCAACTTTTGTTTATTAAAAAATAATGTATTGCGGATTTAATTTTCATTACTTAATTATGTTTGCGTACCAACAGAAATTAAACCAATTTTTGAATTCGAAATAACAGAATAAAACTGTTAAGCAATCGATATTGCATTATTCAAATAATTATTCCATTTTTAAACCATCCACAGTTTTTCATTTCAAAAGAGGAAATAATAAATAATAAATATATTCCATTTTTAAACCATCCACAGTTTTTCATTTCAAAAGAGGAAATAATAAATAAATTAAATCAAAATTAACTTGTTCAAATTCGTGAATTACAGATTACAGCAAATTAAAACCAAACCTGTTTAAATGTAAATTAATTTGGGAGTACTGCTTTTTTTAAACAGAAAATTGGTTTTAACAATTGTAACGTCACATTTAGTTTGAAACAGGATACACATTTGTGTGTGTGATTTCTGATATAACGTGACATTTATTGTTTTAGCTTTGAGAATAGTAGAAGCTTAGATAAAATGTCGGGGAATCAATATCGTAATAATCCTCTTGACTTAATTTATTATTTAACTTAAATTTTTATATCTCAACATGATTGCATTTTTTTAATAGTTCGAGTAAAAATAAATTTTAATGTGACATATATGGGCCATATACGTGGTATATACAAACATTTATAAATATGTATGCGTTGTATATAAAACATGAATTTTCACATATATGATCAAATATATGTCACATATCTAAGCATATAAAAATATGTACTTGTACTACAAACATGTCTCAGATCTGTTGTCCCAATTTGTTATTCAATAAAAATTAGAACTGGCACTTGATTACACTCAGTTTAATCTTTACACTCACTGTTACGAATATCAATTAATAAACTTGCTAAGCTGGTGAACTAGCGCTAACTGTAATGAAGTATCAACAAGAGACAAAAGTTTATCGGTTCTTTTAGCAGAACAGATGTTCCGCTGAGCAATGAAAGAAACCAGCCGGAAGAGTAACAATTAGATAAACTTTTTCAAAATCACTCCAGTTTTACAAAATGAGCAAGTTTTCCCTGCAATTACTAAAAGAAAGAAGCTGTGAAAAAGTTAACTTTCGATAACTAAAATTAAGAAAATTGAAGTGTTTCATTGAAAAGAAATACGGATACATTTACGAATTTTCAAATAGTTGGCATTTGAAATCAAAAAAGTTCTTGTTTAGCTATGTATGATGATATCTTGTTACTGATTTCAAATTTCTTTTTTGTTACAGTGAAAAAAGCTAGATACATAGGAGCCCAAGGTAAGTGAAAACATTTTTCCTTCAAACAATGTTAATTTTCAATGTTAAAAACTTTCCTTTTTTTAGCACAACAACTCAACACCTATGTCACTTTAAAACTACGAAATGTAAAAACCACGACTGTGACCGTGAAGGGAGCTAATCCGTGTTGGGAGCAGGACTTTGGATTGTAAGTTGGATACATTTGTTATCCCTTAAATTTATTATCAATCATTATTTTTCATTTTTCCTCAATTTCACTTTTAATTATCCTGATAATCATTTTATAATTCTAAAAAAAACTTTTTTTCTCATCTGACAGCTTTTTTTCAGTTCATAACAAAGCTCATCTTATGGTATGAAAAAGTTGACGTCAAAGTTTTTCAATTCAACTTTTTTTTTTCTTTTTTTTTGTCAAACTAATAATTAATTCAATTTTTCTAACTTGGTTGTGGTTTTTTTTGTAGTGAGATAAATGATGTCACGACCGGTATGCTGGTTGAAGTTTGGAGCAAAGGAGTGCTGTGGGACAGTGCTTTGGGATATCATTACATCCCGTTGCCAGAAGTACCGTACTCAAACGAGGTAACAAATAATCAAAAATATGATAAGCCTGTCGAAAGACACCAGCAGAGTCAAGAATTTGCGAGCGAACAGAATCGTGATGCAAACATCTCACTCGACACCAACAGTAACACACAGGATGTTGAAACCTTTGACACGGTACAATTATCACAACCACTTGAACGCAAAGTAGATTGCTTTGCCTTAGTTCGCTTTTCAATTATTACGTTCAATTAACTTTGTCGACGAATTCATAAGCTCAAGTAAAACGAGCTCATTCTTGCGAAACGAATTTTTTACCCCCTACTTTTTATATCTCACTAATTTCATCGAAAGTAGGCAATTCATCTCGTTTTATTTAGTTTCTTGATTGGCATATAGAAGAGAGCACTAGAGAGTTCCTAGAAAAAAGAGAGAAAAAAAATTCAGGTCGCAACAAATTTGATAGAACCTTTTTTTTGTGAGATATTTATTTATTATTATTATTATTTTTTTTTTTTTAGAAAGATCAATCTCAATAATTTTTTTTTCGCTGCATCAAACGTTTCATAGAGTGGATGGTGTTGCAAATAAATAATATTCTAGATTGCAAACGTGATAATAGATTGGTCCCTGTAATAACATCACCGAAACTCAGCATCCAGCTTGTTACCTGTACTCTCTCTTGCATTTTCGATGGACGGATAAGTCGGAGATGAGGAAGCTCGACCTTTGATGTGAAATACAAATGAGCTAATAAATTTCCGCGTTATTTTCGGTGCGGCAAACAACCGCAGGATTATTCTTATCCACGATCAATTCAGTCGGACGAACAAAAAAGTTATCTAATCTCCGCGTCATAGGAAGTTGAATAAAAGTTATATCGAATGTCTTTACTAACCCGGAGATGACATACGTCGTCATTTTTTTCATTGTTTCCATTAGAATTGTTCGTTATTCACGCGATCTTAAATGAAATGGAATGACTTGATTATCATTTTTTTCGCTTTTTTTCCAAATAAATTGAAAATTGTTCTTCAATCAAAAACTGAATATTACAAAAAAGTTCATTTATTACAAGTACAATGGTGGTCTTGGTAACTTTTCAATCTCGTTCGATTGGAAGTCAGGACGAGTGTCCCGTTTGAGTAATGTCTCATCGGAAAGTTGGAAATCTTGGTCAAACGTGTGTGTATGCAAATATTAATGCAACCAAAATCGATAAACGCTCTCTCTCTCACTCTGCCCTTTCACGATTACACCAGGCTGTGTTTATGTTTTGCGACAGTTACGTGTTGAATAATACATTTTTCAAAAGAAAAGGGATTGCCGTCGCATGCGCCAATGAAAAACTTGCGCCCTATTTTTTGCCATCTTTTTGACCGAGCAAACGTTGGATTGCGAAAAATACGAAAAATCAAATTCCATTATTTCAAACGAGCAATAAATTTGCTGGCAACGTTACTATTTTTGTTTTTACATACTTTTTTATTTCAGTTCAACATTTTGATTTCATGTCAAAAATTCATATCATATTATTTTTGAATGTTTAATTTGAAAAACAAACATTTTGTCAAGTCTGCAAAGATTGTGAAACAATAAGATTTTTAATACAAGTTATATGCGCCAATTATGACTTCTTACGAATCAGTTACGAAGGTAGAAACTGTAAGCAAAAAAGGCATCTTTTTTCCCTTCATTGTTTTCAGAGCTTTTGTTTTCAGTGCGAAGAAAATCGCACGAACGATCAACTTTTGTTTTCTAGACGGCACTTTTCTCGCCTGTAATCCCGTGTTGAATATAATTCCAATTCACAACTTATATGTTTGTTATCTTATCTTGTGTAAAATTTGGTATTCAAACTTGGGCAATTTAAGACCCACTTGGTTTCAATGCGCGGAGACAAATTTTTAAGTAGTATAAATCAAGCGCAATCTCAGCTCAAGTTGAATTATAATGACCCCTGGTAGTATTTATCCTACTGATGACGTCATGTGTATGCTGAAACGAACGTCTAGGTATCACGTGGCACACTACAGAAACTGCATCAATTTGACCCATCGATTGGATGAAGTGCATAAATTATGGTCTCTTGGTTATTATGTGATTTATGTTCTGGAAGATACAAAAAAATATATAACGAGATTTAAATAAGAATTTCAACGTAATATATGAATATATAATTATACATTTAATTTAAATTTGGATTAATGAAAAATAGAATTAAAAATATACATTTCAGAGTAATTTTACAAGCAGAATGTAAAGTCACACGATATTTTATAATTTGACATTAAAATTGTAGAATAACATTTGAATAATGTTATTTTACATAAAAAATGTAACAATCAAATCTCATACTAGATGTCCACAATAATTTTAGACATAAATCTAGTCTTTCGTCGTCTTTTCACAAGTCATCGAAAATTTATCGGGTTCGCGTGAGCTCAGGAATGAATCAATCCGACAGACACTTTCGAATGGCGAGGATAAAAATTCATTTAACTGAAGAAAAAAAACTTGGTCAGTAATTTGTGTATGGCCGGTGTTCTCCGTTTGTAGTTTGTATTCAACGATTGGTGAAGCTGTATTGATTTCACGCTGTAAAGGATGTACGGTTCATATGTAGAAATAAATGTCACGAGTGTATTTATTGCATATACAGATCGATAATGCGTGTACTGCACATTTCTGAATATCGAGTTCATCATTCAATTCGGAAATGCAAATATACACTTCCAACAGATAGACGAGCTTATGGAACTTCATCATCAATGTATCTTGCACACTTACAAAAGTAATTATACAAATGTGATAGTAACAAAAAAACATAAAGTTAGTTTAAGCGAAAGTTGTTAAACAAGTTAAAACTACAAATGAAAAAAAGAAAAAAAAACAAATTATTCTTTTATATTTTTCTGTGTAAATATCAGTTTGAAAATGTCATTTTTGTAAGATAAATTTTTTTTGTCAAAGAAATGTTTGAGTGCACCATCAGAGAACATGTGAAAATAATAATGGCAAGTCATTTTTCAAGTAGATGACCGCGGGAAAATTGGTTTTTGTTAAACTAACATGGTTGTTGGAACAACCCGATGTTTCAAGAACAAAAATACCATGTCCATAATCGTTTGCGTTATTACACATATGATGCTGCGTCCGCGATCTTTTTTCGTACAAACCCGGAGTGGGATCTCATAACTCATGATTTTTGCCTTTTTCAAACGAGCTATTTTTCCTTTTATCACAGTTTAAGAGATGAAGCTTTTCAAAACTCGAAAAAAATCACTGCTTTTTATAAAAGTAACATTGTGTGAAATGCAAAGTAAATTTTTGTTTCGTTCTTTCAAAGTTTTTTTTTTTAATTTAATCCTTTTTTTAATAACAAAGTACGTAAAATCTGCCAATGATAAAATAATTGAATATTTTTAGTTTGGAATACTTTTAAAAACTATTAAAGTTCAGAACAATGGCGTCAGTGAAAAAAATATGAAATAACTAAAATTATAATCGACCTGACATTTGAAGTATAATTGTTGAAAAAAATTGTACCTCGTTATCCCGGTGCTCGTTATTTATCATTTTTTTCCTGCTGTTTTGTAAAAAGTCATCTGCCATCCTTCGTTATAATTTCCCTGAAAATATATCAGTGAGAATAGTGACGCGTGTTTGACGCGCAAATAAAACTAACTACACGTTGTAAGTTGTCTCTTAAGACACGAGCGCGTATTCAATGCTGCTTGCGAGGGGATTGTAATTGTAAGAGAAGTGGAAGCGGACTCTTTTTCTCACACACCAGGAATGTCTTTTGAACTTGCGAGTTGTGTTGCGCGGCTACAGTAGTCTTTTACGATGACGTCTGACGCAAACAGCTACACGTCTACTTAACATTGCACATTCACTCTAAACCACTACTAAAATTCGTGCTTTGAGATTGTTTTTTTTCTAATAAACGTTGTTCCAATCCTAAAAATCGGGGCTGCAAAATTTGAGAACTAAAAAATGTCTTATTATAGATTTACAATAGAAAATAAAACTCAAAATTTGTTGTATTAACCGAATTTTAAATTAAAGAAAAAGATTTATGTAAAATTTTTGAATAACTACAACACAATAATTTGTAAAAAAAACATCCATCCAATTAAACGGGACAAAACGAAATGTTTGAAACTAACGATGCAAAAAACGAACTTTTTGCACTGTGAATGAAATAAGAATTGAAGAATTGATGGAATGTTTTCTTGGGAACGCTTATTTAGCAAACGCGCGCTGTTTTTATCGCGGAACAAAAAACTATTTAATTCACGTAAATTTTTCACTGGAATAAACAAGTACTTCAGTTCAACCTTTTATATCAGACAAAACCGGTGCTGCTTTGCACGACTGTGGTGCACTCCCGTTTCACAAATCAGAGGTTCCTATTTTTGTAAACGTATAAGAGAGGAGACAGTTACCAACTCAGGCTTTTTATTTATTTTATGTCCTTAAAGAATTGGACAAACACACAATTTAGCTCAAGAGATTACAATAAATAAAATATTGAACAAAATATTAACAAGATTGAAAACTTGAGAAATTTTTAATTTACCTTAAAAATTGTTTGAGAAAATTTGGAAATATAAAAAAGTTGAAAAAAATTTTTTTTTATCATATTGGTTAGTACAGCACTATATTGTAGCTTTCGTGATGAAAGTGTTACAAACGTACACGATGCTTCATTCAGAGGCGCCCAAAAGCTTTTATAAAAGCAGAGAACTCACAGTGCCAAATGAGGGACAGCAGTATAGCGAAGAGAAAAGAAAGTGTCGAAAGATTTACAGCTAGTAAAGTCTTTTCTTGTGAAACTAAATGGGTCATCGGGTGAACGCGAGACGTTGTCATTGCGTCGGTCAAATATGCTCATTGATGAAACGATGCCATGATCGAAACTATTGTCCCACTCCGCGTTCTCGCCCGTGAGACATTTTTGTTCTCATCCGATGAAATATGTGACGATATGTGGTCTGTCTGATATCGACCGCGGGATGAAAAATAAAGCAAAAATAAGTAAGATGTGACTCGGCTGTAATTTAATTGCAACTCGCAAGCGAAACGTTGATGAAATATTCGGGTCGGTTTCAAAACTTGTTTTTGCATGAAAACTTACCGAAAAAAATAATATGAAAGAACATCAGAATTTTCATAAGTCAAGCGTCATTTTATTGTTTAAAAATGACGTATCTTTTAAAAATATATCCGCTAACAAAATTTGTAGTAATATTGTTTGAATGTTTTAAAAATATTGTACAATGAATAAGTATCGATAAAATGTCAAGGTTTATATTTTTATTGAATGTTCAATTTATTCGTTTATTCAACAAATTTGACTCGTTGGAAATTGTTTTTTTAAAAATAGTGTTCAATTCAATCTGTCATTTTATAAATTATTTAAATTCACTCCACTTTGAAAGATAATGAAAATGAACGAAATTAAGCCAGTGAAAATAAAAAAAAAAAGAATAAAACAAAAATAAAAAGAGCATAGTTAACCTAAGTTTATATAATTAAAATATATATATACAGAATAATTAAATGAGGACTAATTTCGGATCAAGGAGGTGTATGCACTATCTAATCTAATTATACAACAGTACATGTGCAACTAACTATCTTTTATTTTTTTCTTCTTTTCTAACCTTCCTCAAACTCTCTTTTTATTTTCTTAAGATCTTATTCTAATTTGATATAATCTCTGAAATGTATACTAGAGATTAACATCTAAAACTTTGATCCCAAAATTGCATGTAGATTGCATATGTGACGTTACATCAAACGAAGCGATGTGTTTCATGCAAACATAGAGAGCGAGCAAATCGTTCAAATAAGTGGACGGAATTCAAATGGTGAACGACGGTTATAATGGCCTGTAACGAGATCCCACGTCCATCCGCAGTGCTACAGTATCTGTGCGCATTCTCACACCAGCACTTTCTACATTACGAGAAAAGCATCAACTCTTGTTAAAGGTCACTACAAAGAGAACCATTCCAAACGTATCGTCACACAAATGACATACTTTGCCTAAATAGAACGGCTTTTTTGTTTTGGTCTGAATATTTCATCCGGTGGACATGTCGTAAACAAATGTTTATTCGTTTGTTTTTTTTTTTGTTTTTCAAAATGAACCTCTGCAAGCATCGGGGAAACGAGATTGTATGATTATTTTATTCGCAAACATTTTCGTCGGCAATTTCAATTTTATTTCGTGCTTCAATGTTGTTCGTGCGGAAATGATGATATTTTTTCCACTTTCCACGAGAAAACAAATGAGAACTAATTTCATGACACTTTTTACCTCTCATCCGTTCTGCAACTACGAAAAGTGATTTTTGAAAATTATGTTCTCTGAGATTTTTTTTCTTTTCGATTTCAGATGAAATGAAAACTGCGAAAAATTGAATTAAAAATTATTATTCAAGCTTCCGGTTGTAAAAATGATCTTTACTGTACACCATAAAAATGTAGGTACATCCCTTTTAAAAGTGGAAAATTCTTACACCTGAGTTTTGATACTACTTCTCAACATTTTTATCTTACTTTCAAAGTTTATAGAAGTTGCTTTTATTCCCGTCAGAAGGTATCACATGTTTTTCTTCGTTTTTATTGCAAAATTTGCAGTAATAGAATTCATAACAGAAGTTTTTACATTTGGACCTAAAATTATAGAAATTAAATAAAATTATGACAAAAGAAAACAGAAAATAAAAACTACCAAATTGAAATAATAATTCAAAAGATATGTGTATGTATTCTAATTGATTTTCATACTACCTGGTGTCAGAATGCGTTATTGATATGTCGCCCTAAATTAATAGATTATCTCAAGCGTTGTACATACATGCAGAAGCAAGATTTTCCTATGCCATTGTACGCTATTGTGTTGACGCAACGTGTAACAAAACTGTCAGTGTTACTATCATATAACTGCCAAGAGTAATTAATGCTACCAATTATATCTAATTGTCTCAAACTACTAACTAAGAGTATGACTTTTATAATTTGCTATACTCTATCGATTTATAAGTTTTCTTGTAACAGCAAAGTTGGTAATGAATTTTATAAAAAAGTAATCAAATTTGTTCTAAAGAAACCGCAAAAATCAAAACAAACCAAATTACATTTCAACAAATAATTTATTTTAACGAGAATAAGTCGCAGTCCAAATTTGTAGGCATAAATATTTAGTCGGTTGATTTAAAGAATTGATAAAAACCTCTTACACGTGAATCGGAAAATCAAAGTAAAATGTTCCTGTAAATTCGCGCGTTTCGTATGTTTGACAAACATTCGTCAGAATGTTTCTTACGTGAATCGAACTATATCATATGTGGATCTCGCGTGCAACTCTGTGCATATTCGAAGCCAAGTTTGACCTAAATTGTCCTTGCAACGGTGGGGCACCTGCTACTACTTGTACTTTTCTCCGAGCTCGGAAATTGAACATCTTCCTTTGACAATGCCGTGAGATTTTTTTTCTACCTTACGCAACTTGACATTCGTTCTACTTTAAAGATGTCAATGATTTTTTTTCCACAAAACATTTTGTACATCGATATAATAATACAAAATTATATATAATGACGAAAAACATTCAAAATTTTAACTTTTTCTAGTAATAGAAAATTTTAATTTTTTTCTAAATATAACATTTTCCACATACAATATCAATTTTCCAGTTCATAATAGAAATTTTGTACCTGGTACTATTTTTGTTTTTGATACTATTTTTTCCTTTCTGCAAAACAATTCTTAGAATCAATTTTCAATTTAACCAAGAAAACAAAAGTTAGTACCCAACATAAATAACAAAAAGTCAATGCGAACTATTTATGGAACTTATTTTTTTTAACTTGGGAAAAAAAACATCGAGTTTTAGTAAATTTAAGAACTCCGAAAAACATTCGTTTGGTAATACACTTCAGCAGTGATAAACCTCATTAGTTCCATCCCAAGAACTTTTCTGAAAAAATTACAAACAGTCGTGCTAACTTGTACAATGCGGAACATTGTAACTCTGTTTCATTTAATGTACTAATGTTCTCAATTTTTTGTTCTTTTGTTTTTTATCCTTATTTTTGTTCTTTCGTTAAATGTATTTTTCAGTATTTTTCACTTGTCTTATTTTTTTTCTATTTTCAATTATTTTTAATTTTGTTTTAGTATTGGTATGATGTTAATCGCAAACAGCTTACACACAAAATTATCTTAATAGAATTTCTTTGGGCTGAGTTTGATCGTCTGTTTCATTGAACAGAGAAGTTTGGCTACCTTTCAAGTGACGTCATAGCCGAGGGAATGGTTCGGCGATTTCGAGTTAATTCAAATGAAGCCGGGCGAATACGATGCTGAAACTCACTTTCTTGCGATCCGTCAGGTTGTTGATGTGATTCGCAAAAGATGCGGTTGTGATGCAATCCCTTTTTTGCTTTGAAAGAAAAAAAAAGTAATTAACAAATTACAGAAAACTCAGATTTTGTTTCGTTCGAATAATTTTATCACAACTTTCTATGATGTCAAACATGACACCTAATTCAATTCGAAAATAATTCGATGATTTTGCATGGACCAAACGTTTGACCTGACATTTTGCACAAAAATCGAACATGTTTTATTTTCATGAAACGAAAATAACTACAGAGATAACATGATTTTCCAAAAGTTTATTAACTGCTTCGCTTCTCTCTGTTTTTTAAAATTCAATGTTTTTTTAAACAAAACAACAATTTGGATTCAATTGTTTTGTTTCTGTAACAAACAAAAAAAAACAAATGAATCATCAACTGAGAGAAAACAAAGATAAAATTAAAAAAATGAAAAAATTGTTGATTTCACAGATATGCAAATATATCATCAAAATTTATATGTAAAGTAGTGTGAACCGCGCGAGACAAAGCGCTTTTTTCCCCCTCATTTCGTGGAACTTTGACGTACATTTTTTATCGTCACTTTTGGAGAGATCTCCAAACACCGGAAAACTTTCATGCCAGATGATTATTTTATTTTTGGTATATCGTCGGTAACAATTTGTCACGTCCGACCGAATGTGCGTGGTAATTGGATGCAAATAAAATAGTCAGACACAAGTGACTAGGAATCTCAAATCCGTACACAGCGGGGACCTCTACGGTGAATGAATTAAAAAGCGCTGAATTAGTGATGTGTCGTTCGAATGAACTCTCACTTGAAGCGCCTCACTTCGAGGTCATATTTGACGCCACTGCACCACTTAAGGGTCAAATCAATAATCATCTGACTGATTCAATTTTTTTCTTTCACAATTTTTCGATTCGGTTGTCTTGTAATGAGAATACAGATTCGTTCCGTCGATTTTACATTTTAAAAATGTAACCATCATTTTGGAGCATATTTTGATAGAAGCGAAAATCGATTAAAAGTGTGTGCAAAAATAGTTTTTCTTTTTTTTTTTTTAAATAGAGAGAACAACGCGAATTTGATGGTATCATTTTTAGCGTGTGCGAAAGCGCGAAATTACGCTCGGTTATCGCAGAACGATTATTATTGATTTAAATCTCTCCTCTGTCGGTGCTTAATTTCAATTTACAAGTTGGCATAGAAGAGATTATAAATCCATCTCGGAGCTGAGGGAAAATGCTTTTCGCAGTAACGTTGAAAATCGCGAAAAGATTTTCACAAGTTCTGACATTTTTTTTCTTGTTTAGTTTTTCTTTTTTTTTTTTTTTTTTTTTTCAGAAACTTTTACGATATCACGTATGGCTTATTGCTGGAAAAATATGAAGCAATTTTATGACACAGAAATTTGTACACGTTTCATGTTATTCACAATTTTCGATTCAGGCACCAATTCTCGAATCGTAAAGCAATGGCAGAGTTATCGTCGCGGTGTTCTACACATTTTTACATTTTTTTTTTTTTTTACAGAAAAAAATAGTTTTGACATTTTAGTATTGATCAAAAATTGATAGCGCATTGCCAAAACGAGTTTTTCTCTCAAAGGATTCATAACTCACTTTATCTTTCACGTGATATCCAAGTAACGCAGAAAAAAAATCACTGGAAAAAATGGTTTCTTAAAAATTGTCTCAGAAACTCCGAGAGTAAAATTTATCGGCGCGGTCAAGGGGTGATGGTGAATACAATTTATTCTTCCGCGATTTTGAGATGAAAATTATTATTGTCTCGGAGTTTTCACATCACATCTTGTATTTTATCGAATACTCATTTTTTATCTCAGAGGAAAAGAAACGCTTTTCAAATCGAATAAAGAAAACTATAAACATCATTCCATGAAAGATGAAAAATGCAGTTTCTCTTTGGTTTCACGCGCGGAAAAATGTTATTTGAAATGTCTCTGCGGAGATCTCAGCGAAACCAATCAATTATTATATATAAACATCATTCAATCAGAATTTTGAAAAAAAAAAAAATAAATAAATAAAAAGGAATTTTGCAACTGAGATTTTCATCGATCCCGCAATACTGAGAATTCCTTTCACAATTTTTGTCGGCAATCAAACCTTATACTTCAATTTGAAAATTAACTCTTTGTATTCCATGTACATTTCTGCAAATCAGCTATCCGAAATTCAGAATGTTTTCTCGTAAATGGAAAGATCAATTCAAAAAGTGTCTACTTTTCCGAATGCATACATTTTGCACAGCATTTTATGGGTCAATTAATCTTTCATCTGTCCAGAGCTTTATCTACTCTCACGATCGAGTTTTTTTTTTTGATTTATTTTTGTCAGTAGTTTAAGAAAAAAATTCATTCATTTTTGCTCATTATACATTCGAGATAAAACATTCGTTATCAATTTGATTCTCAGACGCAAATATCTCCAGTTCATAACGTGAATGAATTTGATAATTTGGTGCCATAAAAAAGTTAAAAATTTCAATGATAACGTACCAATTACCTAATAGAATTCCAACACCAATCAAATTGTGATCTTTTTGTAATTTTTGTCCAAATTGTAGTCGGCATAATTTAATTATACAATCAATAATCATAATCAACATCAAATACATAATTAAATATTGCAATTCTGTCGTTTGTTTTAAGGATGGTTCCGGGGAGTGGGTCAGTTTGGATTCCGAGTTGGAGATGAGGGAGGGAGAGGTCGTTGGAACGAAAACTCCGACAGGCCACTCCCTTCTGATTGACTGCAGATTTGAGCCACCTTTAGGTAAGTTTTCTCATTCCCAAACCAGAAACTAGAAAGTGTTTGCATGCGAATTTAAACAAAATCGTTTTTTTTCTCTCGCCTTGTTATGCAATATTGTTATATTGCAAACGCAGTTACGTTACCAAAATGTAAAAAAAAAAATAATAATAATAATTAGCTGGTTCCAACCAGGAGAATAAAAAATAGAGAGTTCGAGTTATTTATCGAGTGGTTATTATGTGATGCGATTTATCAAACATCCATCGTCGACGTACCATTTTAGTTGCACATCTCTTACATATCATCATGAGACCCACATAATCTTCGCATGTTCGTATCACTTGGCTTTTTATTACTTACAAATGAGACATCAGAGTGAACCATGACGTCAGATCGATCACTGTCAATACCGTCTTCCAACGACCGGCAGACTTTCCGCAAGTGTAAAACGATTTCGGCAATCCCGCCTTCTTTCGTCTCGTTTTTTATCAATTTTTTGTTTGCGTTTTAAAGCAGATTTACACGCGCGAGATGCACGCAAAAAAGTGACTGGTGACACTGGCAGATCAAGCTTCGAATTTCATTCTAAATGATGCGGCACATCAGTCACTGCGGAACGAAGAAGAAAAATTTTCCCCAATTGATGATATTAAAACTCACGCGAACGATGCAGCACCCACTGATCTATTACGGTCCTCTATAACTCTCTCTCCCTCTCTCTTGTATTTTTCGTTCTCGTCATTCCGAGAACGTTCCCGATATTTTTCTCTTCTCCTTACGGATAACAATTTTTCTTCAGAACTATATTCTCCACAAGCATATTCTGTATCGAACGAAAAGCTGCAAATGTTATCTTGAATATCTTCTGGTATCAAAAAGACAAGAATGAAACATTTGAAACAAACACTTATTAAACAGAGAGTTCAGAATTTTCGTGCGAATATTTTATTAACAAATGTTTGATAATTTCATTTGATGTTTGATAATTGCAACATATAAGAGCAATACAAAATGAAAAAAAAAAAAAAAAAAAAAAAAGAACAAGCAAAACTCGATCACGATCGGGACCTGCGATATGAGAGCAGAAAACTGATCGTATATTGACTAATCAGGGAAATTCGAACAACTGGCTGGATGGAAGGGCCTGCTAACGAGTGAAACAGCTAGACAGTTACGAGCAGCCCGGCCTATGTGTGGCTCAGGTACCCTCAACAAGATCATCGAACTCATCAAATTGCTAGAACGTCAAGGCTCTTCAAGCAATTACCCGGTTGAATCATCTCGTAACTGTGGTTTTCTCAAAACCTTAGATGCAGCAGTCATCTTTGACCACAACATTATATACAATTAAACAAATTTTCTAAAAATTTTTTCAATTTTTCATTTTTGAAAAAAGTTTCGAGTCACATTTTTTAGTCTGGTTGAAAATTAATTTATCAGGCGATCAAGTTTTTGCATCTACGGTTTTTGGATCCATGTTTAAATACGTACTTAGCGAAATTAACGACCCCTTCTTGCTAGCCAGCCACTGCACCAGACAGGATGATCAGATATGAGTATTTACTGGGACAATAGTCTGAATTTTGGATGTACAATTGAGCTCAGAATGGCTTGCTCATGGCATTCAAACATTTTCTTGCGACAGATGAAAAAAAATCATGAACATAAGGAAAATTAAATTCCAATATTGGATTCGATAAAAGTGACAAATGTGACAAGTTTGCTTGAACGTGGTGTCAATAAAGTGTCACGTGCCAATAACCGCGTACAATAATAATTTGAATATTCATTTGAAAAGTGAATTATTGATCGGAATTCCATTAATTTTTTTTTGTCCTCGACATTTCATTCAAAAGTCGTGAGACAGAGCTAATGCGTGTACTATTTGTTTCTTTCTTAATGAAAAAAAAAAAAAGACAAATAGGAATACTGATAGGGTCCCGTAAATATTCAGATCAGTTTTATATACAAATTAGCACTGCATTCTTATCAAGTACTTTGAATCATGGACACGTATCCTTGTGTGAACGAAGTGTGATTTAGATCAAATGTTTGACAACTGAATAATGTTCGATGTTTCATTTACGCTTTTCTCTTATCACAATTTGTCTTTCATTAACATTATACAATCTTTTCTATCAAATTTTTTATCACAAAAAGTAATGAACCAAAAAAAAGAGTAACGCGTATTGTACATCGAACAACACTTTTTCGAGTGCAGCACGAAGTAGAATTGAAATTTTCTTCAAAAAAAAATTCAAAATGATGAATCCCTTCCTAGCGCCCAAAATACATCCTGATAGTTTTAGCGAAAAAAAATTAAAAGAAACATCAAAACTGATATCAATTTTTACATGAATTGATTGTTATTATTTTTAATTGTTTTACAATCCAGTGTTATGTATTAATTATAAAATCGCGATTTGTTGAAAAACCTTAATTAAAAAAAGCTGAATATTTGAATTAGGGCATCTGTGATATATATATATATAATAGTTGTAGATTAATATGACATCCGAACGGTTTGTTCTCGTTGAAGTTTGTTGCATTTGAAACTTGAAAATGCACGTATACCGATTGAATTTAACTGATTAGAAGGAAACTACAATGTTTGTATATGTTATATATACACTTAGTTACCCCTGTTAGAAAAAGTTGAAATAAACAAAGATGTATGAAAATAATATTGTCCAGGTGTGTTGTATAAAAACTGATAAAATGAAGGTAGATATTAATGTTTGACGTAAGAGAATTTGATAAAAGAAATAATAAATATACTTTGTTGTAACAAAAATACACCGCTGGAAAATTATTCTAATTTTCAACGAGATGCTAGGTCACGCTTTATATATTGAATGTTACTTTTGAACAATATCCTACTTATTCATTGATACAATCTTTTTTAGCAAAATTCTTATATAACATATTTCGCTGTGTATTTGTGTATACATTCTTTGTATAAATCGTGATTATTACACCTTTTGTGATTCTTGCTTGCGTCAATATATGGACATGGCATGTATCCGCGTTGTATTTTTGTCGCACGTGATGTATTAACATTGGAAACATATATTTATTTCTTTTTTTATCTGCTCAAGAACTTGAAAAGAGAGACTTCAGTCGAACTCGATCCAACTCAA
Organism: Trissolcus brochymenae; assembly: GCA_030523145.1. NCBI lineage: Eukaryota > Metazoa > Arthropoda > Insecta > Hymenoptera > Scelionidae > Trissolcus > Trissolcus brochymenae. The sequence continues at coordinate 181,939 of JAQQRF010000369.1, forward strand.
GTCAAAGAAACTTTTATTAAAATTATTTCTCTTATTCGTTTTGCATAAACTTTTCAGCAAGAGTAGGTGTTTTTAAAAAGTCCTGAGGTGCGCCGATCGTTACTTTTGACACAGTCCAAAGACCGTGCTCGTTAAGTTTTACAGTCTTTTTTCTTTTCTTTTTTTTTTTTTATTCCTGACACGTCTAAGAAATTGTTAATAATGATAATAATAATAAACATAATCCAAGAGAGGAAAAAGAAATTTGCCCTTCACACGATGTGCTGTATGGTATATTGAATATTATATTACAAAAATGTAAAGAAAAATCCGTTGTAAATGAAAAATGAAGAATTAGTAATAAATAAATTAATGATATTTTAATTAAAAAAAAAATTCTATCCATAATTGAACTCGATTTGTTCATTTGCAATTATTCTCGTGGAAAATCAGAGCATACATCTTTTACAACAATTTAAACAGTATTTATAGTTTAACGTATGCTTACTAAAATGTTCAACATGGTGGTATTTTATGGAGAGGTTATATACCACACCATTAGTAAACTTGCTAAGACGAGAACTCGAAACTTCATACAGCATGATCAGCGAGAATCAAGTCAGTCGAGTTACATCTCATTCAAATATATATACCTACCGAACAAAATCGACATCCAGATTATATTTAGTCGTAATTCTGATCTCATTTCAAACGGAAAATTAATTTCGCGATCGAAGAAATACAAGATGATATAATAATTCCGTACGGTGGAATTTAAATATCCTGTTATGTGTTGCAAAACTTTCATAAGTCGTTAAATAGAGAGGAAATATACAAAAATGTAAAATAAAAAAAATATATACAAATCAAATTATAGAAACAGGATAACCAAGATTTTTCCACTTTGTATTTTCACAGACTACATAAATTGATTCCAACTACTGGAATTTTCCATGTACACGAATGTTGTGAATAACAAATAACAAATGAATAACGAAAATCAAATCGGTATCGTAAATCGATGGATTTGTATATCTATATGTAATTACACTAAAACATATTATTTGATGTCATAATCCTATACATGGACGCAGTGGTGCACAGGAACGGATTGGTTTCCGTTGCTGAATTGTGCAAACGTGTACACAAAATATTACATGAGGGTACCTGCTGAGGCTGAATACCGTATCTTTATCTATCAATTTATTATTATATACCAATTGTTTCAGTATTGTACAAGAAAACAAAATTCAGAGATCATACAATTATTTGGGATCAGTTTTATTTAGTAGTTCACTGTGATATAACTAAGCTGAAATATTCGTTCCGACTTTTCAGTTATTCATTCAAAATATCTTTTTAGAAGTTGTAAATTTGTTCTCGTCGCTTTCTGTAAATGAATTTGTACTTTGAAGTAAAATTAGAACAATAAGTCTCATTTACATCATGCAAAAATGAAATATCATCAAGTATTATTCAACATCAATGAGATTGAATCGATGTTTTATATTTAGCACAACGTTTGTTTAATATATGACACGCGAATCCAGAATAATGAAAGTGTCCATTCGAAATAACTGCAAAAATGGCCAATTCAATGCCCCAGTTCCGACTTGTATTAATTTTACCGAAACTATATTTTTTGTTTGTCATTACTTTACAATTTTATATTAATATTGGATAAATTTAATAAGTGGGAGCATTTTTTTAAGAAAAAAAATTTTTTACGTTTGATCGCGAATTTGCTCGTGTTTTTCGAAATAACAAAAAGGTATATTTTTGTATTTTTTAATTATCTGTAACTAAACCATGTCACAATTTTAATTAATTTTGTTCATAATCGTTGTATAAAAATAAATTAAAATTAAAGTCCATTACTCATTCATGCTTTTATCAAAAACCATGAACTAATTTTTGTTTCTTGTGAAAAAAATTGATTTCACTTATCACTTTTTTTTTATCGCCGAAACTAATATTTATATTCTGAAATGAACATAGGTAGGCTACCCACGTCTCCGGAAAGCTCCGAAAACAGTGTTTTTGCGACCGAAAATTCAATCGTGAGACTTATTTACGCTTCTGCTCGTTCAGCCGTATTTACACATATACATACGTGTGTGTATCGAGAACAAACTCGAGTGATCACGCGCTTTTCTATGTCTCTGTATAATACCATTACTACAACACTAGCGGGTTAATAATTTTCATGAATATTATAAATTAATTTGTGAAATTGTATTTAACAGTAAATTGGTTTTCAATCTTATTTGCTTTTAAATTTAGTATAAAAATCAAACATGTTTATTATGTCTATGAAATAAATAAAAAAATACCGTGATAAAAGCTGTAAGTTGTTAGGTCTGTTTCAAGTAGTCTGGGCGAGGTGTAAAGGAAAAGGTGAAGTGCTGCTGATTTTAAAGAAGCGAAGTTGTCAGGAGCATGAGAGCTGAGAGCTTGGCAAGGCTTGAGTCATGCGAGGCAAAGTTGAGTCTCAAAAAGGGAAAATTTACTAACAGAAAACAGTCCCGACGAAACTCTCGACGCCGTCTGACCCTTTATATAATTGCATGTCGGAATACGTGCCGTTGAGCAAAATTACTATTGAATGTCCTTCGCTAGGAATGTACCAATGAGAAGTCGGAAAAAACGAGCTTAATGCTTTGCCTTATGATGATATGGTGAGACTTTTTGAGTGTAATTCTGTTATCTTTTAATTTTTATGTTTTTCGTTTTAAAAATAAAAATTGTCTCGAGTGGATTTCAAGCTGAGTATCGAAGTTTCAACTCAATTCTATTCTGGATCTTGTGATTTTTATAATGCTCACATAAATAATTTTTTTATAACTTTGAAACTTTAATTAATTAATCAATTAGAAATTAATTTGTGTTTGATTTAAGTTGTTCTTTACTTTCCATGAAAATTTTAAGTTCATTAAAAAATGATCATAATTTGTTTTACGTCATTCGTAAAATATCTATCAACTTAATTAGATCGTCTAATTCGTAGTAATCAAGTGTCTATTAATTTTAATCAAAAGTGCCTCTCAATTGAAAAACTTTTTTAATTCACTTTACATCACGTGTTTCACAATTCCCATCTAAAATGTTAGGATAATGAAAAATTTGTACTCAGCTCGGTTCCATCAACTTGTATCAAACTCCATTTGAAAGAAAAAAAAACATATTTTCTCTCCTCACACAATGTGTGTTCACGCAAATAAACAATTATATTCGCTTAATGTGGCTCTGAAATATTATGTACTTCTGGAGTGCCGATTAATATTTAAATGAGACCAAACAAAGCCGAACAAACGATCGTAAATAAACTTCAAATTATTACACGGGCAAATATTATGAAACACCCTGCAATTCAGTGACGCCATAGCAGGGCAAAACTAAAACAATCGTTTGAGGCATGAAAAGAAATTGAAGAACATTGTTTAAGCTTGACATTAATTACTATAACAGATCTGTTAATGATATAATTATGCATCGATGATGTCATACTTTAACTACAAGATAAATATCTGAGAAGATGAAAAAATCAAATTTAAAAATGTAAAATGTTGTGTCCCTACACTTCGGACATGATTTTTTTTAGCATTTTCTATTGCATATATATCTATATATAGATCTGATGGTGATAAACACATGAATTATTTATCAGCTTATATTTCATTGAAGTTTCAATAATAAATTGTCGTGGCAGCTCTCGAAGTGGGGTCTCGGTGACCAAGGAGACACTTGAACCCCATTATTTCCACGATTTCTTCCACGCTGGAGGTCCGCGTCTAATTAAGCACAGCCCTTTCCAGCCGATTGCTAATCACTTTTCGTATTCTAAGTGCACAAAAGCTCGTTTTATTGGTTGGCCTGTGTACACGAAGAGAAATCGATTTCACGGACAAATTCAGCCCCGGAAAATCATCAGCCGCAACAATGACACAGTTTCTACAACCGAATTGAGAGATGTGTGGCAGTGAGAACTGGCATGTCAAGCTAAGGTTTGATGATTTTCGGTTGGCGACAAAAAAAGAGTACCTGCGGAATGTTTCAATTGAAAAATAAACAGTAGATTGATTGAGTTTAGTTAAACGATTTCGTTTGATTGTATAGTCGGTGATTCTGCGATGAAACATATCAGATTCGATGATTTAACATCTCATTAAACCAGCCACTCCGCCCAATTAAAATAATTAAAATTAATGAGTTTTTCTCATAGTTGAGTGATTTCAGTTGGGAACAAACAAAAGGACGCGTCCGTTCGGTCGCTCGTCATCGTCCTTTTATTGACCCTATAAAATGTTAAATGACTTCTTTTCCACAAAGTTCTGTTTCAATTCAGAAGCAATTAATTTTTGTCTCCTTTGTTGCAAAAGAATTGTTGGTAAAGAAATGATACTCATGAAGAAGAAAATTAAAATCAGAGCTAGTCTAAGGGTGGGGGGGGGGAGGGGGAGTGTAACACATTTTGCATTGTAAATTAGCTTGCATGGTAAACCTGAATGATAATGAATAAGGACCGTTAGATTCCCATTAGTTGGCAGCAGATTTCAAATGGACTGTACATGGGGATTCATAGTTGTTAAATATCGGTCTTTGTGACTAATCTGCAATCTCATAACCAATGTTAATTTGTGCATATACAGTTTGAATTTAGTTAGATTAAAATTGATTTGATTTTAATTGACTGCAAATAAAAACATGATCAGATAAAACATATATTTTTAGCATGAAGTTAATTGATCGGTGATAAAATGTATGGTTTAAACAGAATTTAATTATGCTTTAATAATTAAATATTTATATTTAATTTCAGTTCAGCATCAAGTCTGACCAAACTCTGATTATTACTACTGAAAAATCGAACCTGTTACAATTCAGTAAAATAACGTTAGCAATTTCGTTAGAATGTTATAAATTATTATCTATCTTTTTATGTTGTACCACATTATGCTTATTTAGTTCCTGTGAGTTTGCAATTTTAATCTAACATGACATTGATTTTCAACAACATACAGAAGATCTTGTGAGTTTTAATGCATTTTAAATCTGATCAAGTATGTTCAAACGCGATGTCAAAACCTAGTGGCTTAAATCTGTTAACGTTGCGAAAGGCTACTGAGGTAAACCACTGAGATATCCAAAGTAGCTCAAAAACTTAATGCATACATATTTATCAAAGAAAAACAAAAAAACAAAAACAAAAATTAAAAAAAAAAGTTCATCGAGTTAAATGCGATTTTGTCATAACTTATACATTTTTAACTTATTTCAAATAAAGAATAGAAATGAAAAGAAAATAATTTATGCAATCATAAATGACAAAAAATATAATAATAACAAACAAGACTCAAAATTGAAAGTTCGAAATGATCAATCAGTTGAAATAAATCTGGAACTAACTTGAATCATTTTCAAATTATGTTCATAATTTTCTTTGTTCAATAATTTTGGTCAAATTCAGATAGAATCTCCGATCAGATAATTGAATCTCGCGGAGTTATCAAAATGCGAGGGCGCATCAAAGTTAATGATTGTGTAATTAGCCGCATTCGAGTTCCGACATAATGCGCGCCGAGATCCAATTCCCAGCTGAGGTTGTAGCTCGCAATTTCTTCTTGTGGTGGTAAATGAATATCGAGTTGAAAGTGGGCACTTGAAGTTCGAGGCTGAGAAGAGAGCATTGGTTCGTGGAGCCGGAAATTGATGCCCCATATAGAGGTTGTGCAGTCTTCCTATGCGCTGACCTCCGTCTATTCATGAAAATAAAGCACGTGCCAACCCCCTCTCAGTGGCTTCGAATCTCGCCGCCCCTTCACGCGGTCGCAACATAATAATGGCTCGCGTGAGCAAATGCCCTGCACGAAACTTAACAATTCCAAATTGTCTTTGTGTAACGTGTTCCAAAGTGGCATCGCTGCCGAACACAATGCACTGCAAATGTATATCCTTCTCATTGTTCGGATAAATTGTTTCACACGTGATATATAAATTAATCATTTTATCAGTTTGCGAACATTTTTAAGCGTTTTGCAAAAAGTTCCAGAATCATACAAGTTGTGTAATTGAATGTGAAATCATCAAAAACATGGATAATACAAAATGAACATCAGAGCTCGTAAATAAGTCGAGACTTTAATATTTCGAAGGAATGTTTAGAGAGGAGAATTCGTTTCTAAGTTTTTGAATGATCAAATTTCCGAGTCTTATCAAGAATTCATCTGAGACATAAATCTTGTTGGTAAACGTGTGAAATAAATATTATAAACCTTTCAAGTAAATAACTGAATTTATGTTTCTTCATGATGAACAAAAATTGTAAATATTAATTCACATGGAATGAAAAAAAATGACTGTCCGGCTTTATACTCCGCGGGAAATATTTGATGAAACACACCTCAGGGAAGACTGCAAAAAACTTAGTCTATAAAACTTAGTCTACAGAGCATAGTCTAATGAATCATTTGGAATGTTAACATGAATGTCTGTCTCGATAATTGTTCGAAATACTGAAAATGTTTTCTTCTGATACCATCTAGTATAATATTTTTTATGAATCAACAAATTTGACGCAGATGAATGTTTTGCTTGTGTGATTGGGTGTTTTGATACATTTAATAATAGGGTGCAATTTTTGTAGACCCAGAGAACACGGGAGCGGCTGATTTTCAAAGGAAGCTTGAGATGTTGAACACCATGGATCAAGAAGTGCGAGCAGAACAGGTCCGGCGTCAGATGTTGTACAATGTTCATTGTGAGTATTCTAAAATATTTGAAACAATTTATTATTTTAGTGATGACAATTTTATTCGTTTCAAATTGCTTTAACTCCCGATATTGCAAAAAACTGTAAAATTTTGACGAAAGAAATTAAAAAATGATGAAACTTATAGTTATAAATCAAATGAATGAAAAACGGTTGACATTTTTCATCAGCTAGAAAGACAAACCAATTCACTGCACGAATAAATTTGCGAGGTGACTAATGTGACTGTCAGAGTACACGAAACATCATATGGTCGTTGTTTCAGCGGGATACTCGGAAGATTCAGACTACACGTCAGATTTAAATTATCCAGTGGGGCCAGTCGCAAATAGTTCTGTCTCACAATTTCGTACGGCTGCGAACCAGTTGGCAACGCCTCAACGGTCTCTAGAAACTTCAAGAGAGAATAGCTATGAGAGAGATGACCATCAGGTAATATAAATGAATTATTTAATGAATCTTCAATTATCTAAATATTTTTGAAATGATTATTATTTTGATGTTATAATTATAAAAAATCCAAATGTTTATGTGAACTTTATTCACAGGTTCCTGGGAATAGGCTGAATAGTTACGGTTATACTGGCAGGGGACATAGTCCAAGGTATGATGAATCGTATCCTGAAGAAGGTCCACCGCAAAGATATTCAACAGCCCAGCAAAATGCAGAGTCTTCCGAACCACTGTTTTATAATAGCAGACCAAGGCATTATAAGGAATACAGGTATTTTATTTTGAACACGAATTTCCTTTCAGTAATCCAATTAAGAAACATTTTTTATAACTTTGCAATGATCGTACACGAGTAAATTTAATTAGGATTTTGGTATTTCTAATAAAAGTAGAATGTATAAGAATTTTGTAAAAAAAAAAAAAAAAAATGTAAGCTGAGATGTACAAAAGTAAACAGTATTGATTATCATTTTATCCAACATGGTTTTACTTGCTTGGAAAAGTAATTGCTGAGATTATTTTCTTTTATCTGACATACATTATTGTAGCTGATTAAACAATGACTAGGATGTTGGACATTATCCAACTAATTTTTCATTTTAAGTAGTAAATAAGTTTGTACCTAATCGAAATGACATTTTTTGCAGTAAAAAAAAAATAATAAAAACAGTAAAAAAATGTTGAATGGAAGAGAAGTTTATTTGTAACTTTTTTTTAAATCTACATAAACACTAGTATGAATCATAAGGAAGCACAAAACTTGAAAACAAGTTTGACATTTTAAAACGAAATACAAAATATCCTTTGTTATTTTTGTGAAATACAGACGAAGGAAGCATACGTGGGATTACGAAGACAGGTACGAAGCGATGATCCCAAAATTGTTTATGTGACATCAGTTTCAATTTCTTCTTTCGCCAAGCATCATCGATAAATATAATTTGAACTTTTGAAAGCATATTGTTTCTGAGATTTTTTAGGTCCATAGTTTGTCACGAGTCATAGAATTGCACAGTGCAATTAAATGCAAACACTTCATATTCATCAGCCATTTTGATTCAACAGCGGTTACACATTTTTGTTCCAATTTTATTAGCAAACGTTTGTTCATTGGCAAATGTGCTATTTTCAGATCAACAAAAAAACGTCAATAATAGAGGACCCACATCAATTCATACGAAAATAATTCCTTTACCCAGTTGAACTTTTGAATAAATTAGTTTTAGTTTATATAGACTAAAAGCAACCCAAAATTATTTATAAATTGATTGTGAGAATAACTGTAAATAGAAAATTTGAAATGACAGTGTATGCATGATCTTAAATCTCGTTGATAGGAACTTTGAACGAACACAAATGTACCATTATCGCCGTTGTCATACTTGCAGATAGCTGTAAAATTTGTTTTACATTGCAAATAGTGATTATGAATTGCTGATGTTTTATTTTCACAAATCCTTTTCGTTGAGCAAAATGTATTCACAAATCAGAATTGCAACATCTTGCGACACACAATTTGTGTAATTTGAAATTAAAAAACCTTGTTTCGTATGTTTAGTCAAGACGGTTGGTACAGCGAAGGCTACGACTATTACGGAACAAAAGTCGATGAAACTAGAATATATAGTGATACCGAGCATTATCCTAGCACAACTACGAGTACATCGTCGCGAAGAAGAGGTGAGTTGACGGAACAACATCAACTATGATTTTTAGCGGAAATTTGATTTCAGAGTTTTATATCAGAATTCGAAGGTGAGCAACAAAAAAAGTTGCAGTTTTTGTGGACTGATTCTTGTTCTTCTTTTAAGTAATCGAAAATGTATTTTTTGTTGATAATGATAATGTTTTAATCAGTTAATCACTATAATTAATTAGTAAATAACTAAAATTATAGATACTAATGTTTCATACTATATTTTGTATCGTATTTTGTGCCTAATGAAGGTAAATGAAATCGTGAACTGATATTAAAAAGTTGCTAATTCTGAATCTTTTTCAACAGCTCCTCACAGAAGGCCGTCCTTGGAAAGACAAACAACTTTATATGATGAGCATTCGTACTACGATGGCTACAGTAATGATAATCGAATGAAAAAAATGAGTGCCACATATCCGGAATGTCAAACTGATATAGGATACAATAAATATTACAATAATGCAACCAGCTATATGTATCAAGACGAAAGGTATATATTTTATTTTAAAAATTAACCAAATTTTTCAAACTTTTGATTTTCTTACTTCATTAACTATGGAAACTAAAAGCAAATTTAAAGAATTGAATGAAAATAAATCTGTTAAAAATTATATGTTTTATAAATATTTTAATTTGAAAGGGAAACAAAATTTTGATACAGTCATTTTTGATATTTCTACAATGTATGTTTATTGATTTCATGATTGTTTAATTGTTGTTTGATTATTAATTGTGTGTTGTGTAATTATAGATATGGACAGGACGATGAAGACAGGCAGTGGGACAGTGGAGGGAAAATGTATCCGGGAATTAGTACCTATTACGAAAATAAACGAAATAGAAAAACTCTTCCGCAGAGGCCTGCTTCCAGTATTGATATACATCGGCCAGATTATAGACCATCAGTGACTAGACAACGTAGTTATGAGTCCGAAGAACTCAATTATAGGTAATAATATTTTCTGATTCAATTGAACACTGACATACAAAAACAGTATTACAAGTTGCGTTTGAACTAAAAATAATACAAGACGCTTTGATGAAATTTTTAAATTTGTATAAGAACTTTTACATTATGTTATTCTATACTATTCATTTTTGAAAATCTCATTTACTTGATTGCAACAAGTATTTCCGTTTTACCGACGACAGTCAACTGCCGTTTCAAACCTATGAACTAAATCGATAAATGATGTTGAACCTTGTAAAAATACCTATTTTACCATCATTCAGAAACAAAAGTAAAAAGAAATCATTAAAGTTTAAAAAAATTCAAAAACTATAGAAATCATATAAAAAAAACCTATATTAAGAATGTAAAATTTAATGAAATATGTCCCAATGAATTTAACTTTGTATGAAACTTTTTTATCGACTGCATTTTTCTAAAATTCTTGAATTTCCAAATTTATTTAATTTCTTGTTAGAATTTGAACACTGAAATGTTGAAATTTGATTTTCAGTGGTCGTCGAAAAATGTTGCAAGCACAACAGCGTTCGTTCTCACGACTGGAGAGCACGGGCAAAAAATTGCCACCGACTCCGACTAAGCCAAGTCGGATAACAATCAGTCGCAAGCCCGCTTCCCTTCCGTCAACTCCTGGAAGACAACTGCCACGCACGCGAACTCCCTCCGAAGAGAGTTACTACAAATCCGAGTACAACGAGGATTACAATTACGCTTATCGCAGTCAAGACAACCTACCGCAGGATGTATATACGGAAAACATTTATACAGATCAGATCAGCTACAATGAGCAGCATATCAGTCAAACGATGCCCGATAATCAGTACGTGACTGATTACATGCCTCAGCCCGTGAGCCAGCATGATTCGACGACGTACATCCCTCCGCAGACTGTTCAGGATACATATATGGAAGATGCGTACAAGGTGGCAGACTATCAAGAGCCATATGTGCATCCAACTGCTTATCAGGGAGCTTATGACGACACGACATATCCAAAGATTAGTGAAGCTAGCGAGCAGTACGATAAGACTCAAGACGTGGTGATGCAAGACAACTATCAGAATTTAGATTACGTTCAGGACGATTCGCAACAGCATTATCAGAGCAGGTACGAGGAACCGTACGTTAAATATGATGCGACAGTTCCAACGAGCACTTACGACCAGAACAATGTCTACGATTACTCGCAGACCCAATACGATGATAATCAGTACAAAGTTAGCACGTCGACGGCTTACAAGACCTACGACGACACGTACAATCAGATGCCCGCTACTTCAGAGGCACCGTACCAGGAGACGTATCAGGACACCTATCAGGATACATACAAGGCAAAGGAAGAGTATCAAGACCCGTACAAGCTGCAGGAACCGTACGACGATAGTTACCGGATACCTTACAGCAAGGAGGATGACATGAAACTTTACGAGACTGAACAGTTTGAGAACGAGTATCAGAATCAGGATCGGTATCGGGAACAGAGTCAGTTCGAGGATCAGAGCAAGTACCAAACTCAGGATCAGTATCTGAGTCAGGATCAGTACCAGAGTCAGGATCAGTATCAGAGTCAGGATCAGTATCAAAGTCAGGATCATTACCAGGATCAGGATGAGTATCAGTCTGAGGATCAGTATCAGTCTGAGGATCAGTACCAGAGTCAAGACCAAAGTCAAGATCAGTACCGAGATCGGGATCAGTACCAAGAGAAAAGTGAATATCAGGATCAGTACCAGGACTACCAGGACCAGTACCAAGATTCGTACCAAAATTCGTACCAGGATTCGTTCGATGATACGTACAAAGATAGCGTTCAATCGGAACCGATAGAGAGGCGGGTTAGCGATGTGCCGGAGTTGTCGGTGACCACTCCAAGAGGTCAGACAAAGACGAACGGTTACGCACCTAGTGATACAGAATTTTATTACCCCACAAGCGAGGCCCAGACTATTTCCGCCACTGGACAACAGCGGCGATTTAATTTAAGCAAACGTGATACCAGTCCCTTAGTACAACAGAACACAGATTCCCTGGAGTCCAAGGACGATGAACTGAAAAATTCTTTCGATACTGCGGTCAGTTCCGTGAGTAGTAGCCAGTACAAGAAGGGAGTTAGCGAATATTCGACCGCGGGAGAGTCCATGTCCAGCCCGGTACTCGGGACAATAGGAGACTCGCCTCAAGGTATGGTCCAGCCGACCTCAGTTGCTGTCATAACCACCACTGCCCAAATCCACAATACCGCTGTGATAAATGGTAAAAAGTTAACCCGGACGGAGTCCTACCACGAAGAGCTTATGGAGGATGAAGAGAGTTATCAAGACTACCCAGAAATCATTCCCAAGGAGCCGCGCCGAAAGGATTCGCAGCTGTCTCATCAGAGTCAACAGAGTCAACATTCCTCAACCCACTCGCAGAAACCAAGACTTACAAGAAATGATTCGTACGCGTCGGATCATTTCCCGGATGAATATCGTAGAAGAGAATCTGTCACGCAACCAGGGAGAAAGGATTCTTATTCGTCCATCAATCAAGACTTCATGTATCAGAAAAAGGGATCGCTCGGACAAAATTATATTATCCCCCAACCGATCTTCAGAGCTGAAAGCCTTCAGAGAGGTCATTTTAAGGAAACTGACCCTCTTGAAACTGACTTTAAGCTCAGCGGAGGCACTGTCAATGGGGATGTCATTATGAGTCGTGAGACTCTCGAAAGGTACATATTTTTGCCAGAAAACATTTCGTTAATTACACTTGAAGATTTTTGAGCGTTGACTTAATTATTTGCAGGTACGAGCGTGGCGAACAAGCTATGCATCGTGCGTCTCGAGAGAACTCATTAATAGAAACTTACAACGTCCCGACATCTGAAAGTCCAAGAGGTAAATTTTTATATAGAGTGTCAAAAATTCAAAATCTTTTTGCGAGACAAAAATTTTTTGAAATTTTGAAACAACTTCACATTGGGGAAATAATGATCATAGTTCAATTTACAATTTCATTTAGTAATTCTTTTGACTGCAAGCATATAATTCTGAAACAATTCGATGTTCCATGTGTGATCCATAGAATGATAGTCTTACTAATTTGTTATTGCTAAGTTAACTATATCTATTTTCCCATGTAACAAAACTTCCTACGTTTTGCACTTGTGTCCAAGATAAATAAGAATGACTCCTTATACTATTATTTTAGATTTTTCAAATTATAAAAAGAAATATTTGTCTCACTGAATCTCAGAATATTTTATTATTATTCATAATAATGATTGTAAATGTTCTATTTTTGTATATAAAATTTTGAGTCATTCTTATTTAGAAAATTGTTTTTGTTTCACCCTTGGCTTCTAACATGATCTGACAATTCCACCACCTTTACGAATATGTGCTATAAACTATATTTCTTCAATGCTTGCAGTGGTCAACCGAATTTCCAACAAAATTGTAATACCTTTACTTCTTAAAACAACGTTTCAATTATTTCTCTACCAATGGAGTCACCTAATATTATATATAATTCATCACACTTGACATCAACGAAAAAAACCATTCAATTATTACTAAACTGCTAACTAATACAAATATTTGATGATTTTATCAGGTGACTCTATGATTTTTAAACTAAGAATCGTTCATGAATTTTTTGTATCATCATCTTTTGCATTACGGAGTTTTCATCCAAATTCATATTCAATATCATTTTTTATGATGAAATATAAAGTAATTAACATTACAATAAATTAGTCAAAAAATAGAACTAAATTCATACAAAAATTTATTGTTTACATTTCAAGTATCATAGTGATTGTATTATGTTTATAATAAAATTAGTTAAATTCATCAAATTTTATTTGAATTAAAAATAAATTACCGTAACAGAAAGAATCACTAGCATTTATGAATTGCAATTGAACAATAATGAAATGATACACATGCTTGCAAATAATGACTAACACATTTTTTTCCTTTTTATGCTCACTACTAATATAACAGCATGTCACAATTTTCTCTGCTTTTTCTAACTTTTTCTGTGTGTGTCCTATGTCAATAAACACAGGAAGTGTAATAAAACAAGCTTCTTTAGAAGGAAGTATACAAATGGACACACCACCGCGGAGTCCTCCAGAACCGCTTCCTGATGACGAGGTCCTAGATATGGTGAAACCAGGACCAATTCCCACGCAATTGAAAGAGAGACCTGACATGACAGCAAAGCAGAGGTGGCACTGGGCGTACAATAAGATCATCATTCAACTAAACGTGAGTAGAATACAAAATTGTTAGTTTTTTATCAAGAAAAATAATATTCAAGCAATAAGAAATATATGACACCAAATATGCTGCACATATAGCATATATAAATATTGTAATCATATATGTTTCTTTTTTCTTGAAATATTGATGAGAAATTGATGTGAATTGCAGTTTTAAAAACAATTTGTCAAATAGCACTGGCCACCAACGACAAAAAGCTACCTCAATTTTGCAATTGTGTGATATTGATTGCTCGTTTCTCTAATAATTACGCTGACGTCTGTTGGGTTAATAATGAATTTCGATTTCGTGTGTTTGGCCGTGCAAATCAATGTTTTGAATTGCGACAGTCAACGAACTCGGAAAACCTTCTTTAAAATTGAACATAAGATAATACAACCCGCATTTTCGCAAACCCTTGTAAAACCAGGGACAACGTTGCAGAAGAGATTACAGTCTTGTTATTGTTAATTAAACACGTTCATGCTAACGTATTCCAAGGATTGATTAATCGCGTTGTGACATGTGCAACTACCGTGTTGTACTATGATCGTTAACCTTTGACATTTTATGTGCGTAGTGGATGTACATCGTGTTTTGACGTTGTTAAAAAATTATAAAATTTTTCTCATAATTTTTTCGAGATATTTCCAGGCAAAAAGATACATAGTTTTTTTGTCTAAGTTAATTAGATTGCAAAGTTATCAAATGAAAACTTTTCTTTTTAAATAATTATTTATATGGAAACGGTGCCAATTCGGTTAAAGCTTTTAATATCTCTTTTGAGGATTGATACCACAGTTCTAGCAACGACCGTTTAATAGTTTTATTGTTGCATCTCCGAGTAGTAGCAAGCAATAACTGTTTTAAGGGCACAAATCATTTTCATGTTATGATACTTCTTTTGGTGTTAGGATCATAAATTCGCTGATAAACGACTGCATACGTTTCGCTTACATGAAAGTTCCATTAACGCAGCATCGCAGGTTGAATGGATGCTTAATCATGTGACTAAGTACGTATATCTAGAACTTGATTTAGCTCGATTGACATCGGATGTTGAAATAGATAGGTCAACTGGGGTGAGACAGACAGACAGACAGATAAATTGTGATTTCTTGAATGTTTGTATTCAAAACTATATTTTTGAGAAAATTTCATCCTACATCCGGGCAATATCGTTTTAAAATTTTGCCCAGTTAGAAAAAAAAGAGTGGTTCTGCAATCTTTTAAGAGATGCAAAGAAGAAGAATCAAAGAAGAAAAAAAAATCGTACAAGCTAGAATCAGTTTTGAAATTCTGATGTTAAATAAATGAGAGAACAAATCTTTTTTTCGATGGTTCACGTTTCACCAACTTGTGATCTGAATTGAAAAAAAAACTCAAAACAAAGATGGACCTTCAAAGCACCAGTTGACCTGTTCTAAAGTCAAGGGAACCGTGATCAGAATGTATCACTCGCGGTTTATCACCGGCCACTTCCTCTCGCTAAAAAAAGGCCTCGAGAACTAATCAATATAGGCCAAACACGTAAGGTGATTGTGCGACAGTAATCTAGCCCGTATGGTGATTGTCTACCTTCGATGCAAGGTCTTTCCCCCGCAAAAGCCTCATCGACAAAAAAAGTAAAATAAAACCGATACACAAAGTTGTCGATCCAGTTTCGAGCAGTTTTATCCGCAGTGTTTCCAAGCTTCGAACCATGGGTCAACTGGCGAGTCGCAAGACCAACGAAGCATCGCCGGATAGGGTCGGGCCTTCTATAATCAGTCGCGTTCCTTCCATCGCGGTTCATTGAAGAATTATCAACGCGGCACGAAGGACAGAATTGCGAAGTGGCTGGATTGCTTGATTATTGAACGGCTTTTATTAGTTGAACGCGACGCGCCACGTCAAGAGGGAGTGGACGAGAAAACGAGGCGGACCAACAGGTCCTAGCAGGGGTCCGTGTTGACTTAAGTAAGCAGAACTGCGAGCGGTCCGAAGGACACTTTGGAACGCGTCTGGTTCCAGCAGAGTCATGTCGGCTGCCCTCGCAATCACGTCAGTTCGAAACTCGAAGAAAAATGTTCGTCGTCAAGCTGCTGACAATTGACAATGCGTGACTATCATTGTTACAAGAAACTACCAGCGGCTGTATATCTACAAGTTAGTTTTCGCACCAAAAGATGGACTTGATTTACATCTTGCTTACTTGTGGAAGATGCTGTTCCAAAGATAGTGTGTGATAAGATACAACGTGAGATGAATTACGAATAGGTATCATGAGCAAGAAGGTCCTATTGTCCAGTAGAAGTAGAGGTTTTCCAGCTGTCCTGCATGCAAGTTGGTGTTTTTTTCCTTAGTTCCTTCTTGTTCATCTCTGTTCATTTGATTCATCATATGACTCATGATGGACTGCAGAGAAAAGTCGACCGAGTGGGCCTTACTGTTTCCGTTGAAGATCGGGCTATTCGCCATGAAGTCATCGGTCCCCACGAAAAATGTGCGCGAAAGAGAGATGATCTTCAGGGAGAAGTATCCAAGGACTAGGATAAGGCGCGGTTCTTCGCTGTCCGACCTTGACAAATTTCAACCAAAGACCATCCTGCCAGACGTCGTGAGGTCAGCAGAAAAAGGATCCGAGTCGCTGCCCCACTCGCCTGCTCTCTCGAGGACCAATTTGCAACTCGCTCACGCACAAGTCAGAGGGAGCATCGGCGATCTGATGAACCTGAAAATTTACGGCGGCTCCAACTGGAGTGTCAGAAGCGAAACTTTGATTGCCAAGGTTGTACCGTTGAGTACTGTGACGTCAAAACAAACCTCCCCGGTGGAAGAGGTTGCGATGGAGGACCGCGAGGATGATCCGGAAGACATCCCGGTTGATAGCGGCAGGCCTCTCACTTGCGCCCAGAGGACGCAACGTCTGAGCAGACTCATTAGGAGACAACACAAGTCCAAACGTCATCAACAAAATGTCTTTCAGCGAAATTTCGTGAGTTTCCGGTTGTGATGTTACTTAATCTGAGATAAAATTGTTGTACATTCTATTGAGCTAACTGAGTTTGCGATAGATTAACATGCAACTGAAAAATTAAGAAAGAATATAAAATTAGAAAATTAGAAAGATTGGAATCTTTGATTTTTATTTTAAAAGATTTCTATGGTGAATTTGACGGGAATGTTAAAATTACGTTTTAATCTCACATCAAACAAGTTGAAATTTTCAGAAAATGATACCAATACTTTGATCGGTTTAATTACTGTGCGACCCTATATGATAATGTTATTTTCAGTTATATATATATATATATATATATTTTCTATTATAATTTTGAACCAATTAAATTTCCAAACGTTCACTCTTTACGTGTAAAATCATTTGTAGATGCACGAACTTTGAACGGACGAATAAAACAATTCCGACATACAATTTACATCTGCTGTTCAAATATTTTGAATCATTTCAGTATTATAAATTCAAATCATGTTTTTTGTTGTTGGATTGCTAAAGCTGGAATAACATAATCCACATTTCCATGTGATTATAGGCATTAAAGTTGAGAGACTTTACTATGAAATGTTCCATCGGTGCTCTTTAATAACATATAAAAAATTGTTGTAAACTTTGTTCTAAGTACGGTGGTTGTTATATATATACATTAGCTTTGTTTTAGAAATAGATTTTTAAACACATAATCAATGAAATTGAAAACTTTTCTGACACCTTTATCGAGTCGTCCTCGGCTGTAAAGTTTTGATAAATAAAACTGTGCCAAAGTAATATAATGAAATACTACAATTCACAAACGATATCCAATTTAAACAGTCTTAAAAATGTCTTTGTCCGGTAATATAATTCCGTTTAAATTCTGTTTGTTTTTAAGTGGAGGTGTATTAATTTTCTTCACTAATAAATATGCCTCTCCATTCATCATTCAAGCAGCATAAATCTAGGTCATCACATTGTTTGCTCTTATTTGAAATAAACAGGTGAAGTGAAAAAAAAAAAAAAAAAGAATTCATATCCAACTTGCTCTGGTTTATTGAATGCTTGTATATACCTTTGCTCGCTCACTCTTTCACCTGTCAGCTTGATATCTTGGTTTTTCACTGAATCAAAAAGTATGCGTTGTGCGGCATCGTAAAAAGAACATTTTACTTGTGTTATCCAACTGCTCATTTCCTCGTAATCTAAGTTACGAAATTTTTGACAATTGATACCGTTCTGGTGTACATTAAATTTACACTTAACTTAAGACAAAGTATATAATAAATAAATTATTATACGAAACTTTGCAGTCTGATTGATGCAATATTTCTTTTAAATTAAATTATTTAAAAAAATATTTAAATTATTTCAAAAAAATTTTGAAAAATATCCTTATCTTGGTGTTGTATCACGATTTATACAACCTCCTAGATACACCTTTGGAGTTTGAAATATTCATGATAAACTCTGTTACTAAAGGTAGTCGACCCTGCTCTGCTCTTAACAATATGATACTAGGATTGCCAAGTCATTGTGATTCTATAACCGTAAGGATGACATTCCCGGAGTGCAGGAGTTAATGGGTGCGCTGGAAGCGTAGTTCCAAAAGCTCCCCATTCTGAAATCGAGATTAACAATATTTGCATTTTCTGGTTCTACAATTTACAGAAAGTTAATTAAATTCGATTCACTTAGCTTCAAGCTTGCACTTTCTTTATTTAAACAAATTCAGCAAAGTTATTTCTGCTTTGTGTCCGTCAGTAGGGTTGTATAATTGTTTATCCAAACAGAAGAACATCATTTGATTACAAATTAACTAAAACTAGACTAGAACGAGATAGAATAAAATATTCGATTTAAATTCAAATAAGTGAGAATTTTTGTGAGTAGGTTTGGGACTCTTATCAAGTGTACAATATTGACTCGACTAGACAATATTTCGATTGAAAAATAAAGAAACAAAATAAAATAAAACGAAAAATGGTAATTATCAGCATTCTGAAGTAAAACCAACAGTGGATAGTTCCAGTGCTAAGTGGGAACGATCGAGTAGGTGTTAATTAAATGAAAGTGGGGAAAATATATCTACAAGAGATTCAATTTATACTCAAGAGCTAAATGCACTTAGGATTTTATTTGATCAGACAGATTCATCGACTGACTATCTTTTTTCGGTTTTATTTGATACCTAAATTCATTTATCTATAATTTTGTCACCAGGCAGCACTAAAAATTGATTGAACAAAAGACTGAAGATTGAAAATGAAAAAAAAAAAAAAAAAAAAAAAAAAAAAAACATTGACCCAGTTTGTACGATGTTCAAAAATAAAAATACAGAAATGTATAAATTCGCGTTAAACAAATTTGAGCAACACTCAACTATCGCGTGAAAAGAACGTCGAGTCTGTGAGTGAATCAGAAGTACGTTGCATGTACCGACAGTAGAAGTCACGAAAACCACAAAACCGACAGAATTTATAGCTTCATCGGCAAAAGAGTAACCTGTTTCCGAGCGATAAAGTTTTTGCAAGTGGCCATTACCAAAGTAATGCTCGTTATTCATGTGATTTGAAACCGTTCAATCAATAAATCACAACAATAAAAAAAAACTTGCATAAAATTCCATCAATCGTTCGCCAATGAAAAGAATTAATTCGAGTTTGCAAAAGATTTGATTTTCTAGTTGAAGTTTGATCAATTGTACTGTGAATAAAATTGCATATAAAGTAATTGCCAATTAGATACATGCGAGATAATTATGATGGTCGAAGCTTAGCATACCTATTCAGTGTGTCCTAAGCTTCAGAATAATTAATGATCTGTTGGCACAAGGACGTGTCCATAGCATTCATACTGACCTACCAATCCTACCTTGTGTTTAATACAAAGGCAGAAACCATACGATATTGATAACAATATCATAAATAATATATCACACCATCTATACATGTAACATTGATTTGAACATCTTTCTTGTACAAATCTATTTGTGATATATGTATTATTTTACTTAGATATCTGGCGTTTCACTTTAGGCTTTCAATGTAAATGATGTTTCTGGCTTTCCCCCAAACGAATTATCGCACTCATCTATATTTACATTTTCAATCCATACGTTTGCACGTAACTTGAGAGATTGACAATTTCAACTATAAAATGACTCTTGGATAATAATATAAAATGATCGGTTCAAAAAAAATTGAAGGTTTGGTACCAAATTTGAGGTTTAATATTTTATTTTGTGTGGAGAAAGTTTATTATAAAATTTCATTCAACTTTAAATGAGAATCCTGCGATCCTCTCAGGTTGGAACTCTACAATATTTAACCTTTATCTCTTATCTACTCGAACTTATATGAAGAATTATAAGAGACAAAGTCATCAGGTTAAAGATACACCGGAGAAATTATTCATTTATCTTCGTACTTGCGAAGTTACGTGATTCGGAGTGGAATAATAATGTTAGTGTATCTACTCTCAAAAAAAAAAAAAAAAATGAAAAGAAAAACTTCCACAGACAATTTCATCTGGAAAATGATAAATCACTTTATAATATGATATTTTTACTCCGAATATTGAGTCGAGATTTTTGTCACATTTTTATTACGGTTAACATATTGTTTGAAGCTATATCTGACGTTGCTAAATATGATGAGGTAATGAAAAAGAATTTAGTCGCATTCGAATAATTAAAATTTTTGTTCATTTTTTGTTTAATTTTTTTTGTGCGGTATTATTCGATGCGAACTCAGATATAAAGACTTTGGATCGAGGCCAAATACCTGACCAGAGGCCGAAACTAACAGGGAGAGTAAAGCTCGAAGTGGAAAATCCATTTCGTCTCCTTGTCAGTGCCCGGTGAGTGTTCGTAATCTCTCTCTCCAGCTCCCGACTCATCTCAAAATAAATTACAGTTGCCGTATATAGGCCACACTCTATTCTTTTATCATAACGATGAAAATTAATTTTGCTACTATTTTTTTAACAAAATTTACTGTACGTGTCCGTTTGAAGCATACTCAGCTATTTTTATGCCCTTCTATGGTAATTTATTCGTGTCGGATGTTATTTACATTCGATTGGTTTCCGAATTATTTTGCGCCAATGCATTCATCGTGCGCGATTTTTCATCGCAAATGAGCTCTGACTTGCGTAGGAAGTTTTTTTTTTTTCAATACAAATTACCTCTTTTAACGGCTTTTAATATTTAATTGAGATTAATTTTGCTTGTCGTGCATAACGCAAACACGTAAAGCATAAAAACACCAAGAGTCCCTTTTTGCATGAATTATTTTCAAACACATTATATGGACGAAATTAAGTTTTCAACTGATCTAATTTGTAACAAAAACAGACAGTGACATCTGCGCGACTTGGAAACTATTTAATTCCTTTTAATTTAATTAATTTTCCATAATTTGTTTCGTTGTAATTAATTCAGTCAAATGGTGTACAGCCGGAACGGGTGTTCAAAACGAAAAATCTTTGAAGTTTAAAATGAGCGAATTTGCTACAACTAATATTTATTTAATAACTTATCAACTAATTAAAATTAAATTGATCTAAACTTGACACTTCGTGTACATAAATCAAAGTCATAATATTTACTGAATTATCAAACTCTGGTCATTTTTTTTTAAAGAAAACTTGTTATAACTCGTAAACTGAACTTGATAAATTGTTTTTGTAGATTGCAAACATGTTTCAAATTTGACCATTTGTCGTTCATCACAAGTTGAGGATAAACTTTTGTACAAATTATCGAAAGCCAGTTGAAACTCACTTTGCGTATAATTTGTAATTTTACTTCAAAATTAATACTATTATTTAAAAACTTAAATCTGTACCAAAAATAATATTATAATATACGTTACTGTTTTACATAAAAATATATACTATAATTGCTTACATGGTATATATGCAGAACAAGCATAACTAAAACAGGCAGTTTGTTTTAAACAAAATTTCACAGTTTACTTTGTAATCTCATGAAATTATACATTCACTTTATTTAAATTGTTGTTTAAATAATTTCTTTTTTTTTCTTTTATCTAAAGGCGATGTGAAAAAATATGTTTACGAAAAAGTCCTGTTGCGTCACAAATGTTTCGCCCCTCGTGCTATTGCGGCTGTCTGCCAAATTCCCTCATGTATAAGGCAGACAAGCGCCATAGTCGCAATTCTAAGCCAAGAAGGTTTCCATTACAAGCATCCCTTTGGATCGTTCCTTTGCTTTGACTTCGTCCTTTAATGAACAAATATTCATTTTCTTAGGGTATTAATGTTTAAACAATCTTATCGCTAAATAATTCAGTACATGTTTTAGAGATTCTATCTTACGAAATTACAAAATCAACTTTTTATAAATCGAAATGCAACGCGAATTCAAAATTAAATGATATTCCCCCCTGTGTGTAACTATGAAATAAAAATTCGAAATACAAAATGTTTTCAACAAGTTTTGTATTAATATGCAAATTGAGATGATTTATGCTGTAAGTTTAGGTGGGAATGCATAAAATGTGAAGGTGCACAAATGTTTGATCGTAAAAATATGGAATATTTTTATTTGACCTTTTATTGGTATGGAAAAAAAATAGGAAAAGGAAGTGCAGAAAGTTTTCAACTTTTAGATTTCTTTTACTTCTTTCTTTTACGTCACACGCTTGTTCGTTTGAATATTGAACAATTAAGTTTGATGAAAAATGGCCATAATATTTGAATGTTTTTATGTATATTTCGTTTAGTAATATATTTTCACAAATTCGTAGTGCAAAATCAATTTGGAAACTGATATATGATGTTGTGCTGAAAAGAATCATTTCCATTCAATCTTTCTATATTCAATACAAAAGTGATATTTTTTATTATTCACGTTATGATGTTTTTATCATCTACCTAAAAATTTTTTGTCGAAATATCAACAACGTTTATCAAAATTTCCATAACGTCGAATCAGACTTCCCGTTTGAAATTCAATATATTTAGTGACGTTGATTTCGTTGACGTATTTTGAATTCTATATAGCAGTTGGAAAATCTAATGTCGGACGAATCAAGCGAAAAAAGTACCTTGCACGTTACAAAATAATTGAGCGTTCGTGCATGATTTTAGACGTTTCGTCAGGAACGAAAAAAAAAAAAAAAAAAAAAAAAAAAAAAAAAAAAAAAAAAAAAAAACCACCAAAAAAAAAAAAAAATTAAAAGAAAAAAAAAAAAAAAAAAAAAAAAAAAAAAAAAAAAAAAAAAAAAAAAAAAAAATGATTTTTAATAGTTTACTTTCCTGTTAATTTACTCTTAAAACTGCAATTCATATCTAGGATATAATTATTATTCAATTGTATTGGGATTAATTTAAATACTTTGTCTTTATTGATTTGCAGGTGAGTACTGAAAAAATGCGTTATCCGCTCCTTCAATTGATGATCGCGAATGATGCTGATGGGTGAGTCATACAATTTGCACAATGCTTTGCCATAAATAAAAAATTAAGTAGATTAACAAGCGCCAGAACTAACCAAATTTTCTAGTAAATAAGCAAATCAAAACAGTGTATGTAATGCGATAATTACAACGGTGTGATTTTACGTTCGCTCATAAAAATGACTATCCGAAAAAAATAATTACCAGACGTATATGCTACACAGCTAGCCTGCGATTCGCTTTTGTTAATAGGCTTATTTTCGTCTTAAATATGTAATCTTAGCTCCTATTGATCGATGTTTATAAACTACAAATTTCAGGAACAAAAAAAAACACTCATACATCGTCGATGTATTTTTGTACACAACATTTTTTACACTGGAGGTTTTTAATCACCTTTATTGAACATTTTTTGTCTCGTTGCAGGTTTCTTTTATAATCTTCATAATGTTCAACGATCCTCTCGAGTATATTTCATAAAAGAAGTACAATTTTTTTTTGAAGTGCAAAAAGAAAATTGTAATATTAGAATCAACAATCAGTGGCTACGCAGTATATCCTTGCCACATGTTCGTTTGTTTGTGTCTTCACTATATTTTTAATCTTGTTAAATTCTAACAATTCGTAAATAATTCCATTCAAATAGTTAACGACGGAGTTGTATCTTCAACACCGGAAGTGCTAGAAGTAGCTTCGTAAAAGCCAGCTAAAAAGCACTCAAGTTGTCCTTAATTATAGACGGTGATCACTTATTTATAAACGCTGCAAAATTTACCAAGAAAATGTTCAGTGATGAATTTTTTTTTTTCATCAAGCTCACATTTTCAGTGCAAATGCACCCAGTAACGCATCCTGCTGCAGTTGCATCGGTCAACTTGCATTCGCGCGTGCTAGTGTAAAAGTGCATCCGAACGATTTAGTGGTCGTTCTCAATCATGAAGTGCACAACATGAAATGCATCACGTCCAAAAAGTGTCACGTACCTAAGCAAACATAAAAATAACATCAACGTGCGATAATTTGCTGATATATTACAATTAAAGTGGTAATAATAATAATATTTCTGGCGTTTAGACGCGGCAAATAACGTGATTCGATTTGGGCGGACGAAATGAAATGAACGCTCACAACGTGATATATGAAATCATCGAAAACTGCTTTGCAATCTTTATGCAATTTATTTTGTTATATTAAACCAAAGTTGTCAGTGCGCGAATGTTCGGAACGATTTGCAAAGTGTCTGAAATGTGTGACGCATAAATAATCGCATGCTTATCACAATTTACAGTTTTGAATTAATTAACTTATTATTTATTTCAACGTGGATAGAAAATTATAAATAATTGAAGAGGCAACTTATTAAATTAATTATTAGTTTAATATTTCATAAATCAATGTCGATAATCAATTGTGAAATTGAAGTTCGTTCGGTTAGAAATTTATGTATTTGCTTTTTCGATACATTATACTTCAAAACGTTCTCTTTTTGTTTATACTATATTGTATTGTGTATTTCGAAATGAAGCAATATTATTTTTAATCCAAAAGAATAACGTCTTTCAATTAATCTTAGATGGCTGATATTTGTTATATCATTATACAAATTATTTTGATGATTAATTAAAAAGAGAAAACAGAATAATGAAACTCTAAATTAACAATGCCCCATAATTTGCTCAATTTTGCTTTAACGGAATTTAAATAATCCTTTCAAACTCAATTCTAGTACTCAATTCGGTATGAATTCAAGGTTTAAAGGTCTCTAAAATTAAATTTCCTTTTAAGTGAAGTTCTTAAAAATTAATTGTTCAGCACATTTATCACACTGACATTACAATTTTATTAAATAGATTAAACAGAATATTTTAATTGTGATATTTGAAATTTTATCATAATTATAATATCAGATGTGCGCGCTGTTTTGTGCTTGAAAGATATGATGGTGTTCAAAACCATTGGAAGGTGTTTTAATATTCATAAAACGTTTCGTGGTATAAGTGACATTTTCACAGCAAAATTGTCCTTTTATTGTTTTTGAGTGACGAGTTTTGTAACAAAATTTATATTTTACAAAGGATGAAAGTCATAAAGGTATGTGTTTTTCATATTCTCTTTGGAATTCAGGATCTGTTTATTAAAATGTACATACATCCAGCAGGTTTCCATGAAATTAAGAATTTCCTGTTTACTTTTATACCACGTTAATAAAATATAGGATGTCACTTCCATAGAGCTCTACAAATTTAAATGTATCATTATTTTTTTTTTAATTTTTTAAATTAAATTTGTTTGATATAAAAAATTGAATGATGAAAAAATTTTAATAGAACTATGAAATTAAGTGCAATATATTGATACTCGAAAAGTGGTTTAGAATTTTCATAATTTAATTTGTCCATCAGCTTTCGCGAGCTATGAATTATTTATTACGGTTTTCTCATTCGTATACCAAAATGTTCAAGTAACAATATTCGTTAAGCTTTCAATTTAAGAAACAATTCTCCCTCTTGAATTCAGCAAAGTTCTGTAAAGCAAACTAGTTGCACACTGTGAGAATTTAATTAGAATTTGTTATTGTGCTGGCAGCGGCTCTTTATGTACAGAAGGCAACACCCGGCTGGTTTTGAAAACGTAATCGCATCACAAAACATCAACTTTTAACTAACGACAGCAATTTGCGATTCATACTGCCCGAGACTACATAACAAATTAACAAGTTTTGCCTGTTCATTTTTCATTCGCCTCGAAGTGCTCGATCTTTGACATTTATGAAAATCCCTCGAAAATAATCGCATCAAGTCTTTTTTTTTCAAAAGGATGAAAAAAAATTTTTTTTTTCACCAAAAATGTGTAACACCAGGGGATGCGACTTCGTGATTCATTATCTTTAAATTTCAATGACTTGAGGTTCATTCAATTATTTTTCACTGACTATAAACTTTCTTTCCTGAGAAGTAACGGTGAAGCTTTTTCGCAATGAGAATCGCCTTCCTTTCACCTCTATAGACCGAGTTTCCGAACGATGAAGAATTCTAAAGACACGGTATTACGTAAAAGTTTCTGAAAGATTGCGGCAAAAAGTCGCGGATTCATTACAATATAACTCTCGGCAAAACCAATAATGGTAATTTATCAAGTATTTATCTTCGTACAACAATTTAAAATATTTCCAAGATCAACAAACCAAGATTAACTAGAAAATTATATCCTTGCGAATGAACCTCCGGTATCAAATCAACTTGACATTTGAACCCCGAACACAGATCTTATTCAAATGGAACGTAACGAATTTATACGAACACAGTCGTTTGAGCTCGCAAACCTGTGGGATCCTGGGTTATTGGTCAACCGGAAGTCAAATTGGACGGTCGCCAGGTATCATCAATTTTCTCACTCATTTGTTACGCATGCTTTATTGTCACTGTCTATAGAACACGAAGAACAATTAATTGCGATCAAATATTTAATTTTCCATCTTAATGTTAAATCTTAAAAAGTAATTTTTATTTAAAAATATTAATTATTATGAGTTGAAAGAATTTTTGTTGATTGGGTAAATTCGTGATGTTGCTATTCGGATGTCTCTTATTAAATAATAAGTGACAAAGTGAAATAAAAGATTCAATAGTCAGCGAACTCATGATGAAGAAAGTGAGCAGAAACTCGGCACTGGTTTAATAGCGATTAGACTTTTAATTAAGACCGATGAGACAGCTGTTATGAAGACTGCGACGATGAGAAATAATGATAAAAAAAAGTGTAGTTAAGATGCACCTCAAATGCAGAAAATTCCTAATTTCCGGTAGCATCGGCGCGCTCAGCTGTACTAAAAATTGATTCGAGAAAAAAAAAGGTACTTGCCGTCTTCATTCGTCTATCCTGTCGGTTTCGTCGGGGCAATCGACTCGAATACGACGGGCTTCAGTAAAGTGCACCAAAGAGTGACAAACATGATGAAGAGTCTTGGAAGACCACGGTCCGACGGCCAGATTTTTCGACGTGACGTAGCAATGCAAAATTTTTTACGGCTGTGTTCATCGAGTAAGACGAAAGAAAGAATGAAACGACAAAAGCAAACTGTGAGAATGTGTTCGAATTTTGACGACCTCTCTTTTCTCTTTTAGTAAGGTTTCGAACGCTCTTAAGTGCTTTTTGTTGTCTCTTTTGTCATCGTCCCGAATGTCTTCTTATAGGCTTCGCAGAACCTTGCCTTATAACATACGAAACGACAAATAATTTTATATTGCCGTTTTAGTTTTTCTTTTATTTCAAGTTCGGTTTATTTTTTTTTTTTAATTTCCATCTGTTAAAAGAACGTGGATGAAAATAACTGAAAATCTATATGCAAACGAATATAAAACAGAAGCTGTGTATTCCTAGAATATTGAAATATATTGACAATTTCGTTAACCACTTGGCAGATAAAAATTGTTTCTTGAATCAATTAGTATGGTGCACTTGATTCATCAGTTACATACTTCCCACGCCAGAGGTTTGTTTTTTTAAAATTATCTGATGGTTAGGTCACGGAAGCAATATTGTTGAAAATAATTTAATTTCGTCAATTAGCATTTTATTCGATTTGTAAAAAATTTTGATTAGAAGTCCAAAGTTGAAACTGTTTGCAATTGATTTTGTGAATCATTGTGAAAGTTTTTTTAAAAGACTTTCAAACGATCGTGATAGAGATAAAATGTTTATTGACCCCATAAAATTCGTTTTCCAATTTCATCTGACTGGTCTGTCATTTTGTCCGATTTCAGTTATTTTCAGAAATGAAATCAGTCCACACCAATTGCTTCTTCTTATAAATGCATCATCGTAAATACGTGTTATGTAGATACATTATGTCGTTTTGGCACTGCGCCAATCATAACCTGGCTCAATCTTTAGATAATCAGCGTAGTCCTTCAGAATTGTCTTGTTTCAACGAAATTCTGTCAAATTTATTAAATAAGGATGAAAAATTATGTTTCTTTTCATCGATCATCGCTCGTTAAATTGTATAATCAGAATCGTCTAATTTGTCAAAATAAACAAGATTTTGTTCCATCAAATTTTTTTCAAGATTTTAAGAGTGAAAAAACAATTTAGAATCATTCATTTCCTTTAAAGATTTTACCTTTTCTTATCCGTGTAATATTTATCAGAAAATTATACATTTTTCATATGCAAACACGATGCGTAATGCATGGTTAAAAATATTGTCTCAGTTCTCTACTTGGGGTTTCATATGTTATCAGTTCGTTTAACGTCATAACATCAATTGTAAGAACGCGACATTTGAATTTCCCTTTCGTAGTGAATTCACGCTGTTTGAATAATGCAATCGCAAGTTGCCTTAATTATAAGCTATAGAACAGTTCATTTGAATTTTTCCTGAACCAAAATGAGTTGTCCGCCGCAATTCATATGTATGAATGCATTAAAATAGTCAACTACAACTAAAGGGACGTACAAGAAACCAAAAATGCGGTTTATTCTGGTAATGAATTTTAGTTTTTTTAATGAAATAATGATTAATGAAAGAATCTGTACCGCATACTTTATTTGAACACGGCTATTCTGAATTTAAATTAAGCTTCTAATTTATATTACACTTTAATAGAGAAAATTTGAATGAGTTTAAAAGTAGACCTGATCAACAAACGTAATTTATAGAACCTAAGTGGTTTATAGAAGATTCCGGACATTGGCATCGAATTATTGAAAAACCATAGTCGATCGTTAGTTACCAAGAACCGCGACGTGAGATGCCAACATCGTTCCAGTTAGTAACATACGATAAACGTGTGATGATAGAACCACAGAGAAACTGCTACCAAACAGTATCATATTATTTTGAGTGTTTTCGGCGTGAATCTTTCGACTCCTGAGACTCTTAGATACATCGTTACCACCTAAGATTAGAAAAAATACGTCCTTAAAGCCGTTTAGTTACACTAAAAACAGTGTTAGAATTAAGTGAACTAGGTGACATAATTAATAAGAATAAGTGAAAATTATTATAATAACTTATAATAACAAAATAATTTTCAAGCTAGTAAAATGTTATTGTTTCAAATAAACTTAGAATACGAAAAAAAAACCTTCGCCATTAGTGGGAATTGAGCACTCAACCTTCACTACTAGACTTGATTCACCTACTCCGCTAGACTATTAAACTACACATTGTATTTGTGTGGTTTATTTTTATTGCTTTCTGTTTTTACTAACTCATAGACTTGAGTCTACCGAATACTTGATAAAGGTAAATTTTTAGGTTAATTAAATTCCTTTTAAGTTGTGTAGTAAAGGACCCATCTGAAAATTAAAATCTCTTATACGAGGATGATTATTTCAAGATTTAATATACAATTCCATCATAGTTTTTAAAAATGTTTTTTTTTTTCTGAGAGACAGCTCACACAAATATGATCTTCTCGGAAAACTTTGTGGCTCAAGCACGTGTTTTGTGTCAAGAGAGTACTTTCCATCACAGTTGAATATCTTTTTCTACAAAGTTGTTCCAAAGACTTGCAACGAAAACGTGGTCAACATTGCCGGATGATGCAAAATAAACTGTTATACTTTTTTCGGTTCTACAGGAATACTAAAGTTTATCTTATCAAAATTCCCCTGACGCTGTATCACACCAAAAGTAAACGTGATACATGACTAAGTATTATTTTAAGCAAAAAACTCGTGTAACGTCACTTTTGTGAAATTTAAAAAAGAAATCGAATGGAAGTACAGACTCTTTTGTTATTTATGTTATATGATGACAAAGCTTAGTTTTTTCAATATTTTTTTATTCTATTAATTTCTTTGTATATAAGTATATGAAAATATCAGATAGAGGTAGGCTAAAAATAAGTGCAAGTCTTTCCTCTTGACCTCTCATTCCGCAGAGCGCTTCAGTCTGACTGCAGTAGGATTGCAACTACTGACTTTAGCCCGACGATGTAACACTTTAATCACTGCAAGTTTCCGAGTTTGGTCTCGCGCAGCTAAATTCGGATGAGTTTCCCTATATATTAGAGTAGCGTTTAACTATACATCAAGTGGCCGACGCCTATTATCATCTTACATACATACTTGATGATCTGTTGTTAAATTCCAAACTCGAAGTGATAACTTTCAACTTGGAAGTATAACGAGACTTAGTATCAAATTGGTTCATTTTTTTGATTAATTAAAATTAAATTTTATCACTTAAATAAAACAAATTTTGTTTTTCTAACTAATTGTCTTTACAACACATTTCGACCAATAAATCATATACAGGGTGTCCCATTTTAATCGGGCACCTGTAATAACTGAAACAACTTAAAAATAAGGGTTGGAGAACAAAATTTTAACAATAAAAGTTTTTCAGTTTGACAGTCAAGTTCGATGGCAATATCAGTTGTTTAATAAATACTGTTTTTCATTTTTTCAAACGTTTTTTGATTCATTGCTGATTTTTCGAGTTATTACAAGCGCCGGATTAAAATGGGACATCCTGTATATGAACATAAAAAAATAATAACAAAGAAAAGTTTAACGTCCTCAAAACCTAGATTCTTTAATGAAAATAAGATGTAGATTTAATATTAAAATAAGATCTTTCTCAATCTTTGAAAAACATCATTTAAGTTTACATAGAGTTGTAGCCAGATTTCTCACCATAAGCGGGTCGCGACTATAAGCTGTAACGAACTCATGATTGTTAACTTTTCTAACAGTATAAATTAGTAATGCTTGAAAAATGAAGACATCTAACAAAATCGAGGCGAAAGAAGGCAAAATGTGGTGCTAATACCGCACAAAAGTAGCGCAACAAATATGACGCCGGGCTAATCTTCAAACGGTTGGAATTACAAATTGTTATTATTCTCATTATTGCGCCGTCTAATGTATGACCAAGTACAGCTATATGTGTATTGTTCAGTAAACCACATCACCGCACTACGTCATATATCACATCTTGCCGCATCAGTAATTTGTTGTATCTGCAACGAAGTCTTCCATTTAAGTGCACTTCGTTCCTTTTTTATCCGGAAAGTTATTTCTTACTGCACATGCTAACGAATTTAAGAACATTTTTACAGAAATATATGCCTTAGAAAAATTTTGCTTACAAATTTTAAATATAAACGCGAATTACCCAACAATTTGTCGAGTTATCTATGCATTGGTGAATTTATAGTGGCAGAATCAGATTAATTTCGCTCGTAATTTCATTAGCTTTCGTAATCAGTGTTTTCCATGTGAAAGTGTAACATTACGTTGAAATAATCATGTGACACGAACTAAGTTGTGTATGTGCAATATTGAAACAATCGGAAATAACTGTTGTTTCTTCTCATAGCATTAAATTGATGCTCATTTTGCAAACATGGAAAACGCTATCGTCCACCAATTTTTTAATTAGTAATAAAAAAAACTAATTTGATTACTTGACTATTAGAAACATCAGTAAGCGTGGTACGGATATTTAATTGAAAAAAAAAAAAAAAAAAAAAAAAAAAAAAAAAAAAAAAAAAAAAAAAAAAAAAAAAAAAAAAAAAACATAAAAAATATTTAGACTATCTGCTTTGTTTACGATCGTATCATTTTAAATGGTATTGCGAATGAGGAAGAAACAAAAATTTTCATTCCATGTGCATCATTTCTGCATTTATGAAATTATGTGCAAACATACTAAAATGTCCGATAACCAGCTTACACAGGACTTATTTTGTATTTCACCTCTTTCTCATCAACATTTTCAACTCATAAAATCAATTTTTATTTCACTGATAAATATCAGTGGAACGCAGCTATAGAATCAAATTTTAAGTCAGCGTTTTTGAATAGAATTGATAAAAAAAATTTGCAGTAAAGTAAAAAAGAAAAAAAAACAACTTTCATACGTGCATTAAATTGCATCTCAAATTATCTGAGAACACTCAGTAATTAAAGTAAGTATAATTTGCGTTGATTATAGGCTCGGGAGACTTTAAAACAAGCCACGGGTGGAGTTCAAAATTGTAATATCAAAGTTTCACGAGAACAGAAAGTATACCATTAAAGAATGACAGTATAATCTTTTTTATCATATTCGAATTAATCATCCGGAAATAGGCAGATGCAGCATTTCTATTCCGAGAATATACAGCGTACGGAGTAACGCGAAGCATCCCGGAAACTCTCGATTCTGAACGAAGGACGCTACCCTCAGAACAATGTCGTCGCCCTTTCAGGCACTAAAAAATCGACACTGCGAAACGATTAAAAAGTGATAAATCATGATGTGATAAAAATCCTTATCAGAATCAGCAATTTTTTGTCGTGATTTTAATCGACTTGTCAATGATCAGCACTGTATAGCATTCTCCCTCTAAATGAGTTCGTGGAATATATTGACATTTCCATATCTAGATACTGTCGAAACGAACGGGAGGAGACAAATTAGCACGGAATATAAAGACAATCGTAAAGTTGGCAGCTATGCAAAACAAATGTTGCATTATTCAATTTCGTTGGCTTAAGCGAGAGTCTTTTAATTATATAGCCATTGATGTCTATCATAATTGGTCGAGATAGTGGTGAATGAGGTTCTTAAACATGGCGCCGAGGTCACGCGGTTAGGAGCGCCCAAGAAATCAATATGGCGGTTAAGAGTCGCAAGCGTGTTTTTCTTTTTCGTGACGGCGAGAGCTGGTGGTGTAATGCGTAGGAACAGAGCTCGCAATTGCGAAGGCTCGGCGTCGTGGCAAAGAAGGGAGAGAAACAGGAGCAGGCCAGAAACCCAGCAGGGTTACGGACGAATCGTTGGAACCGCTTCGGAAAATCAATATAGAGTGGCGTGCGGACGGCGCGTGGTTGCTCCGCTAGCTTTTGACGTGGAGCGGAGCTTGCAGTCATTATTACTCTCACTCTTTATCGCCGTCTCTGAGCAATGTGATCGCTAGGGTTGACCAACCTCCTTACTTTCATATCCGCCCAATGACCTAGCCTTTTTGATCGCGCCGGCTGACTCGGATAAGCTATCCATCTAGCACCCCCTGTTAATGCTCGATTACGTCCCACTATTATTTTCGTCGCTATTTCATTCATACGTATTTCTTGTCGATTCATGCATCAATTTCGTATCAAATGTTAAGCTGATGAAAAAAATGATCGTTTCTGAAACATAGCTTTTTACGATAAATATACGAACAATAGTTTTTTTTTTTACTATTACTATAGCGAGATGTAACAGTTTTTCAACGGCGCAACGAAACATTGAACATCGAATGTTTTTTAAATGAGTTTGTCATATCCGTCAATCTTACGGAATTTGAATATAAAGTTTTTTCATTTGATTACTAAATCGAAATTAAGTCGCTTGGAATAAGAAATTTGTTTCTTCTTCATTGAAAGTCAGATCTTACTAGTTTTATAATACATTTTACAAATTGAACATTTCAGTCGGTAATTTTCATGTTCAGTTTCTTGCAGTACAAAAGTTACGATCATCATTTTAATTGAACATGTCTTTTGTCATGAAATTGCATCGTCTTCTAACCCAGAGAAATACAGCAATCCCAATTGCATTGCGTCAATTTGTCATATGTACATACATCTCTCAGAGATGAACAATTTACATTTTAAATTTCAAATTATCAGTCAAATGATTATTTACAGTTGAAAGTTCGAGTAATGCGAAGCAATTGTAGCGTGGATGAATTATTAATGTTGAATTCCAGTGATTTCAGTTAGTTGTAGGTCGGATATAAAAGTTTTCAATTTGCTTTTGAGACTGTGAATGAAGTGTGCACAAAGTTGATAATAAATGTGGTTAAAATTTTTGTAACAATTCAGATTATTTGATCCGAAATTATGTTAATCGCATCCAACGATCCGTTATCAAATATCAAACTGTAGATTTGTGTTTCAGAAACTGCTTTATCTGTGAGAGCCCAACTCGAAACTTTGGCCTATAATTTAATGGAGATCCCAAAATTGTACTCGATGCCAGAGATTCTAATCGACAATAATCAATACTCACTCTTATTACTCTTTGCATTTTTACTTTACATTTTACGAGCTTCAAAATCATACATTTCTCTCTTTCAATATGCTGCAACGCGAAACGGAAATTGATATTTTGCGAAACTCCGATATGATTTGTTGTCGAAACAACAATAGAACATTTCTCACTCTCAATTATAAAACATAATCTATATCTCTTTTGGAATGAGAATCAATCGGTGCAAAAACTATTGTCGAAACAGCGCTTTTACCATTGAACGAAAAATAATGGGCTTAATTATCATGGCTTTTAAATTTTTCGAAATTAAATTTTGTATGGCAGATTTCAATTGGAACGGCAGTGACAATTTGACTTATTTCGAGACCGGCACGTGTACATTAATTTAATCTTCAATATCGATTTGGCTAAACTCATTTCTGCCTTTACTTCAACTTTCAAAAATTTATGAATATTGAAATATGCAAATCAATCTATTAATATTCCAACTTCAAATAACTAAGGATAAACAACTTTTTGACGAATCCCGTCGGCATTGTACTTCGTGTTGCATTTAATCATACACGAGCTGTTTTGTTTTATTGTTTTCAAACGTGTTACTGCAGTAAATAAGATATTACTCAACTAGTGCGAGAAGTTGGCGAGATTAATTTGACCAGGGTCGTTAGTTAATTGTATCAAAGGTACACATGAACTATGCAGCGCGTGCATTACTAATGTTAGAATTTCGAAACTATTTCATCCATCGGAAATTGTTACAATAATATTCCATAATTGAAACCTTATCAGTTTCTCATGCCAGAACAAATATTTTCTATCCGAAATATGCATGATACTAATTTCGATTTGCCAAATGTTCAATTTAAAGAGAAAACAAGTAAATATCAGCGATACTCAGAATTTCGTTACATGAATGAAATATTAACCGTTTGGCATTACAATTTGCAATAATCATAATTCTCGTAATAACTCAATCGGAAATGTTGTATCGAATTGTGTGAATGCATTATTTACGCTGGTGAATTTTGCACGATGAAAAAAAAATTCGACCAATTAGTGTGAATAAATTGTATCATCAAATTGTGTTACATCTCTTATTCCGATCTAATTGATCATTTTAGATTTGCTACTTATTTTTGTTCGGATTTCACGTACCACCGAAGTATCACAATATCTTATATATTATCGTATACATTATGTTTATATATATCTTATATATATTGCAACCTTTCTGTAGCTTTCTTTATAAATGTACTGATAAGAGCTCAAACAGGATTTGTATAAATTTCTAAAAGGTAAAAAATCTTAGTTTTAATCAAGATCGCGTGAACTCTTTTAAAATCTGAAAAAAGTTAAGCCAAAAAAATCGATGAGTATTTTTTTTTTTTTTTTTTTTTTTTTTTTTTTTTTTTTTTTTTTTTTTTTTTTTTTTTTTTTTTTTTTTTTCTTTTTTTTGAAAGATATTCTGGGTAGATATAATTTGCAGATTGATTGATAATTATCAGATCTTTTTTTTTCGGAATATTAAGCATGTTCATTCTGAAGTAATATTTCAATATGAAATTAACAATGACAAATTACGACGTGCTACATTGAATGCACGAAGGATCTGAGTAAATTAAATTCCACTGCTCTGAAGTGCACTGCGGATTTGTAATCAATGATTTCACTTTCTCCGGAACGCCCTGCAACTTTCAATCACTTGATAAAAAATCCGGCACTCATCAATTCTCGACAATCTGTTATAATTAATCAAGCTGATGAAACTTAAACGAAAAATTAATCAAATTGTCGCAGATGCCAGTAGAAGTAGTACGAAAACTATGTTAAGATGCAAAAAACAAAAACTAAAAGTAAAGTGTTAATGTAAGAGTTCAATATTCCATACACAAACATCAATGTGAATATAATTTTTTTTATACATTTTATATAGTATAGTATATAACATAAAAATAGATATGAAATAAATTCAATTTTTTCAGATACTAGAGATACTTTTAAATACTGTTTGTCCGTTCTAATATTTTTTATATCTGATTTCTTCTCTTGTTTTACTATCTTTGTTTATAAAAAACACTATTTTCTATAAACTTTTTTGGATTTTGTTTTTCACAAATTTAAGAAAAAAATATTATGCCCTGTGTCATTTGACTCTACTTTTCCATTATTTTCTGTTTCTCGTTCAGTCAAACTTACGAAAATCATTTGAACCAATCACTCTGGAACCGAATAATTCTGGACATGTCACATGACAGATCCGACCAATTACACACAGCAACCATCGTGAAAATAACACAGATATTATAAGCAGAAATTAGCACTCTATAAATAAGATATAAATTAATTATATACTTGAAAAAATGTATGTGCATGATTGATCAACGCCATTAAATGTATCATAGTTTCGTTCATTAGTTATAAACTTGAATATAGGAGATATAGTTATAATCTGACGTTCGACACTGTCTATTATTCCTCTACATAATTAAAGAGCACTCGTAGAGAAGTTAAACGCCACAGTGTGAAACATTACTATCAGAGTCCAAATGTTTTATTTGTTTTCGTATCATTTGATTTCGATCCAAAATGATCACGACTGTATTGATCACGAGTTAATTTCTATTGTGGTTTTCGATTGCCGGAACTGAACTCGAGCCAACTATCAATTACCTCTTTGGACAAAAAATTGATTCCCGCACAAGCATAAACGTTTTTCAATATAACATTTAATTGGCCACTGCACAAAAATGATGTTACTCTTTTCGACCAAATTTATCTCCAGAGATTGCACCAACAGTCAGTGTTTTTTTTTTTTACACACATACATTTCATGTTTATCAATTTCCAACTAAATAATGGAACAGCAAATTCGAATAAACAAGATGTAACTAAAAATGCAGTCAAACTCTAATTTCAATAATACGATGAATATTTAATAACATGCAGAATTGGAAAAAACAGTGACTCTGCTGGACCTAGGTCAACATGCCCAACAGTTGGCACGTTGGTACACCGTCACGTTTTGAATTCTACAAGTTGGCACCACTGCGACTCTGCGCGTTTACTCTGCCGAGCTCGAGATAGTCGAGCGCCCTCGGTATCCCTCGGGGAGCCCGACCCCGACTCGGGGCGCGTGCGTTTGCGCCATGCTCCGTGTCCAGCGACGCCGGCTGGTGGGGGGCGTGAAAGCTGCAGCCGGGTGAGGGAATTCGCTACCCTCGGCGGGCGTACGCGATCTGGTGGGGGAGGGATTGGTTAGTGGCGGAGGTACACGTTGTGGCAGCCGGCAGTAGCGAAAGCCGTGCTCCACACGGCCTATGGCCCATCGCGACTCGTCCCATTCTCGATCCCCGCGATGACGAAAATCCTGCTGGATGTTCAAGTTGGACGTTCGAAGCACTCGTAGGTCGCAATATCCGACGCTCACCCTCTCTCATCTCGCGCGGATCAAAAACCGCGCGGCGCGTCGCAAGAGCTCTCCTCCGGTCGACCATCTTTCTCACCTGTCTCGCTTGGGTCCAACCAACCCATCAACCTGCTCTCTTCGTCTTCGGTTGCGAGCACCGCTGGTTTGTTTACGGAGTGCCGGACTTCGCTCGGTCTCGGCCAACTTTTGTCAGACGAAGCCCGCTGATCAAAACGCGGATGCGAATTATGGTAACTGCTGTTTGATGAGTTCTCGTTCGGAGGGCGTATTTGTGCTTGGCTGCTTCATCCAACGAGGCGCGTAATACTCCCCAGCGGATATTGTTTTGTTGATTCTGTTGCGCCAGAGAGACGTGGTACCATCATTTTTTCATTCGGCCTCCAGTTGGCTCATGTCGTTGAAACAATCCAGGGCCGTTCTGCAACAACACAGCCTGCATTCTGACTAGAGTTTGGTCGAGGGTTAAGAACCTCTCGGTGCAGGCGCCGCCGGACTCGCAAAGTTATTGGAATTTGTGTCATGTTTCGATTAGACCGACGCTGCTGGGTGAATTGCACAGTTCGTGTTATAGTTCAAGCTCAATGGATATAAAACCAGTTCCAACACTTTTTGCTACCTCAGTAGTACAATTGCTAAACGAGTTTCTTCAGTCATTAGGAACTTTTCTTGCCTGAATAAATTAACGGTTTCTCGATATTCAAATAAGAAACTGTGTTCTTTGGGCAACAGATTCCATGGTTCGATGATAAATGTCTCGATTTCAATTTTAAAAACTATTTTGAGAGGAGACAGATTGTAGAAGAGATCATACACAAAGATACACGTGCATTTTTGACAAAGAATTTTTGATACGAACAAAAGTCGACTCTAACCAAGTCACTTGAGTTTGAGAAAACGTTTGTCTTGACTCAAAGTTATTTAGTTTGTTGCTATAATAATTTATGGTGATTGAGTGCAATTAATTGTTTCTTAATTTAAAGATAATACGAGAAATGAGAGGTTTCAAAAAAGAGCGAATTTTGTCGTGGGTTTTGGGTCCTCGTGGTAGGTAGATAGATTGTGTGATTTTAAAAATCATATAACGACGGGTCATCGCACGAGTGGCTGTTGCGAAACTCACCATGGGCACATACACGTCACACGCCGACCGAGAAATCACGTGCGCCATCAATCATTGCGACTCGGCCGGGTAGCGAGCTCGGGCTTATCGATCGATTTAGTTTATTCATGTTCTTTGAGAAGCAATCTAATAATCAGCAGAGTAAACGAGAGTCAGCTTTATTGTGTATTCATCCACGCGTAAGATTTATGAGCAACAACCACTCTCCTGTCTGTCTGGTCCCAGCCACCGATCCTCGTGCATATTTCAATTCAAAACTGCCGCAATGCATTCCCTCGCGCTTGCAACTATTCTTTTGTCCGGGCGTTAGCTTTCTTCATGAATACCAAACAGGATTATTCTGTCGTAACCTCCGTCACTCAGTGCAAAATTATCATTTTTGTGATGTCTTTAATTTTATGTCAATTTTTCAAGTATTTTTAAATTAAAAATTAAACTATTTCTCCATTAAACTTTGTGTCTTTTGAACCGTAAAATCTTGTCCATATTTTTATTATTTTCAGTCAGTTATTTTTGTGATTAATTTTTGTTTGTTTTTTATTTGATATATTCGAATTCAATCTGCTGCAAAAATTGAAACGAGTTGGGCAACGCATTTGTTTGATTCTCAGGAAATAATAATCCGCGATTCTCGGCTTTGCAGGTTTGAATTTTGTTAGTTAGCATCTCTTGGCTGTGTGTCACCAATGTAGGTCACCGTCAAAATAACTGATCTCAATCATTTCAATCAGACTGAACTCAAGTTTTTCACTCTCAGTTCATCGATGAATAAATATTCAAAGTTCGGTAATAGGGTTTGAACCCTGCTCATAAAAAGCGAATCTGGTTTACTCAGCGATCAAATGATTCATTGTTCTCAATTCTTAGACTTCCTTCCATTTTTTCGTCATACATCATGCAACTTCTTGATGCCGAAGTGTGAAACTAAATTAAAAAAAATGCTTTCAACAAAATTTCGTTACCAAAGATTATTAAAATTAGAAAATAAAAAAAACTATTTGATGAACGTTCTTTAACAGGCTGAAATTGAAATAACTTTTTTCATAATATGAAAACCAAAAAAAAAAAAGAGGACTTAACTAAATTTTCATTACTCCGAAATTCGCCGCATCAATTTTTCTCGTTTGATGCAACGAGCAAAATTTCCGAACTTTGATCAAAGTTTGCAACTCGAAATTGTTGACGGGATATCGAGCTGGGATATTTTTTTTCTTGCCTCTTTTTTTTCTGCAGCAACTTGCCAATCTGAAATTATCGACAATAGGGAATGAGACT
>JAQQRF010000370.1:0-64965 GCA_030523145.1 Trissolcus brochymenae
AAAGCGCTCTTCTCTTTATTTTAGATTACAATAATAATTGCAATTTTTATTAACAAAGTCCCTAACTCCGTGACAGTAGATTTTACACATCCTCTTAAGCATCAAAACCTGACAAAAATAACATTCTTTCATTTAAAAATTACTTTCTTCGCACATATTCCATTTTTTTCTCTATAATTTTACCATTTTTTTAACTTCCGCTGACATGAACACATAATTATATACCTTTCAATTTTTTTAACATCTATCAGAAAACATTATATAAAATTATAATTTTTTTTTTATATATATTTTACCCAAACAACTTCCTTATCGACGTCTATGCCGACTAAAATACACATAACATTTCAGTCGGTATAGAGTTCGTCAATATAATTTTTGTATGACTAGCTATCTATGATTTCCTTATTATACGTGTACCTCGTACATCCCCGAATAAACCGTGGTCTAGTTCATCACAGCAATAAAAGACAACAACGACCATATATCATTTTTTTTCGTATCAACTATTTGATTAACAGTGAACGGAGGAATCTAATAACGAGTAGATGAAGTTTTGAAATGTTTCATGTGGCGACTTCGGTGGTTTATCTAGCTTCAAGAGCTTTTACTTATGGTATAGTAGACACACCGTAGTCAAAGTTGATAAATATTACATATTTAATTACTATGTTTTTATGTGATATATGAAGATAAGTTGTAGTTGACAAGTGGAATATAAACACTGCTGTTTGAAATTCGATATCAAAATATTAGTTATCCATAAACCAATAAACGAATAATAAACTTTATAAGCGATTATGTGTTTATTTCTCTATAATAATATTATTAAACTAAATATACAAGTTCATAAAATGAAAATATCAAAATAAAAATTTTAAATAACTGATCGGCTACAATTCAACAATTAGAAAATCATTTATCTAGTTATTACTAATGGCCACAGATTGAATTAATTTAAATGTATACGTATTGCACAAATGCGCACTTTGCAATTGACATTTCAGCACACACCGCAGCACGTTACGGCTATCTAGGATTTCGTTGGGTTGCGACGCAAAACAACAGTGCACTATCAACCATGAACGTTGTTACATTAAATGCCTTAGATGATAATTATATGTACTTGGTAATATATTATTATTAGTTGTATTTAAGAATGTCAACTTATTTGAAACTAAAAATATATCTGATAGATTATAGATAAGTCAACAAACAAGGCAGCATTTGTCGACCCGGTGAATCCTTCAGTGATTCCTGATATTCTCAAAGAGACAAACGCTGAATTAACAGCTGTTCTGACTACTCATCATCATTGGGATCATGCTGGTGGCAATGAAGAAGTGAAAAAAATGTTCCCAAACATCCAGATTTATGGAGGTGATGACAGAGTTCAAGCAATAACCAATAAAGTCAAGAACGGCGACGTTATCAAGCTTGGTAACTTGGAAATCAATTGCTTTTCAACGCCTTGTCATACACAGGGACACATTTGTTACTACATCAATGCACAAAATGAAAAAGCAGTTTTCACAGGTTTTTGACCATAAAAATTTAAAAAATAGTTACAGTATGATTCACAACATCTAATGTACCGCTGTTACTGTTAAACATTTTTAGGTGATACGTTATTCCTGGCTGGTTGTGGACGATTTTTTGAAGGAACTGCTGAGCAAATGAATCGAAACCTGAATGAAATTCTGGGAAAACTTCCAAATGAGACCGTAAACTATATATAAATTTATTTTACAAATAACAAATTAATGTTAATAAAACAATGAATTTTTATTTGATTTTGTTTTCAGAACGTCTACTGTGGTCATGAGTACACACAGAAAAATTTGCAATTCGGTTTGACCATTGAACCTAACAACAAGAACATATCTGACAAATTGGATAAAATATCACAGATAAAAAAAGCAGGACAACGTTACAAAAGTGTGCCCGGTACTATTGCTGAAGAGAAATTGACAAATGTTTTTATGCGAGTTACTGTACCAGAAGTGATGAATCGTGTTGACAAAACAGATCCTATCGAAGTCATGGCTGTTTTGCGGAAAATGAAGGATGCATTTTAAATAATTCATATATAAATATTTTTTAAATATTTTATATATATATATATCATATAAAATTATGTTATATTAAAAGCACAGGTCTGTACATGGTACAAAAATATAAAAATTATAATTCATAATACATGGTATAAATAATAATAAAAAATATTAATTTTCTGCATGAATGATTATTTATTCGGAAAATGTTATTCCTCTCTTACATTAATTGCGATTCTCATGAAATTTTTTTATCTGGTATGATGTTTCTTACGACATGTCTTTTTTCTCTTTCTGCATTCTGAGCAACGCAATCATTATTGATTGTATTACCCAGTGCTGCCATCTTCGTCCACGCCGGTTTGTTTACTAGCGAATTTTAAATTATATCAAACGAAGTAGTATGATTTATTAAAAAAGATATTATCATACAATGTAAAAAAAGCCAAACATAGACAACAAAGATGAACGAGGTATTTTTCTCACTGAAAGAAAAGAGTAACTTTTATTTAGC
Organism: Trissolcus brochymenae; assembly: GCA_030523145.1. Taxonomy (NCBI): domain Eukaryota; kingdom Metazoa; phylum Arthropoda; class Insecta; order Hymenoptera; family Scelionidae; genus Trissolcus; species Trissolcus brochymenae. The sequence goes on from JAQQRF010000370.1 coordinate 2,569, forward strand.
GTCTTCTCTGTACGATAGTATCGAAGACAAAAATCTGAAGTAAGACAAATTAACCAACAAATTATGAATACATAAAAAATAAGAACATCCTATCGATGTATATTAATTTTATAGACAACTATTGATTTTATTGGAGATAAAACATGCAGATGCAAATGTTTATATTCCGAGCATCAGAACGACTCCTATTCATGCAGCTGTTAAGGACAAGTCTGAAACATTTTCGGTGGAAGCAATCAAGCTGATGTTGCAATACGGTGGAAACCCTAATGTGCAGTAAGATATTTTTAAATAATAATACTATATAATCTATTACTGAAATAGACGAGACAAAAACTGTTAATAGCATATTATAATTTTATGTGTTATATAGGACAGAAGAAGGAATAACACCCTTACATCTAGCCGTTGCGAAACAAAATAATAAAGTACTAAAATTGCTATTGAACAATGGAGGTGATCCGTTTATTCTAGATAATAATGGACGAAGCTGCTTTCATTATGCGCTAGAAAATAAGTACCATGACATTGTGAACATATTGTACGATTATTGTAAGGACTCACAAACCAAAGACGAGGAATCAAGTTATAGGATGGGTCTTGGTAAAAATCTTTTGCTATGAAATATTACTAAGTTCGAATCGTGGATTTACTCAAAATAAATACTATTACTATTTGTATGTTTCAGAAAAGGTGATATTAGTTGACGGACTTGTGATGGCCGAGTACACCCCAGATGTTAGAGAATGTGTCTGCATAAAAGATGACAAAAGTGAAAAATCTGCAGAAGAAAAATTGGAGCTCATGTTTCGTCAGTCAGTTTTCAGTCAATCATCAAATTTCAATTCTAACGAGAGTTGGAAAAGTATTGTTAGTAATTTGCTTCCACCCGATTATCAATCGAACGATATTGTAATAATAGAAACCGGATTGAAAAATGTCAGTGATAAAACCAGTTCAGATAACTCTGATAACGAGCTCAGTCATAGTTCGATTATAGAATCGAGCAACGCTTCGGGTTTAGACAATTTATTGAATCGACTGAAAAAAAATGAGATTCTTGGATCAAGCGACTCAAATAATGATTTTAAACGAACTGATACAGAAAATTCACAAAAATATGAGGTAGAAGGTAAATGCACGGATCTGATTGATTATAACTCAAAATCATATAATAAAATTATACATGACAAAAGGATCATCATAGATGAAGAATATAAGTATTCCGATAACGAAGAAAAAGTCACTTTAATAGAACGACGGCTTTGCACTCCAGCACCAGGGTAAATGCATTTTGAAATAGTTTTGATCTGAAACAAAATTGTCATTTGTAAAGCTCATGCTTTGATTTTTCAGAGAAATTAGTGACAATACGTCATTTTACTCTTGCAAACCAGGTAAATAAATATTAGAGTAACCAAAACAATTTTTTTTAGATAAAAGCAATCAATATATTTGAGATCAAACAATTGATACATTTGATGATAGTGGTTCGTATTTTTTTTCTCAGATATGTGGTACCCACTGCCAAACGTTAAGGACAAATTGGACCCTCCCCCGATGCTCCTACGACAACACTTGATAGAACATGGTGAAAATCCAGGTCCTATAACCACGGACACCTACGGAGTTTATTTGAAGCGCTTAAAAAAATTATCAGGGGAAAGACAAAAGTTTTCAACCAAAAACTCTACCTCCAAAAAGAAAGACAAAATTATAAACGCATTATCTAGATTAGAAATTAAAGACCAAATCAACAACAATTGTAGAAAAGAATTATTGGTGTTGGATATAACCAAAAGACTGTCGGAATATGAATGCCTAGAAGAGGAGATGCAACGTGATTTTATCAGGCCCGAACCAACAAGACGCTGGCGAGAGGGAACATCTAAAAATGCGTTTAATTATCTTCTTCTAGACCCGAGGGTAACGAAAGATCTTCCCCGTCGGGCCAATCAGCTAACGGAGAGTGAAAAGTGGGACATCTTTTTGTCAGCAATTTTTTATATTGGTAAGGGCAAACGCTCGCGGCCTTACGCACACCTATACGATGCTTTTCACATTTGGACCTCGAGGAACAGTGTGCCAGAGATGAGCAGCAAATGCAAAAAAATCATCGGTATTTGGAATGAGGGAAAAGGAGTCGTGGCTCTGCACGTCTTTCAAAACATCATTCCTGTGGAGGCTTACACAAGAGAAGCTCTAATGATTGAAACTCTCGGATTATCCCGCCTAGAAAATTGTAAACACGGAGAATATTATGGACCAGTCAATGTATGGCCTTCCAGTAAAAAGAGGATGTTAGGCAAGTCACTCTTGTTCAAAGCCATGCAAATTTTCTGCTTCGAAGGCGAGCGTCAACTTTTTCCAGAAAATATTTGAAATTTAATAAAAAATTATGACCAAATTAATTTCTACCTTTAATGAACAAAATGATTAAAAGAAATTAATATTAAGGATGAATTAATTTTGTATCTCCAAAGAAAGCAGCTTATTAAATATACGAAAGAGAATAATTATCAAATGAATAATGAAAACAGTGTTGCATATTGTTTAAATGTATTTTTATATTTTTGAATATTTACAAAAGTTGTTCATAAGTTATTCATAAGTACGGTCTATCTGACATTGTCTTTTTGGCTCTCTTATCTCTAGCTCTTGGAAACCATCTGTGCTTTGTAGTGTACGTAATTTCAGATAATTTCTCAACAACAATTTCAGGCTTCAACTTTTTGAACACTTCTGCAGTCTCTTTTTCACCAACTTTCAGAAATGATTCGGATGGTTTTTCTTTTTCAATTGGTATGGGTTTAGTGCACTCGTAAGGAAATTGTGGTTCCGGGTGCCAAGATACCACCATAGCTGAGTTTTCCATAAACGCTACCAAATTTGCTGGCAACTTTTTTGTACTGTACTTTGCGCATTGGAATTCTTTCACAAGCGGTAAACGCAGTAATGAAGCACTCATCATCTGCAAATAGAACATTTTGTTAAACAAGTCAACAACTTTTAAATTTATTTATATATTAATTCTATTTTATTTCGATAAAGTTTTATTTTGAATTCAAGTTCATTTTCAATATCATTTGTTGGTTACTTTGATTTTGAGGTTATTTAATTTATTTAAGTATGAGTCATAAAATGAATACCTTGGGTTTTTTTTCTTAATTCAAGCAACAAATTGTAATTGATTTCTTGATTTTGAAGAGTTGTCATACACAATTCCAATTTGATAAGCAACACATTCTCTTCGTTTAAAATGAATGAAACAATGTGAGTGTTACAAAACAGTAAAAGCTTTGAATGCGCACGCGCAAATACCGTCGGAGTCGTCACAGCGAATGTATTATAGTGAAAAAGTGACAGCAAAAGGACGACACGCAAGCTTCGCTGGCAGTTGACAGAACAAAAATTACATTCACACCTCGAATTTTGACTCTACTGTTTGGAGAGTGTAATTGAATCAATGACTTAAACCAAAAGATAACGTAACTTTCGCGACAGACAGCTTTACCTCTTCATCAATTGTTTATCTAGTGAAAGGATGTATTGGTAACACATATAACAATGACAATGAATTCACACGCCGTGTACAAAGTTTTTGTACATTACAAAAAATGTTTGATTTTGCCGGAAGTTGGACAATATTAGTAAGTATATATTATCATAGGCAAAGCGCCAATTAAATAAAATGGGTTTATTTGATCAACTTCCTGAATACCTGAACGTATATATAATTTGCTATTTAAATTAAAAAATTAAAAAATTAAAAAATCTGTTTTCTTTTTTTATTCTTATAACGAAATGTTAGAAATTATAGTAAACTTGCTTGAGGCAGCGTGTTTTGTGGCACAGTAAGAAATTATAACATTGATATATTATTTTAATCCATTTCTCTTACATTATTTATAAAAACCCAACCATATCATAAGTTTCCAAAGAAAAACATTAGCCTTGCTTAATTACTTTACACGTACATGTTTGTTGAACTGTATAGTTAGCTTTAAATGATTCAGCACATTATCGAACTTTTAATATAAAGCTTGATATTCAAGGAGACGCGTACTAATCTATATATATACCGGGTTTCAGGTAACTTATGAGCAGTATTAAACAAATTGAAATAAAATGTCGAAGATAAAGAAAAAGTGGCGGATCTTTTCCCTGCTCATGTACAAAAATTTTTTGATTCGTAAGAGGCACTGGAAGTCAGCGATCTTCGTTCAGATATTGATACCTATAGGGCTCTTCCTGTTTGCCCAGGCCATAAGGGATTCTGCTGCTTCACAGCCACAACCTGTCAACAATGACACAATTTATGAAAAGCAGAGCATGGATGACAAACTGTTTATAGAAAGACAAATTCAACTCTATTATGTACCTCATAATATTTTTACTCAGAAAATCATGGCTTCTGTTAGGACTTGCTTAGGCCTTCCTGACACTGGTAAATTAACACACACTTTATTATTATTTATTTTTTATTTTTGATCAAAAACGAAATTTTAATGATAATTTCAGGTACCATTGGATTTGAAAGTGAAGAAGATGCTTTGGAAAAATACACCCTAGAACAAAATTCTGAAAATGCAAATAAAGTCGTCATGATTTTGTTTAAAAGCAACTCGGATTCAAAAGTATACGACTATGTTCTTAGAACGCAAAAACAGATGCCGCATGCTTTGTTCATTACACCAGGCATGGCCGAGGTGATCAACTTTTTAATGTTCGAATCTGACACTCCTTTCATCCAATTGCAACATTGCTTAAACACGGAATTCATCAACAGTCATGTTGACGAGAAATTGAATTTAACTACCAAAGTATGTAATTTTTTTTATTTTGGTCAAGCATGCGTATAAAAGATTCAAATCAATAAGCATGCGTATGTAATTTCATTCGCAGGTGTTTACACAGCAGATGCCTTCTCCACCGTATATTCTGATTGATCCAGGCGATATTTTGATAAGAGCTTTTATCAGCTTAATAGCATCGATTGCATTTCTGATTCCACTCTTTACAGAATCAAATTTCGCTGCTAGTGAGAAATTTATCGGTGTAAATGTGAGTTAATAACAATCAGCATAAAATCAAATAATGAAAATAATTGTTCATCCTGAAATAAAAAAAATATATATTTTTAATATATATTATAATAAGAATATAATTAATTGACGATATAAAAAGTATATACCGACTATTTATGATTTCTCCTTTAGGTGCTGATGTCAATGAACGGAGTTAAAACAAGTTGGAATCTGCTGAGCTGGCTGATGAGCGGACTTTTGTTCAGCATATTTTATATATCGCCGGTGGTCATATTTTTTAAAATCACGTTTTCCGAAAAAGTTTACTCATTCTTATACTACAGTAACGGTTTTCTATTTTGGCTTTTTCTTTTTCTACACATGTCACATCTACTCATGTTCGGCATGCATGTCACTTCCTATTTTTCCAAACGTGAGTAGCCTATTAATGTTTCACATTCAAATATAAATGTTAATTAATTGAGTCATAATTCATTTTTCAGCCATATTTATGTCGTCCGGAATAATGATCGCATACATCTGCTCTTCGTTAATAATTAAATACACCGCTTGGACAAGCTTTAGTAAACACACACCGATAATTGGCATTCTTTTCCCTAATATTTTGCTATTCCGAGCTTTTGAAGAAGTAAATCTCTATGAGAGCAAATGTAATTGAAAGATATTATTATGTTTTTGTTTTTTTTTTATAATTTTATTCAGATTTATGTATATGAAAAATTAATTGTTATATATTTGCACTTGATTCAGTGATAGGAATTCAGTGGAGTAATTTGTTTCTCGTTGCCGATCATACTTACAATGTAGCAGGAAGCGTAGGCATGATAATGATATTCTCAATAATAGGAACAGTATTGCATTTCTTTTTAACACTTTATATATACGCAGTAAAGCCAGGAAAATATGGTGTAAGAAAACACATGTTTTACTTTCTTGAGGTAAAAATTTATTACTTACTGAAAACTTGATTTGTTAAGGTTGATTGTAAGACGATTAATCAATGATTTGAACTTTTATTTCAGTCATTCCGAAGAAACAAAATTAATACAGCCTCAAGTGTAGCTCCTCTTAAATACAATAACACTAGCGAGCCATTTGAGCCAATTTCTGATTCTAGCATTGCTGGTATCGAAATTCGCGATTTAAAAAAAACCTATTGCACAAGCTTGCTCAATAAATCTGTAAGTACAGAATATTTATGAATTACAAAATTAAATTTATTGTTGAACATATTTTAACACGCTGCAAAATTTGTAGTGTACTGTGGAAGCGCTGAAAGGAATTTCAATAGACTTTCATAAAAGTCAAATTACAGCACTGCTTGGTCACAATGGCGCAGGAAAAACTACGATGATGTCAATTCTAACTGGTATAATTTTTGCAATATACAACATTTGACCAATATAAATTGATTACAAATCTATTTAATTTTTTAATCAAATAAAAAATTATTTTAGGAATGATAAGCCCAACTGAAGGCACAATCCTTGTGAACGGAAAGAACATCAGTAAGGATCTTGATTCGATTATGAATGATTTGGGACTTTGCCCGCAAGATGACATTCTTTTCCCAGATCTAAGTGTTTTTGAACAATTACTATTCTTTGGATTGGTAATTAATCATTATTATTTTTATTTATTATTATTATTAGTTTGAATCAATGTTATTGTGAAGTTAAAACAACAATCTTATTTTCAGTTGAAAAGAAAGAACAAAAATAAGGAAGAAATCAAACGTGACGTAGATCATTTGCTTGCCAAGCTGAATTTATCGGCGAAACGTAACTCTTTACCAGCACAGCTTTCTGGTGGTCAAAAAAGACGCGTGTGTCTGGGAATGGCCTTAATAGGAGATGCTTCTGTAAGTAAACCAATATTACTTTCAGTCAAAGAAGTCAAAATAACTAAAACTGTCCATTATTTGATACAGACATTGATTTTGGATGAGCCAACATCTGGCATGGATCCAGAGAGTCGGAGAGATACGTGGGATATCATCTTGGTAATGACTTGACAATTTGTATACATTTTGTACAAATTGAAGATTTCGAAATTACATTAATGTTGAATTTTTATTTTCAGAGCATGAGAGAGGAAAAGACAATTATAATAAGTACACACAATATGGAAGAAGCAGATATTCTTGGCGATAGGATTGCTATCATTCATTCAGGTTTATTAAGATGTTACGGAACTCCAATGTTTTTGAAAAGGATATACGGTAATAGAAAGAAATACTTAAAATTATTCACCATATGTGATAGCAATTTTTATTAGAAAATTAACGAAATTGTTATGTTTTAGGTCAGGGTAATATGGAAATCACACTTTCAACCAATCCAAACTGTGATTCAGAAAACGTTTGCAAACTTCTGGGACAACGTGCAGAAATAATCAACTATGATGGCGCCAGGTTGATATTAAGTGTTCCTTACACAGATCAACTACCAGATGCCTTGGACAATATAGAATCCAAGAAAAATTCCTTAGGAATAACTGGAATGAGTGTTTCACTTATCACTCTAGAACAAGTGTTTTTAAAGTAAAATTTTTACAACTATTTACAATTAATTTACACTCATAATCATGCTAATTATACGTCTCATTTTTTTCTTAAGGGTAACGAAAGATCCAGAGGACGCAGTCGATCACCATCTAAATCTACTTGAAGCTCCTCGCAAAATCACGGGAACCAAACTTCGTAACCAAAGAATAGCAGCACTGCTCTCTAAAAAGTTAACATACACTAAGAAAAACATCGGTGTACTTGCTTGTACTGTGAGTCACTTTTCAAAGTTTTTTTTACTTTTAAATTATAATGTTGTTACATTATTCTTTTATAAATGAGTATTATAATTATGTTTCATTTATCATAACGCGTAACAATATGACAAACAGATAACAGCCAGTGAAAATTATTATTGTTATTATCATTATTACCACCACCTTTTTTTGTTATTAGATGATTATTCCTCTCATCGGTGTGATATTCATGATGAACTTCAGCTTTCCAGACCTAACGGAGGACTATGTTTCCATGGATTTGTCTTTATATAGTAGTCCACAAGGTTATTTTTCTGCAAAACCCGATGTTTACGGTGAAAAGTATACAAAAATCGTTGAAAAACAACACGGAAAGACACACGCTGCTGGTTCAAATGAATCTTTGGTTTCTGGTAAAGTAATAAAATATAAAATTAAAATATAAAAGTTACAACAGACTAATCAAAAAGGGATTTCCTTTCAGCTCTTCTGAACTTTGCGAAACGAGACAATACAGCCTACATGAACAACTTAATAGTTGCCGCTGATTTTATTGAGAGCGAAAAAGTTCTCTCAGCGATCGCTCTATTCTCTAACACAGCAATCTATAGTTTACCAATAAGTTTGAACCTAATGTACAACGCGATTCTGAAAAGTTTGGCCGGCGATGAGTACGAGATTTCAGTGTCAACGAGGACACTCCCTACTGTACATTTGAGCAGATCTTCGGACGATGAAGTTTTGGCTTACGGTCGAGTGATCATATTTGTCGGTTTTGTTTTTCCAATGATTGCACTCTTTTTGATTCATCCCCGACGAGAGAATATGACAGGGATCAAACATCTACAACGAATGACTGGAATATCAGGTCCTTTTTATTGGCTTACAATTTTTGTCTTTGACCTTGCCATTTATTTGTTTGCCTCACTGATGACCATCATTGCTATCTCCATTATGAATTCAATAAATAATTTGAATTTGTACCTATGCCACGAATTGAGTAAGCGTTTTTCATCAATCTAAATAGATTTAATTCAAAACGTTGTATTAATTTAGTTATAGATGTTCTAATTTTCAGTGATAATATTATTACTTATGATTTTATTCGCAATTAATGCGTTACCCATGATGTACATACTAAGTTTCTGCAAGAAACAGACGAACACGTTAATCAGTATAATGGTTCAAGTGCCTATATGTCTGAGTAAGTTCAAAATAACATAACTCTGCAGTGCAAAGTGTCTTGAAAATTGAATAAAATATAATATTTATTATATTTGATTTTAGCAATTGCGGAATTGATATTGAAAAATTTAATAGGCGTGATAAACAATCAGAACATAGTCAAAGGCTTGCGTGGATTTCAAAAGGCAGTATTTTATTTATTGCCACATATGAGCTACTTCAATGGCAACGTAGCTTTTGCACTTATTGCTGCTAAAAATGCACGATGCAGAAACATGCCAAATAATTTGATGTATGTTGCTTGCACCAAAGGCGATGAGTGCTGCGGTAAATTGAACACCTCCGTCATTTTTTACATATTTGGCCAGAGACAAATGTCGCGTTTCCTGATGATTTTTACCAAAAATTACACTACTAAAACTTTTCAATTAAATTTTGCATTTTTATTAACTCAATTTTGGGTTTACCTTTTTTCAGATCTGGAATGCTCCAACGGAGTTTGCAAAAAGCATTTGCCGTATTTCAAAAATTTCACAGATGATCCTTCGCTAGAAGAGTGCGTGATTGCTTTGACGTGCACTTCACTCCTTTATTTTGCCATTTTATTTGCCGTGGAAATGAAAGTCTTTCAAAAAATAATGTCTAAAATGAAAAAATTCAAAGCAAAAAGCTCCATTGAAAACAGCGATGAACAAGTAAAACTGGAAAAACACGAAGTTGCTGTGGAAATCAATAAAATGCGAAATAGTGAGAGTTTCATATATTTATGTTTTTTTCTGTTAAACCGATAAGAAAATTGAACATTAAACGAGAAAATTCAAATTATTGCAGAAAGTCCAGCAAATTTTGCGAAACAACAAAAAGAGGATGCGGTGGATGGAAATTTCTTATCAACAACTACTGACAATAATTTGTTCTTAGTTTATGAACTTAGTAAACATTACAACAGACTGTTCGCAGTTAAAGAAGTTAGTTTCAAGATCAGAAAACGTGAATGCTTTGGTCTCCTTGGTATAAATGGTGCAGGCAAAAGCACAACCTTCAGAATGCTGACTGGACAAGAATCACCGGACAATGGAAATCTATTTTTGAAGGAGAAAAACATAAACTCCGATAGAACTGAGGTTTATTCCTAATTGACCAACTAATGTTTCTTCTCTTAATCTTTTTTGGGTTTTTAATTATTTTTTATTTGTTTTGTAGTATCTTTCACAAATGGGCTATTGCCCTCAAAACTCTGCGATAATAGAAACACTAAATGCAAAGGATCATTTACGGCTATTTGGCTTACTTCGAGGTGTCCCAAAAAATATTATTGATATCGAAGTTGAAAAATGGATTGACAAACTTAGTAAGCATTTTATTAATGTAATTGAAAATTATGAAATTCTAATGAATTTTATAATTAACCATTTTGTTTTTTCTTTTTTGTTTACAGAATTACATGCATGTGCTGCCAAGCCAAGCGGTACTTACAGTGGTGGAAACAAACGTAGACTGAATATTGCTATTGCTATGATAGGAAATCCTAGCTTAGTTTTACTAGATGAACCAACCACCGGGGTCGACCCTGCAGCAAGGAGATCTTTGTGGGACGTAATTGCCTCGTGTCAAAAAAGCGGTCAATCTATCATTCTTACCTCACACAGGTAAAAATTTAAAATTGGAAGAACAAAAAAAAACAACAATTTGACAACATACCATTTTTCATTTGTAGCATGGAAGAATGTGAGGCTTTGTGCAATAGACTTGTAATAATGGTGAAAGGAGAGTTAGTCTGTATTGGACCCAGTGAACAACTGAAACAAAAGTTTGGAGCTGGATTTGATATACAAATCAAATTGAAACCCAACTGGACAGAGGCTGCTCTGAGAGAATTGAATAGTGAAATTGAAACAAGACTTCCGTGCGAAATTTCAGAAGAAAACATAGTACGTATTAATTAATTCTATAATCCCTCAACATAGTATAAAAATTAAATTTGAACGTAAATTTGATTTGTTGCAGGGTTTAATAACGTATCATGTAACGAATGACAGACTGACGTGGAAAGCCATGTACAGTGCACTGAACATTTTGAAAGAAAACCACAGCATTATAGAAGATTACACTATAATTTCTGCAACACTTGAGCAACTGTTCCTGCAGTTTGCTAGAGCAGCCAAAGTTTCTGACATGACAGAACCAAACAATCGTGCCGTCATGGTATGAAACGTGTTTCGTTATTATATATTTTAAATGTTTACTTTTATTATTTTTCTAATTCACAAAGTTGATTAAACATCTAATCAAAAAAGCTATAATTTATAATGTATTACACGACACAACAGTATTATGTTCAATACAACTAATAAATCTCTGTTATTTCCTTAATAGTATTTGTAAAGATTTACATGTAAGAAGTTTTTTACGAATTACGTCGTTCCACCTTAGCCATTTTTCTTATTCCATTTTTCACGAAGAACGCGGCAAAAATAAATATTGATGTGTAATAATATTCTTGTTATTTAACAAATAAGTAATGCTTTAATAATAATTAATAATGGTCTGCAATCTATTAATTGGTATATATTTTTATAAAACCTTCTATGAAATGTACAAATGAATTTGTTTGAATAATCCTGATGGATAATTGAAAACTCAAAATTATATTGAAAATAATTATACTGCTTTTATATAAAAATTTTGATTATTCTTTACATCCTCAATCCAATCATCTCCCAATTTTAATTGTTAATTATACTCGTTATGAACAGAAATTTCAGCTAAATAACTTGAAAACAAAAAAAAATAACAATAACCCAACGCATCTGATTTTTGTAATTAATTTATAATTTTTCAAGGAAAATGTGGTTGGTTTTTTGACGATTACTTCTTTTGATTTGGTTATTTGTTTACAAATAGAACTGGTAATAAAAAATATAGATGATTTTCGCTCATATGATGTCTATAAAGTTCACATCCCACAGAAAAAAATTTATACCATTATTCCTTTAGAACCTAGGTTACAATTCCTTGAGTTTTCATTTTGAGTGATTCGCATTTGAATTCATAGGATAATCAGTGAATTTGAGTTCATTTGTTAAAGGTTAAACAGTAGAAAAATCTTAATCACTAAAAAATTTTTTCTGTGCATGAAAATTAAAAAAAATTTAATGTATTAATATTTTTACAAAAATTTAATATATATATGCTTGGTTCGTAAAAGTTTTGCAAATTTATCTAATTTTATATAACTAAAACAAGAAATAATTTAACGAATAAATCGTTTTTCAAAAGATTGTGAAAACATAATAAACAATAAAATAAAACATTCAAAATTATATATAGACATTTGGAGGTAAAATGATATTTTCTTTAATTTCTCTGATGTCTAAAATGTATGTTAAAATGTTACATTTTAGCACAAAATATGTTAAAGATGAAATGAATCTGAATATTTCTGAATACTGCTGTCAAAATAAGTTGTTATTATTATTTAAATAATACTTCTGTTCTGATTCAAACCGGCTGCCCGTAATATTTGGCCGACGACCTCTGTCTTTGCTACCAATAGATATAGGAGTATTAAAAGTACTTACAAATCGTCTGCTATACACTTTATAGGTTAGGGTATCCTGCAGTAGAAAACGTGTGTTGTGTGAAAGAGAGAGGGAGATATCAGTCAAGAATCTTGATTTTAACTCTAAATATGAGTTTTCAACACTAATAAATAGCAATATGAGTTTGTAAAAAACCTACTCCAAAAATGTTATAATATGAAAATGCAAAATAAAATTGTGAAAGGTAATTTCTAAGTTTTGCAGTCACACTCTTGAGTTTGTAATTTTGGTGACAAGAAAAAAGTTGAAAAGTTTAAGAACAAATGAATATAAATAATGCGCCTCTAACAAATTAGACATTTAAATTAATATTTCGACAATTGATTAATTCTTTCAGGATTTATACCACTAATAAAAGCTAGTTATAGAAGCAACTTGTTTAATAATGGCTATGGATGTCTTTCTGTTCGACGAATTTCTACGATCAAACCCTGTTTAAACGTATACAACCCATACGATGATGTATTCAGAGTCAACCCTTCGGTGGAGAAACATATGAGAAGGAAAGACTGCGTTCCGGATGATTATCGACTAATTTACAAGCACATAGAATATATGAGCTATTCAGGCATGTTATTATGTATAAACGTTTTGTTTGTTTGTTCGCTGTTGGGTGTCGTATACATGTTCGTCTACGGGTTTCCGAAAGAAATTGATGCATTTGATACCATAACCAAGAATTGGGACAAATGGAGTTATCTTGTAATTGGATTGTTATTCGCGACGATTTACATGTTGAGAAGTTTGATCACAAAAACTGCCCTCAGGATATATTATCACTCACCCAGCAGAACGTACCGGATAATAACTGCTGCTCGAATGCCCTTACAACCTCCAAAGTGTACCGAATTTGTACACCTAGGAAAATCACTGATAGACAAAAAGTCAATTCCTACTCAATATCAGTTGGTGACCAAAATCGATATTGAAAATCAATCTTTTTATGTTTTCGAGGATGATTTTAAAACAACAATAGATTATCATAATTTAGTTGATGGAAATAGGCATACTTATCGCTAGCTCTTGATTTACAAAACTTGTACACATTGTTTATGAAATAAAGTAATTTCAAAAATTTTCTTCGGCTACTTATTTCTTATTTATTTACTAACTTGTTAGATAATTAAAGAAACTTCAAACTTGAAATTGAAAAAAAATTCTCTTGATTTACAAAACTTGTACACATTGTTTATGAAATAAAGTAATTTAAAAAATTTTCTTCGGCTACTTATTTCGTATTTATTTACTAACTTGTTAGATAATTAAAGAAACTTCAAACTTGAGATTGAAAAAAAATTCTTTTTATTATAAATCAATCTAGTATTACATTTGCGCTGTACTTTTTGTCTTTAATACACATCTCGACAACCGCGTAAACAATCAAGAGTCTTCGATCTAGAGCTTGCAGGTGCTCTGGTGTGATTAATGGCAGTACATTTGCAGAATCTGATTCCAATTTTACAAGTTTGTTTAGAGCAAGACTCAGAGATCCTCCGCTCAACATTGTTAAACGATTCCAAGTAGATTTGTGAATCCTAAAAAAATTAAGTACTCAAATGAGAGTCGTTACCTAAATGTAGCCAGGTCGATGCTTGGTTAACTTACATGCAACATTGGTACAAAGGAGTAAGTATGTCGTAATGATCTATAAACGGGTTGCCCAGACTTTTTCCATTGTCAATCAGTAGCACGGCAGAGTTTTCAAATTGTTTTTCATACAATTCGTAATGATGGCGATCACCATTGTCGAGCAAAAAATCAAAAATAGCTGCATCAATTAGGTCCAAAAGTCTGTTCGACATTTCAGGAGAATAAATTTTAGATTTTTTCACCTGAAGGATTTATTCATTTTAATCTGCCATGAATGATAAATTTTGTTATTTATTATATTAATCAGTGGTTTAAACAATTGATGCTTACTTTTTCGCAATAACTATTGTCTGTTTCCCAAAGAGCAAGTTTATTTTTGTTGTACATGCGCTGCCAAGGGTGTCGATATTTGACCAGTTTCAAAGTTTGCGGCAGCCATAAGATCAGAGCTCCCTCCAACATGTCTCCAGTTCCACATACGGAATCATTCTTTGAACAATAATGACACACTCCGTACATGCAGGTATTGTTTTTCTTTTTGAATATTGTTTTTAACAGTTCAGGAGTTGCGGTTTGGCTTATTTCTTCATTTAGATTAACTACGAACAATTATGGACAATTATGAATAAAATAACATTTTTTCACAACGCATCTGCCCCGAGAATGCAAATTTTGTTTGAGAAAAGCGGGGCAAAAATGCTTATTTTAGAGGGATGTACATTTCAAAATATATGGGACGAAAATACTTTTCGCCAAGATGACCAAGATTTACTTCCATCCTTCATCTCTAAATATTCCCACTTCTCCAGAACTAGCTCTTTTGTCGAACTGGTTTTTTGAGAAAAAACAAAGTTAGCACTCTTACGGGGAAAGATCAACTCCAGGTGCAAAACATACTATTTGTGATTCAATTATAATTAATTTTATTACAATTAAATAATTAATACTTGTTCTAATAGTTGCAATAGGAACCCTTCTAAATCCCAGCAAAGAAGAAAGATGAAAGGCAACAACTTCTGCATTGTGTCTATCTTTTCCTTTATAAACAGGGCCTTCTATGATGGTGTCTCTTGAATACCACTGTGGTTTGAACAAAACTTTCACTTCGTTTTCCAAAGTCAACAACAATTTTAATTGAGTCCCTTTTCCTGCGTTGTCTGCTTTGACAATTTTCAATTTTTTCATGGCACGTAAAATTGTTCCCAATTCTGTAGCTGAATCAGGCACCAAGTATTGAGCATTCGGCCACTAAAATACAAAAACAATTTAAACTTCAATTTTATTATTATTATTATTATTATTATTATATTCAAATTATGTACCACGTCGTTAGGGAGCGACCATAAATCATTTTTATCAAGATCGTCAGTTTTCAATTCAGCAATCAACTTTTTCAAAATTGATATGTACGATGAATTTTGTTTATAGTATTTTGCTGGAAGTAATTGAAGTTTGGCTTTAATTTGATTTTCCATTAATTGTATTTTGCTCAATTTTGTTTCACCAAACTTGTTATTATATATAGAGTTGTTAGCAGCATTTCTAAGAAATTTTTCTTCTGTCGAATATCTAGTTTGATCTTCTGATGAACTTTGAACTACCACGTTCAAAAAATAAACATTCATGAGTATGACAAGTATGAAAACTCCACCCAATGCTACGCGAAAATAACGCCTAGCCATCTAAAAAATAATAATAATAATTAGTACGAGTTATTCTTATCTTATAGGTTTATTGTAATTTTATTAAGTCTACTCACCTTTTTAAATGTCAAATCATTATTTTCAGAAGGAATTATTGTTTACAATCTTGAAAGTCATAACCTCTAACAGTAATTTTTGCCATCTTTCTCATTTGACACATTATTATAAGATATTATAAGATTTTTTAAATATTCCTTGAGAAAAAAATTTTTTAGCTGTGATATTAATTTTTCCTACCAAATCAATTTTTGTAATTTCGATATTTTCATTTTAACGTTCTGGACTATCTGCTCTAGTGACAGTTCTAAAAATATGTAATAAGGAACGAGCCACAAGTTGCGATTGGATGGGAAGGAACAGTGGAACTGAAAAACTTACTCATGATTAAGTTATAAAAATACAATCTCTTTAATTTGCGTTTTGTCTAACAACAAATGTGTATTTAAGGAAAAATGAAGAAATCCAATTTGCAACATCAACACTTTTACTTGAAAAAAGTACAAAGTATAAGAAATATAATACACGATTCTAATATTTGTGCACAATTTACAAAGCCATGATAGCTCTTTTCAATGACTTTTCTTTATTTGACTTCACTTTCTTTTTATGTTTTCGATTGATTGTCGCATCTTTGAACAGTCGAATTCCTTCGTCTTCTTCGATGACTCTTTGGATATAAGATATTCCGTATAAATTATATCCAACAGTATCCTGAAAGAAATAATAGTAACAGTTAATGATGTTGAATTTAATAATATAATTATATACAATTATTAATATATCAAAAAATAATAAAAAAGAAAAACATACCCTCAACTGAGTTAATTGTTTTGTAACAAGTTCTTCTACTTGTTTTACAATAATCATAATTTCTGTGTTTGTTGTGATTTGAGAATGATACATTCGAATGATGGCAAAAGCCAACTTAGCTGTCAACTCTACATGATGTTTTTGTTTTAACAGGGTTGGAAGCATACGAATAATTTCACAGACTGTTGAATATGGTAAAAGTAATAAAGCTTCATCCAGGTCGCTTAAAAATATAATATACAAAATTAGTCAATGGATTTCACAATAACCAAATCTCAAAATATCGTCTTGAAAACGAAATTGTATTATTACCTTGCACGAATTGATTTCACTGTCTGGAGGAGAAAATCGTGAGCTGTTTCACAGTTATATGCTTTCATAATCAGTGGTGGTGGAGGTAAGGTTTGCGGTGGTTTTGTCGCAGCGCATTGTTCTACATATTGTTTCGAGATCTCCAAGCATTCCAAGATCGATTCAGCCTAATTAAAAATAAATCATGTTGTTAGAATAGATTAGATAAATGTCACAATCAAAATGTTAAAAAATCAACTATCATTCTTACTCCTTTCTCGCTTGTCAAAGTTTTCTTTGTTGGAAGAACTTGTTGTTTTTGACCTCTCACTGTAGTCGTTTCTTCAGAAATGGCTTCATTTGCAGCGTCTTCTCTCTCTTGTTCAGCCTCGTCTTCCAAAACCAAAATTTCCGACGTTTTTGTGTACATCCGGACAACTTTGTCAGATCCGCAAGACAAAACGTATTCTCCACTTGATGAAACCGCACAGTTCCAAGCTTCTCCAAGATGGCCCTAAAATCAAAGCTTTTCTGTGAATTTTTTGTACTTTTTTGTTGTTGCTTGATAG
Source organism: Trissolcus brochymenae (assembly GCA_030523145.1). NCBI lineage: Eukaryota > Metazoa > Arthropoda > Insecta > Hymenoptera > Scelionidae > Trissolcus > Trissolcus brochymenae. The sequence continues at coordinate 20,130 of JAQQRF010000370.1, forward strand.
ATATATAAAAATATTCAACCTGTAGAGTGACAATTTTTGTATAGTGATCGGCATCCCATTCTTTGATTTTACCATCCTTACCACAAGAGAAAAAGTAATGTGTCCTTGGAACAAAAGCTATACCAGTGATGGAATCATCATGAGCAAACAAAGACTTGTGACAATCTCCAAAATCCATACCCCAGATTTTTATGTTGCGATCAGCGGACCCGGTGGCAATAAGGGTAGAGTCACTTGATATGTCCATACACAAAACTGGTAATTTATGACCATAGAGGGACAAGAAAAACTACGAATGGAAAGGAAATAAATTATTCTTCAATTCTTTCTGATTAAGAACGAACTTGATGTAACATAAAATTAACTCAACAATCATTTCAAGTTTTACAACAAATTCAGCCCTCACTTACAATTTTAAATTTGTATAATTTCATGTTTACCTTAAAAGTGTCCAAGAAAAATATTTTCACTGTAGAATCTAACAAGGAAACGGCAACGAAACGGCTATTCGGGCAGATTTTAACACAAAGCACTCCCTCACCTAGTTTTAAAGTTCTTGTATGACAAACGGAAAGAACTTTGGCTTTGCATTCGGGGTCTTCGACCAACTGAAATTCCCAAAACTTGACAGTTTTGTCTCCTCCCCCGCTGGCAATTCCATTCTGTATAGGATCAATTTTCAAAATTAAGACAAAATGTAAATTTGATAATAGTTTTTTGTTTACCCGTATTTTGACATTTATTTTTCCAACCTGATCAGGGAACAAGTGTAAGCTCCAAAGTTCTTTTCCGTGAGCTGCAATATCTTCTAAAATGTCTCCGGATGAAATATCAACAATCAACATATGCCCAGTTTTCAATCCAACAATTAAATGCCTGTCTCCGGGAACAAATGTTACCGATAAAGCATAGCCACATTGTACTGTTCGTAGACAAACTAAACTTGACCTGCAATGATCAAATTGTTTTTTTATTAAATTTTTTATTAATTATTATTATTAATTATTAATTTCATTCATTGGTATATTTAAAATATAATGATTAATACCTGTTCCATAATTTAATACTGTCTCCGCTAACTGTAGCAAAAGCTTGACTATCAGAGCTGAACGCCACAGCTCTGACATCTGTACGATGACCATGTGCTGTTATTGATCTCAAACACCTAATTTCAGGCTTTTTTTCAGTTACAATTAAAGCGTGAAGTTCAATACTATTGTTGTTCAAGCAAACGCATATCTATAAGAAATAAAGTACAAGTGATTCAAATTGATTGTAAAATAATTTGTCCTGTGAGAAGAATTTTTCTTTTATTCATTTTATTGGTAACTTACTCGTAGTTCGTCATTGCGACCCATTACTAAATCCATACTCTTTCCTTTAGCAGAAACATTCAACGTCGGAAATTTCTTGATTTCATCCCGAAGAATGATATCATTTCCTGACGATTCAGACTTTTGTTTTCTGTCAGGGTAAATAATTGAAAGTAATCACACTTCTATTGTTTATTATTATTATTATTATTATTATTATTATTATTATTATTATTATTATTATCATTTTAATTATTTGCTTCGTCATACCTTTTAGATTGTCTTTTAGAAATTTGATCATCCGGACAAAAGTAGAAAAGGTCGTAAGTATTATCGGTGCCTTGACATATAACAGTTTGTCCTGTGAAGTCAGTTTTTAAAGATGTCACTCTCCCTTTTGAGTTTCTTTGGATACTTTGAATTCTGATGCACTTTAAGTTACCCTATAAACCAATATTATTTATTAGAGTCAACATGAATTTTTGAATTTATAAAATCAATTGAATCGTGTGTTTATAAAATGTTTACCGAAGAATCATCAAATTCACTTTCTTCTACATTCAACAAACTCTCGCCATTAGTCGAACTCTGAATATTATCTTCATTGTTAACAATTTTCCAAACATGCAATACATTTTCGTTGCAGCCTGACATCAAATATTTGTCATCTTTAGTCAATACAAAATCCCAAACCTACGAACAAAACAAAACATTTTATTTAATCAAAATTAAACTTTTATGTATAATTATATGTGCATTTTTGTAACAAAAATAATATGTAACCGACCTCAGATCTGTGTCCAGTTAAAGTTTTAAAATTGTGTTCAGTATTCAAATCCCAAAATTTGATAAAAGTATCCTTACTGGAGCTCAAAAGAATATTTTCATTTCTCATGAAAGCAACTTGTGTCACTACTCCTTTGTGGCCAACAAGTCGACAAACTCCACTTTCGGCAACCACGTCCCAAATTACAATGTCTGTGTCCTAAAAAAGTTTTGCGTGTTTACATTGAAATAACTTCGTAATCTTTGACTTTCACTCTAATTGAATTGTGTCTTTTTTTTCTTTCAAACTTTTGATTGCATACCTTTGATCCTGATGCTAATCTGTGTCCAAGATGATCGAATGTCAGTGCAGTTATTTCTGAATTGTGTCCTTTAAATGAACTGATCAGCTCTCCTGATCTTAAATCAAATGTTTTTATCATTCCGTCAGCATAACCAGCAGCAATCAATCTTTTATTGGGAGATGCAGCTAAACGCGTGACACTCGATTTGTCCCCTGACAAAACTTGAACCTAAAAAAACATGTTACGACTTGATTATTAAATAAAAAAATATTGAATAATAATAAACAAAACAAAAGGAGAAATAAAGAGAGAGAGAGAGAAAAAAAAGGTAACCTTTTCACCAAGTCTGAGGTCCCAGATGTAAACATGTTCACAGGCTCCAGTAGCCACAAATCGACCCTCCTGGCCTTCGAGTGTTACGAATGCGGAATTACATCTGTCACTGGTAACAATGTTGACATTGCCCGCAGGCGAATATCGCAAATATTGTTTCGTTAAGCCCATGGCAGAATAAAAAGTTGCACACAACAAAAAGCTCGCACACGTGTTTGCACTCGGTCCGAAAACACTGGCCGGTCTGTCTACTCGATTGTCCAATCAAAAAAGGTTCTGACAAGATGTAGATTCAGGACATACCTGTATCAGCCAATCGAATTCTTAAACTGTCTTAAACTTGTGTCAAAGACTGAAGTTAGGTTAGGTTGAATATTGGCATCTTTCTCGTAACGACAATATTTTTGATTCTATGTCCTTGTTTGGTGAACAATTTCACTGGCGCAGCTCGGTTCATTGACAGAGAGAAAAAAGAGAGGGAGAAAGAAGAAAAGAGAATTTAAATGGGAAAGATTGGAAATAGGTCCCTGACAACGTCATCAAGTGTTTGCAGTCTTTCACGAAATGATTAAACTGTCACTTATCTCTGCAACTGTAAAGCCGCCAAGAAATTAGGTGCTGTCATCGAATTTGTGATTTGTAATTTTGGTGTCGCGCTTACAATTTTGTCACTGTTGTAATATTGTCTACATATTGTAGTACCTCGTTCTGTGACTTTTACAATTACATATTGATAAAAGTGTGTTTGGATAGACGTTCATTATACCAACAATCGAAATATTGTTCACTTATTGAAACTTGGTGAAAATCTTGTAACGTTTCAATGATACATTGTATTTCGTAATAAACGCGGATTTGAAATTTGTTGCAGGTTTCGGATTTGTTTTTCATTTCACTTACATCTCGTGGGATAAAACGAGACGGACGATAGGAAGTTTGACGTTGGAGTTTCGGAACGCGCGCTAGCAATTGGAGAAGATAAGAAGGAAAAAGGAAACAGAGAGAGCTTACTCAAAGAACGATAACTCAATATGGCGGTTATGTATGTACAATAAATTAGTTTATTTCAATACACACAACGAGAGAGCGCGAAGCGTTCGCGGGACGATTTCATACAAGCGGCATTGTTGAACGGCAAGTGCAATTGAGACGTCATTTTAGTTGTACGGCATTTTGTGACGCGGAATACACAAACTGAACCTGCGGACAATTAAATATAAACCATTGATGAAAATAAAGTAGCGCGACCAATACATTTGTCGGGATACACACAAAAAAGCGCGCTTGTTGACAAAAGAAAACAATCAGAATGTAATCGGTAAACGGGATTGTGGCATTATTTCGTACCGCGCGAGCTTTGCAGCTAAAGCAATGGCCATCCGAGTGACCTTAGAGTGCGGACATTCGGCCGTTTTGCGCTCGAAACCAACCCCAGAAGGTTATACACACGACTGGGAAGTCTTTGTCCGAGGTGTCAATAATGCTGACATTAATCACTTCGTTGAGAAAGGTAACCTCGCGAGATCTTTCTTCTCTTGATCTTTTGCTTTGCCATTCATTTTTTCACCTTTTTTCATCTCAATTAAGCTCACAAGTCCTCCCCTTTTTCATTCAAATACCAATTCCTTTTTGTTTCCTTATATCCCATCACACTTTTATTTTAAATTATATTTTAACAATAAGGTTATTCCCAAATATCCTATCATTCATTATTTACTTTTTTTTATCTTATTGTTGCGTATTATCCCAACTTTATATTAGATTGTTTATTTATTTGTATTTTGATATTGGTACATTTTACTATTTTCCCAATCAGAAAGAAGTCCAACTATTTTTAAAAATAAGGGAAACACCTATTTTAAGCACTAAATCTTTCCAATAGAATTTCTTTGAGAGTAGAGTCACTCACTTTTTCTACACTCATGTCAGCTGACACCTTTTTGGCCAATAAAATTATATTTTTTCACTTTAACCTTTTATTTACAGCAATTTACGATCAATTAAAAAAAATTATAATTGAAACAAAACAAACAAATAAAAGTAATGAGTCTTGTATGAATCTGTCATGCGTACATTTTTATATTTAATAAGTTTTTTATTCAACATTTTAAGATAAGCATGATAAATGATTCATCATAGCTAATAATAATATGAATTTAATCACAATAGATAGATTATAGTTTCGATCGAAACATGTTGATTTGAAAATATATAAGAAAAAGAAGGTGACTTGAAGTTTTTCTTGCGGTGAACTAACGAACGTTTCATATTCTTTTTTTGTTTACAGTTGTATTCCACTTGCATGACACGTTTCCCAATCCGAAGAGGACGATCAAATCGCCGCCGTACATTGTGAAGGAGTCGGGATATGCTGGATTTGTCATCCCGATTCATATCTACTTACGTAACAAGGATGTGCCAAAAAAGTTTATCGTTCATTATGATTTGCAACTTCAACATAGCGGGCCTGCTATTAACACTCTGACCAAGCATAGTGAAATATTCTCCAACCCATCAGACGAGTTTAGAAAATTGCTACTGAAAGGAGGAGCTGTAAGAACTGAAACAGTTGAAGTAATAATAGTAATGATAATAATAATAATAACAACAATAAAATTAAACGTGTATGATGTTTGTTTTTGTTTACAGACACTGGTGCACAGTACCGAAGGATCTTCAGACAAATTCGAGAGTAAGTTAGCCCTGCCAATGACTGGGAAGCCAAAACTGAGCGGGACGGATGCGAAGAAGCACCGTCCCACGGAGCCAAAGCCTGTGACAACGTTCACTGATTTGTTTGGTATTCCAATCAAAACCGGCAAAATATCACCCGACAGCAACAAAAAGCTGTCGTCAGACAAATCTTTAGGGAAGCAGAGCCTCATAACGGATAGGAACGAGAAATCTGAAAGAAACCAAAAGTCGAAGCACGGTCAGCACAAGGAGTTGGTCAAGGAAAAGACGAGCGATGAGCGAAGGGAGAAAAAGGACAAGGAGTCCTATTCCAAGGACAAAAGCAAGGAAAGATACAAGCGAGCTTTGAGTCCAAATGGCAAAAATCAACTCAGTCCAAAGATAAAGAGGACAATCTCTCCCTCTCCTGTGAGAAAGCCGGCTCAAAGTCCGAAACGATCGTCGTCTCCGAAATTTAAGGAGAAAGATTCCGACAAAGTGAAATCAGAAAAGGAGAAGGAAAAGGAAAAGATGAGAGAGGCTGCGAAGAATTCTGAAGAAACGAAAAGCGAGCGGAAGAAAGATAAAAAGAGGCACAAGGAAGACAGGGAAAAGGAGAAGAAGGATAAGCACAAGGAGAAAGAGAGAGATAAGAGCAAAGAGTCAAAATCGAGTGAGACTAAGAAAACATTAGAGAAGACGGTGGAGAAGCAAGACAAAACAAGGATCGAGAAAAGTGGAGAAACGAAGGCCCTCGTTAAGGAGGAGAAGAAGTCGCCAAAAGCTAAAGATTATGAAAAGGTGAAGGAGGAGAAGATCACGAAAAACGAGAAGGTGGATAATAAGATTGAGAAGACTGAGAAGAAAGAGACCAAGAGCAGCGACAAGGAGAAGCAGCAGAAGCACAAGCACAAGAAGAAGGACAAGAAAGAGAAGCGCGACGGCAGCAAGGATCGTGAGAGGAAGGAGAAGCGTGACAAGTCAAAAAGCCTCTCGGATAAATCGACCAACAGTAGCACAACCAACAACAATGCAAACAATGCGTTATCAACGCTTATGGCTGAGGTTCCTGGCAACGACAGTGACTCTCATTCCGAGGACGATTCTTTCGAAAACAAACCGAATGTTGTAGCAATGAAGAAAGAGCCGGAGGAACCAGTTGCGGAGCCTGTGAGAATGGACGAAGAATTTGTGAAGAAGGAGAAAAGCGAGCGACACAAGCGGGACAAGCAGTCGAAGCTGAGTCGCAGCGAGGATCGTGAGAATCGCAAGAAGAAGCGAAAGAACGAGCTTAAGTTGGAGGAAGAGCAGAGGGAGATGAAAAAGGTGCGGGAGAATTCAACTTCCCCGGCGTTGGAGCCGGTGTCGTCTAGTCAGTCGCCCGTTGCCACGGAATCTGAGAGAATCAAAGAAGCTTACAAGGATAGAGAGTCTGCGCAAAAGGCGTTGGAGCGTGAGCAGGAACAGGTGACGCCAGACTCGACTAACAGCGCACTCGTGGACATGGAGAGTTTTGAAAGCCTTGGCTTCTCCGAGGACTATGTGCTACAACTCAAAGAATTGCAGCATAAAATTATGACCCTGCAAGATAATAACGAGCTACAGAGGGTCGTCCAAGTGATCGCTGAAACTGGCCAGTATGAGATAACAACTAAGACATTTGATTTTGATCTCTGTACCCTAGACAGAAGCACAGTGCAACGGCTGCAGAAGTTCTTCTCCGGCTCTTGACCGACTATTAAATTATAAATTGTTTTTATTTCTTGTGTGTATTTCTTGTATATACTTTAGATAGGCTTACTATAAGATCGTATATCTGATGTATCTCGAATCAGATCTAATGTCCGATAAATGTTGTAATGAAAGATTTTTACACCACTCAGTGAATCGTTCAATTGTTGTGCTGCATTTTTTTTATCTAAGAATGTTGTTGTTTACAGTGATATGGATGTATAAAGAATTTAACAGTCATTGGAGCATAGAATAGGGACCGATCAGTGAAAACAGAATGGCGATTGAACAAATTTTTATAAAATTTTTTTAATCTATTTTATACGTTTTGTACTCTATCTTTTAATGAGGTAGAATCAATCGGACAGCTTATGTCTTATCGACCATCATAATTGTATATCAGTTCATCATCGTTTTGAAAACTTGTTAGCTTTTTTTTTTTTCTTACTAAAATGTCAGAATTTTTATCCATCGATGCAATTTTGTATGTAATCCTGTTTCTTCAAGCGTCCGTAAGCAAGGATTTGGTCTCTTTCTAGTCTGGAAGTGTATTATCACTTTTTACAAGATGTATATAAATAATCGTTTTGAAGATTTTTCATATTATATGATATAAATTCATGTTATTTGCCTGACTGTTCGAAATGCTTCAATCAAAAATTGTAATCGAATTTTCGGGTATCAATTTGTACCTTGACGGTTTGTCGAAAAAAAAGTAGGAAAATTTATTATTATAATTATCAGAGACATCACGTATATATCAAAACAATAATAATTGTCATTTATATTTTGAGTATGTATACTGTTTCGATCATCAATTGTAAATCAAACGGTTTCCAAGGAATTTTCATTGTATATTTTGTCCTATCAAATTTCATTTTGTTTGTGTGGATGCGTTTTGGTTTATGGAATAAAAATTTGATCTAATATACAATTTCCAAGTACATTTCGTTTTTACCTAAGTATCTATATCAATAAATAATATCCATGTATTTAACATTTTATTTTCCAATTCATTCCAACTTTTTTCATATACATTTTATATTAAATTTGACCAAATATTATATCAAACTGATTTAAAATAGTTATTTTAGTTATTCCTTTTGGTATTAATCATTTTACAAATATGTTATTTTTTTATTTTTTTACACTAAATGTAAGGTAATAATACTTTAAATGTATTTCTTATGAGAAGTATTGCGCTTTTTATTTGGATCAGTCTATATATCCACAATTAATATATATAAATTAATATCCTTGAAGTGTTATTTATTAACTTGTTAATTTTTTTTATTATCTGATATTTCTTTTTATAAGCAGACGGTGAGTGAAAATAGGCATGTACTTATTGTCACGTCTTCCAAATTGATGATGGTGTTTTGGAACGCACGTTAAATTTACAGTCGGTGGTATGCAGTGGTGTGTGTACACTGTGTATATGTAACCGACTTTTTGAAGTGAATTCTTGATTTATTATGTTTAACAACCGTAGTACAATAATATAACAAAAAAAATGTAAATTTATAATTTTTCAAAGTCCTGTATACATTCTGAAGTGAATATTAAAATAATTTTATTTGTTGAATTTCAATTTCAGGGAGCCGAACAAACAGACAGGTGAAAAACCATGTTCTGTAAGTTCTTATATACAAAACAAAAATTAAATTCAACAAATTTGTAATAATGTATTTTGTAAAATTAATTAACATGTCATTTGGATTTTTTTGTAGATCCTAAAAAACTCGAAAACTTTGTCACAATCTGAATATTTACCATCTCCAAGTACAGAAACAATTCTCAAACGAGTGAGTTTCTCGACAAAAAAACTGGTAAAGTAAGTAAATGTATACCAAAACAAGTTAATAACAATTTGTTATACAACAAATTGTTTTACAAGTATTTTCTAATATCGGTCTAATTTTTTAAATAAGTCTTAATAATAACTTGTAATCTTCTGAGACAAAAATGTCATTACAGGAAGTTTGATCAACACGGAGAACTAAACAGCAGTTGCGAATCTAGCGATATGAGCACTGTAAGCCCAAACTGCAGTATCAAGGGTATCATACAACGTATTCCAATTTTCCATGATGACACTAACGTATCCCTAAACGAACCAACCACCATATCAGAATTTCAGTCTTTGAAACGTTCTATTAATCACATTGGCGAAGAAAATTTGAAGAAATGTAAATTTGATTTTGAAGAAGCTGATAATGATAAAGAAAATGTCATGGGTGCAGAAATGTCGATGACATGTGTTTTACCAAGCTCGGTATATCCATGTGAGAAAGAAATTGAGAACAGTAATCGACAAAAAACAGATGATAATAGGACCGAATTATTTTGTAATGAAGAAATGGAGATGTCATTAACAAAAAACGTGAGACCAGACAGTCAGATCGAGCCCAGAAGCTCTGAAAATGTAGTCAATCTTGTACCAAGTTTGAATCTTAGAAGTGAATCAGACATATCTAGTATGGACATGTCCATGACGCTTGCAGTTCCATCAAAGTTTCGAGCTAATTCACAAGTTATAGAAGGACTTAGTCATGTGTCAGAATCTCAATGCCCTTCGGTTTTGCCTGAACCTGTGAATCAGTTATTTGAGATGAACATGTCTCTGACATGTGCAGTACCTTCAGGAGCTGAAAGTCCTCTTACACAGGCAATTGCAGAAGAATCGCAACGTACTTTAACAAAATTTCTACAAAAAGTTGAGAGTATTGGTTCAAAGGAACTAAGAGAGTCTTTTTCGTCACAGAGCGATCAGTACATTGAGGAAAACATGTCTATGACGTGTGCAGTTAAGCCAATATTCAGCAATGTTACAGAAGAAGCAAGTCATGATTTGAACGAAACCATGGGAAATAATTGTCAAGAAGAGACGAACGATCAATCTTTTGATGCGAACATGTCAGAGACCTGTGCGGTACCATCAAATATCTATGCTGCAAAAGAAATGACATCTAATGAATTAAAATCTCACAGTAACTTAGGAATAAAAAAATGTATTCCAGAAGAAATAGCAGAAAATGTTGAAATAGAGATCAATAGCAATTCACTTGCTATTGACCTGCCATTAAACATGAATGTTTCCATAGATTCATTGACCGATACCAATAACTTTGCCAACAGTTTGAAAGTTCGTGCCTCTTCGTGTCTAAACAATAACATGGATGGGTCATTTTTGAAAACTTTGGCTGAAGAAAATCGAGATTTGTTGACAGATGAAAAATCATTGTTAGCAAATATGGAAGATCCGCTGGCGGATGAAGAGCAGCTTGATGACATCGAGGAACCACCGACTTTCATGTCAGGCGCTTCGAAAACAATTTCACAGCAAATTTTGAATAACAGCACATCGTTGTTTGATATCAGTATAGTTGAAAATTATGTGTTGGAAAATAAACTTGACAGTGAATTAAACGCATACAAGAAACAAGTGCAAGAATTTGAGAATGCTTTGTTAACAGTAAACAAAAGTATTAAAGAAGCTGATAAATATTTGGCGATGGAAGCGGTTACAATAAATAACAGTCACAGTGACGTTCAGAAAGAAGAGAATGTCAACGTTGAAACTAAAGAACTTGACCCTTTTGAAAAGATGAAAAATCAAGCGGAACAAATTAGTTCGAGGTGAATTTTTGCCAGCAAATAATTTTTTTGACTTTTTTTCTGGGATTGTTATTTACTTTGAATGGTTTCATTGAAAAATGAGTTTATAATTTCAGAGATGATTGTTACTGGAGTATTATAGAGTTAACGACCGAAAAAATGATCATCGGATTCATCTCTAATTCATTGTTACTTGATTTAAAGTGGAAGCCTTTTGATGAACAAAGTATGATGAGTAACATTTTGGATATAACAATCAGGTCTCGTTTAAAAGGTATTTATTATTAACGTTTTCTCATGAACAATGAAAATTTTAATCGTGGAAAATATCTGAAAAATCAATTTTTAATTGCAGCTGATGTCAAAGATCTGTACTTGAGAATTGCTCACGATTATTGTCTATATAATTTGAAGCCAGAATTATTGAAAGTTTCTTATACACGTTACAAAGACGTCATCGAGATGATAAATTTTGTATACGACGAAGTCAATTCTATCTTGTTCATGGTGGAAGATTTGAGAATACTCAGTCGTAAACATATTATGAAAATTCAAAGAGACAAGTGAATATGAGACAATTTTTACATTGAAATTTGAAGGAATTTCTTGCTTTAAACGACATTGCATTATAACAATTTACAATTCATCGCATTTCTATTATTTCAGGTTTACGATTAAATTGAACTCTGACGATTTTAAGGAGATTCACAAAATAACTATTAAAATAAAACCGATAGAGATGATTGTGCCAAACGATATAACGGTTGAACGCATCCTGGGCAGAGCTGAGTAAGCAATTTTATCATTTTTTATAAATAAAACATTATATAAAATGCGTACATAAAATCATCTTGGATTTAAATGAACTATTAAATTCAGCTTGTTGTTATTTTAAAAGTTTTTTTTTAGTATAAAAAAAAAGTTTTGCCATAATTGAGCTAGTTAAAATGTACTTTCATCTTAATGAGTTTAAATGCATTCGTTTCGTCTAATGTGTAGTTTCAAACTTTGAACATCTCTCCCTTAAAATTTAAGTGTCACATAAACGTAATGTTATTATTTTGGTAAAATATATTTGTTTTTTGTTTCAGACAACACAAAATCCGGGATAACGCCAAATTTGTTAAAAGGGATAAAACTTTTTTTAAAATGCTTATACAAGACCTCAAATCATATCTGAACATTGTTTCCAACAATTGATATAAAAAACAAATATGTATAATTTTGCAATATTTTTTCACTGTAATTTTAATGTTTACTACTGATATATAAAAAATGAAATTATACTTCGTTGTTTGGTCGTTTTAGCATCATGACCATAAAACAGAGTTAATTTTACAGACCTATCTTTTATTTTTTCAATATACATGCAGGCTATGCAGGTTTCCATTTTTTATTATTTTGTTTCATTCATTTGCTTGATATTTTGACATCCATCTACAAATGATATATTATTTATTCAATCATTAATAAAATTATAATATAATGTAATTTCAAATTAAAATTACAATGAATAACATTTTACTTTTATAAAATCTGACCCATTGAAATGAAAAGTTGATCCAAAGTCAACTAAGAGAATCCTGTGTCAGAGTAGTTGAAAATTATCTAGATGACTTTGATTTGACATTTGGCCATCCAGTTCTGTCCGTTGCTTTTATCTTTATCCGGTAGCGTTTCGAAGTCACTCGGTGATTTCTCTATTTTGGCTGTAATCCAATTTTTGATAATGTTTCTCAGTACATTTTTCAAGACGATCTTTCGAATATTTTGCAGTTGATGATGGTCATATGTCATTCAAATACTCCAATAAAATATCAAACTTATTGAATATATATATATTATTATCAGACACAAAAATAAAATAATAAAAGTGCTCTATTTTGGTAAAACAGAAGGGAAACAAGTGACTGACATTTTATTTTTGATTAGTAGATGTCTAGAACCATAGTTTCTCAAGTTGTATAAAATAATAATAATGAGAAAAAAAAACTTTGCGTATATCCAGTTGTAGAGTTGAAATAAAAGTTCAGGTAAAATTGACGCCATCACGAAAACGTATGAAATATTCTTTTTGTTTTGTATATCAATCGAAAAATGATACGTCGGAACCGGTTTGGGGCTGACTTCAAGTTTGCGGAAAGTCCGATGAATAAATTTGTGCGGCTAATAAATAAATAAAAGTTGGAAAGTGCAAGGATGGCGAACTGACTCAACTAGTTAGTCGGAAAAGTTGTATGAAAGAAATCTTTGAAATGCTTCATTTATATGTATTTATTTACAAAAAAGTAATTGTAGAAAAAAAACTATTCTTGAGGCTTCAGTAATGTGAGCCTTCGCTTGATAAAAAGTAAACCAAATTGTTTAAAGTTGATTAGTAATATTGTGTTGATTCTGGAATGCATGATATTACGCTGCTCTCTTGTCTGTATAATGCGACTTACTTTAATTGCATAAATATGAATTTTCATAATCGATCCAAAACATTTTTCAGTACACTCGAAGCTCGGTACTTGTACATTTGGGATGCTATCAACTTGAAGCGACAATAATCTCACTTCGTTATCAGTACTGTGGAAAATACATTCTCAGCTATTTTGACAATTTTTTAAACAATTTTCAATATACATCTATAAACACTAATCTATCCTTATTTATTATCCTTATGAAAATCTGCGATTACTACTGAGAAAAATAACTTATCAAAATCCACTGCAATATAAATTCGAAAAATGAACATTTTTATATTCCGAAAAAGAGCTTCTTCACCACTTTACCCACATTTCCATATATAAAAAAATTGGTTAAATTAGTTGGTTTCAAAAATAATGACAATATACTATGCTGGGCAGTAAATTCATCCAAGTTATTTCTCTCGGTTGTTACGATATAAATTTTAACAGGCGCCAAGTTTCCAGTGTACTCCGATTTTGGCGTTGGACAAATATAGTTTTTTATTTCTCGAATTGGACAGTTAGCCACGACTTTCATTTTTCATTATATTTCACATTGCAAATAAGTACTGTATAATAATTAATAGAAAATAATTGAACATAATCGTCGAGTCATTATAATTGTTTGAGTCAGATAAATGACAGTTGTCTCTATAGTATGTACAATCGCGTATACGAAAGCAGAAAGTTGATCGAATGAGAAATGTAGTGATGCACACAAAAAATGAAAAAACTATTTCCAATGTCTCAGAATGTTTCTTGACAAAATTCAGTTTTTTAGTACCACTTTGAGCATTAATATATTTGTATATTGTTATGTTGTTTGTTTTTGTTTAGAGTATTGTTTTAACTGAAATTTGTCGTAAACTACGTTGTTTCGATTTGTCTAAAATTTACGAATGAGCGCTTCGTTTCGCTTTTTCTTTTTTTTTCGTATAAGATTAGTTTTAACTTGCACTTGAACTTGCGTGTTTGCAGTGCACGATAATGTATAAATTGAGTTTATTGTTTCGAGAGAAAAATTATTTTTCCATAGTTCGTTACAATTTTTAGTCTACGGCAGGAATTCGACTTTACACTTGTATGTACAATAGTTTGTCTTTTTCTCGTCATTGATATCAATTGTCACTGAAAGTTTAGTTTCTTTTGTTCTTTTTACTCTTCATCATTTTGGTAGAAAAATGCATCGTTGAGTGTACGCACGTACGATGTACTTTTAGTTTTATTATACTTTGCAAAACTGCCCTTACATTGGCACTAGAGTAGTTACTTTACTTCATTATCTCTCAAACATACAAAAATATTCTTATATTTATATACGCAGTTAATTGAATGTCGTATATCAATGCTCAATTTGTATCAACTTTCGAAGGTAAAATTCAATGAAAAATCGATACTTGCTCGATTAAATTATTGTATTTTTTGATACAACATTCTCAGTAATAAAATATAAATGAACAATGTTTCGATGGATTTAAGAAATTTTCGATGAGACATTTTTTTTTACAAACGTACAAACGTACATCAACGCTGATCACACTCAATGCGTATAAAATTCTGCCAATTTATTTCGATTACAATTTGTAGATAAAATGCATCGTAAGTTCACAGAGTAGAATAAAAAACAAATCAAAAACGGATGGGCACGGAAGCCCTCGCGCATTCTTCACTCTGTAATTTGTATACTATTAAATTTGATACTTGACTAATAATATAGAATATCGAGTAAATATTCGTATTCTTGATGGTAATATAATAATATATAATAAATATAATACAAATCTATAGATAGAGTTCAGTATGATACAAATATGGTACAAATATTTTGTGTTCTTTCGTTATCGCGTTTCATCCTAGTCAAATATTGTTTTACTTTGTCACATTCAATTCTCGTTTGACAAATATACACGTACCGTTCTCTTTCTCTCTCACATACATTCTTGCACACACACAGACACACGCGAAATATCGATGAAAAAACAAAGGTAAAATATTTCGAAATTGACAGTGATACATTTCGTAATATTTTTCTTACGCTCAAATTCAGTCCGTTTCTCTGTTTTAATAATACGACCAACGCGGCATGCTCGTTATGTCGATCCATAACAAATTATCATGTTCTCGATTAAAAAAAGGAGGGGTTGGGTGGGGTGGGGGAAGGAGGAGAGAGGAAATGTCTATCAGCTAGTCCCTGAATATAATACGACTTTATCAATTGAACGATTGCCAAAAATTGAAATTTAGCATCAGAAAGATCGTTTTTGATAATAATGAAAATTCGACGCTGCGACGCTCAGCAAATATATATTACAATGGCATCAACTGTTTTATGTACATTAAATGATGAATTGCAAAAGAAACAGTGCGAATGGGCTTCGAATGATTAATCGTCGTGGACACAAAACCGTTCAATTAATAACGGCGTGCGACTGTGCTGATAATGTGCCTGGATTGGCCAAGCGATGTGTCGTCTAATATACATTGGACCGATTTTTTTCTGTTAATCGATACTAGTTGTACATATTCATTAGGAATTTATTTACAAAACGTGCTAGCAGACCTCTCCGACTCACAAGCAGACACACCTTAAATAATACAACCGTTGTCAGATGGTCCGAAAGAAACAATTTTGCGCAAAAAGGAACAATCGAATTCACGAAGACCCTTAAGATTATAGACCAAAGAGAGCGATTTTCATATTCTTTTGATTTCCAAGAACGAAAAGAGGGGGAGCTTGTCTGTGACAAGTCACAAATTATGCGATCAATTCAAATATCACAAAGTGGTTGCTGCGATGTAAACGCCACTTGGTGCCATTTGAAATGTAACTAGACGGTCTGCTTACGTTATGAATTGATGAGAAATTTGCTATTTAATTGTGTTGCGCCGGTTTTTTTATTTATTTACTTTTCTTTTATACACTAAAATCGTTTGTATTTAAATTAATGTTCCAATGAGGACGTACAGTGGCGAGCACACCGTCACTTTTACACACGCTTATTTATTCTCTCTTTATTTGTTTCCATTAACCCGTTAAAATAATGAACGTTCATTTTTCTCCATTATCAACTGTCTGATTTCAGTTCCATTCTTTTTCTTCGTCTCTCTTTTTAGAAAATTTAAGTTTCTAGAAATCCCGCTTTCACATAAAATAATACTCCAAAACAATCATTTTTCAGGAAACCGTCTCTTCTGGCATTGAAATCGTGACAGATGAAAATTGAAAAAATTGAAATTGGCATCCATTGTGGCGTTTGGGTTAGTTTTTTTTGTATTTTTTTTGTTTTGTTTTGTTTTGAGACTCGATAGTCTTGCTTAAACTTTAGCCTATCAAAGTTATACGGATTGCACTGTGAGGAGGAGAAAAAAATGCGTCGACAGTACTAGTCGAGTCACTGCAACGGTTTGCATCTGAATAGCTATGTGCAGAGCCCGTTCACGTGAGAAACTCAGCTCGAGTTATATTGTTGCTCTGACTTGAGAGTATCGAAGTTATTCAAACAAGACAGACCCACGCGTTCGCCGAATTATTTGTTTGTAGGTTTACATTTAGCGTTGCTTAGGCCCTGCGAGTGTACGACAACAGTCGACATGCAAGCCACCACTGTACCTCGATATCGTGCACAAAGCGTTTTATAGTTTCTCCGTAAATAAGGTATAATAATATTGTAAGTACTTGTGGGCTAATAGAATAAAAACCTTGTTTCTCTACTGTATCGGATAATTTTTGAATCAGTTGAAGTTGAACCAACTGAAATGCACACTTATTGGAACCAAATAAGTATATCGGCGGTGTAATTGTAAACCTAGAAAACCATTATATTGACCAGTCGTAAAGTCGGTACGGATTAATTTGTCTGCATGTAACAGTTGTCCGAAAGGGTTAATGGCACATTCAATGTCTGTTGAATGCATGCAAATTAAGTATATGCTGCTATAATTGAGCAATCGTGGTATTTTGCTATGTGTTGACAATGTATTGACTATATATTAACCGAATAATATTACATTGTTAATATACGTTTCATTTATCATACATATGGTTTAATCGTGATCAATATATGAGTATATGCTATAATCAGACTTTTGTACTATTTATAACATGTCATAAATTCAGAGTCTCACGTGGCTTAGGCCAGTCGGTATCTTTGACAATGGCGAGATCTAATTTATGAATGCGCAATAAATTGATACCGGCGGAAATTGGGCGCTGGCGCCCAAACTGTAGGCGTCGTTACGTGAACGTGAACAGTTTGACTGAAATTCACAGACTTACAAAATATAAAACGCTTGTTGCGCGAGTTCGATCGATGATTATGACGTTTGAGCTTATTTAATTATTATTTATGAATTGAATTTCAAGAAAAAAAAAAAAAAGCCCAAAAAATAATAATGATAAAATAATAATGTAAAAATAATGATAAAATAATATAATAATAATAATAATAATAATAATAATAATAATAATAGTGATAATAATAATAATAGTAATAATAATAATAAGACGAAAGAAAAAAAACAAGATGGCTATTGAACAGATCTCGGGTGTTCGGCAGTGAATGTCTTAATGTTTTTCTATTTGCTATGTATATTGCCCGCGTTTAATGTATAATGTTAGCCGCACTCTGTACTGCGTTATTAGTTCGTGTTTTCACCTAAAACTCTAATCAATATATAACAAATAATATGGCCTGATTTCTCGCGTATCGAAGCAATCTCTGGCATCGTCTATTCCGCTCGATCCACGTCTCCGTGGAAATCAATTAAACGTAGGAGAATCACAGAATTAGGGGTTTTGCGCTGCGCGGTAAAACGCTTCACCGTAATAGTTGATTAAAAAGTGCACTCGCTGTCAACGTTAAAAGTAGAACTTTCATCTGGCTCTGCCAATTACACGCACCAGTTCCGTTATATGTCAACTCCTCGTTCTTTACCACTTCGTTCGGATGGTCCGAGTATTCTTCTGAAAGAGAAAAAAAAGTAGACAAATTTGATCATTTCCATCTTTGTCGTTTGATTGTTTGAATAATTGTTTGTACAAAACTAATCAATAGTAGATGATAATAATACAATTCAAACATACTGTTTTTCTTCTTCTGAGTGATAGAAGTTTTAGGCGAGATTGAAGATGGCGGTCCATTATAGATGGGTGGCTGCTGTGGATGCTGGGGATAAACGGGGTACGGTGCTGCTGCTGGTGGTATGTGCATTGTGGGCGATGGTACAGCTGCTTCATGATGATCATGATGATGATGAACATTTCCACCGGGGTAAAATCGGTCAGCGCCTTTGAAGATGCTTGGCGGTGCCTGCGCGGGTGCTCCCGCCGAGCCCAAAACAGTCGTGATTGTTGAGCTGCTGCTGCTGGCTACAGTGCTGCTGACCACTGAACCGGCTGAAACAACATTCAAACGTTTATTATCTTCTCGTTTCACTTTTAACATCCTCAAACTCATTTATTTATTTTAAAACCTTGTAACACGAGATCAAATTTTTCATCGGAAAAGCTGAATTTTAAATATATTTATCATATATAAATCTCCAAATAAGATCTTTTAGTGAAGTAACAGAGCTTTTTCAAAAATTTCTTATATTGGTTGAAAAAAAAAAAAAAAAACAAAACAAAATAAAAAAACATATTCAACAAAGAAATATTGAAAACTTTCTCTTCTTAAACCAATGTTCAAATGACTTTTCATTGATTTTATTATCGTTACAATAAATCATGAGATAATTATGAAACGTATTTATTAAAAGTTGATTATTGAGTCCAGAGCTGTAAATTGTGTTGGAATGACGTTAAACGAGTTGAGCTGCTGGTCCAGAAATAGGTTTCATGTAATCATAGATAGTGACTGGCACAGATATAGTCATGGAAGATTGTAATTGTGATTCAATGGACATAAAGGAAACATGTGGTCAATAGTATTAAAAATGTATCCTGTTGGGGCACAATCGAATGATACGCGGCGACGTGTAACAAATGTCGCGCGCGTTTGCACTCTCAAAGATGGGCATTGTACCACTACGGTATACAAAACGAGCAGCATGCTGAACGCGACTGGGTCAACATTGATATAATTTTTATGCGTGCGAGTGAACGCACGGCGCATAATTTCTCTTGGAGATTTCCGCAACAAAGAAACTCTGTCAGCTTTAAATGCATTAAAACAAGATTTCCTTCTGAGCAGAGCTCGCCATTTAACGTCGTCGTCTAAACACAACATTGCAACATCGCTTTTAAAGATGCTACGAATTTTAATATCACCAGGCAAAAACTTTGTCAGACAAAACTCATGTTAATTAGTTT
Organism: Trissolcus brochymenae; assembly: GCA_030523145.1. Lineage (NCBI taxonomy): Eukaryota > Metazoa > Arthropoda > Insecta > Hymenoptera > Scelionidae > Trissolcus > Trissolcus brochymenae. Next base: position 39,631 of record JAQQRF010000370.1, read on the forward strand.
TGTAGACAAAATTCAACAAAAATGAATATAATAATAAATAAAAGAAATTTGCTTTTCATGGAAAAGGGAATGATGTTGTTGTTAATTAAAAATTGAGTTCGGAATTTGCTTGGCAGTCGTTATGTATTGTTTGTTGGATGATAAAAGCTTGTCTGAAAATAGCCGCCGTTGAGTAGCGATCCGTTTTATTTGTCGCGCGAAACTAATTAATAAGATCCAAGCACAGTGTCTTAAATGCAATCTAATTTATTTTGTCGGAATCACGCTCTAATTTCAGAAAGGCTGAATGAGAGCCCTCCCTGTTTCTTTCATCTGTGTCGCGATTTAAAATGATTTGTCTGAATGCCGGGTCCAAAAATGTTGTCCCCAGACAACGTTAATATCCTTTGGCGAACGAATCTCAATGAATAAATAAGCTCTATACATTTCATGTCAACTCTTGCAATCATTTTAAACGTAATAAAGTTTGAATAGCGCTTACAAAATCTTCACCTAGCTATATTTCACCTTAGATCAAATCGAATCAATTCTTATTTCTTACTTTCTGAAAATGCTCATTTCATTAATAAAACAATTACAATTTCATTGTAATCATAAATAATCAAACTTTGGCGAATACAATTTTTAATGAATTATAATTACAAATGAAAGTGAGTGATAAATAATAATAAATGATGCTCAGTTAAGATTAAATTTGAATTCAAATTCGAATACAGGAGTTGTTGAGAGTTCAAGTTGTAATGCCCGAGTATTTATGAAGGTTTATAAATCTTTTCTCCTCATACTTCATTTATGAGTAAAAAGAGAACGTGGATGCGAGGCTTAATAAATTGCCAGGCGTACAAAAAATGTATCAAGTCAACATTTCCACCAATAATGTTTCGGTTGGTTTTATTGTTAGAACAAGTATACGCCACCCTTTTCCACTTGTACACTGTTTTTATTCATGATCCGATTTTTTAATAGTCAACAAATTAATGAAAAGACAAAGGTTTTACGATCCGCCAAGAAAGAGCTGTTTCAAATCTGTGTGCATTTCAAAGAGGATTAAAGTAAGACGATTCATATGAAGTTGAATTAATTTTTTTATTTGTAATAAATAAAAAAAGGTAGATAAATTTAAACAATCGTTCAATTTAATTCTGGCAATTTCTAAAAGTTCTTGCCTTGATTAACTTTAGTCAAATATGCTTGTTCGTATCTGTGGACATACAGTAATCACTTTTGATTAAAACAACTAATTTTGATCTGCAATAACTCAGAATGGACTGTGTAGTTCAATGTGTCCTGAAGGTACACTCTAGATGGAATGTTTGTTTTATTCTAAAATGATTAATATCCTGAAATACCGAGTTGGTATTTGCACAACGGTTCAGACCAGATTAAATGTTTTCCCCGTTATACTGCAGAAAATTATCGTGCAGGATAACTCACTCCCTTCCTCTCTCTCCCTCTCTCTCTCTCTCCCTTGATAGTTTGCCAATGAAAAATGCAAATTCAAGATTCGCTCTGAATTGTTATCTGCCTTTAAGTATACGCGATTGATCAGGTGGAGCAAATTAATTACAAGTTCCAATGTATTTTACGACTACATTGCAACCGATATCGCTTGTCTTTTGCTTGCATTTCGCCACTTTTGCCGCAAGCTTATACCGCAATGTGATACCCTTATGCTGCCCTAGCGGCACAGTGGCAATATCCTTGTGGCATCTTAGAAGCAATGTTATATGGTCTTCTTGTTTCCAGTTTTGCCACTTTTGTGGTGATGCTACGACAGTTGTGGTATATTGCACTGATTTTTTCGTGTACAACGAACAATCTCTTTTAACAAATTTTTAAAAACTTTGTTCACACTTTTTGAATCAACTTAGAACAATCTCTATTTTTAATATTAAAAAAAAAAAACAAAGTTATTACATTTTTTTCACAATTAAATAGTAAAAAATGTTTCTTCAGATGCATGAGCGATTTGACAAATGTCTAACGAGGTTTAAAATGTTAATTTATATGAAAAATACAAATTTGCCCATTTGAAAAGTTGATTGCGATATAATGGCGATTCTTTTTCGCTGGGTTGTGTGAGTTCAACGGAAACAACGAGAGATGAAAACGCGCGCGTTGAGTCGTTTCGCTTACGTTATCGCTTTGCCACGTTCTTTCGCCCGGATTCCGGACTTTCTTTTCTCCTTGTTTGATCCTTTCTTCTCCTTCTTTCTCCAGTAAGTGCTTTACAATTTATCATATTTTTCATGCGATCGTTTTCCCGTGCATTTATTTTTCTTTTTTTCCCTCAGACACAATTTGGTTTCAAATTCAAGAGAATTTTAATTACACAAGAAGTGTTTCAGCAATTGAAATCGCCGACTGTGAAAAATCAAAGAAATGCGGGTCAAAAGTTTTGTAAAGAATGATCCTTTCAATGGCCACGAATAAATACTTCTCAACTTGTTTGAAAACATTATTTTTCTAAACAATTTAACTGTCAAGGTAAATACATTTTTATTGTAATAAAATTTCTCTTGTTTCAATAATCTTTTTCTTTCTCTCTCTCAATAAACGTAACTTTCAAATTTATTTTCATTACATTTAACGTGCTAAATTTTTCAAGTAATAATCAGCTTGTAAGTTTACAAGCTTTAATTTTCGCTTCGACTTAGTTGTGACAGTGACTTTTGTTGCAATTTATACAAGAATAATGTTCGGCTTGACAAACCATTTTTCATCGCGCGATGATGTTATTCATGAATTTCCACACGTTAGGTACTTATATGGTATATTCATTTAATTGAATAATTAAATCTCATTAATATAACGTACCGATGAATGTCTTAATCGCATAATATGATGTACAACAGCTGCTAATGAAAACATATTTATAATTTTTCACGCGTCTTTGATTTACGATTTCTAATAATCGTGCACCGTTATTCAACAATTTGACTTTGAATATCTAGTGTTGAATTTAATAACAAAATTTTCTTCGCGCGAAAGTATGCCTTTTGATCGATAAGTACTTTCATCAACTTTAAAACACATTTGATCGACTTTTATAATTTTTGTTTTTAAATGAAAGAAGAAGAACAATCTTGTATCACTTTTTGATAACTATAAGAATAATAATAACAGTATACGTTTGTTAATAATAATGAATTATCTTGTCAATCTTCTGAAAGCATTAAGCTTAATTAGGAGAGCATGAATTTATGGATATTTTCCTTCTCTATTAAGCTCGTCTCCACTAACCCATGAATATAACTTTTTGTGTAATAGCTTCCCTTATGCCCTTCCCATATACCATCCAGAAATAGCTTAAGACTTACTGAATTGAGAGATTCATTGTGTTAGCAATTGAACTAAATTTTACAGAGCATAAAAAAAACTTGTTATACAATTCAACTATGTATTAAAAAAAAGAGAACAAAATAATAAAAGAAACAAAAAATAAATACAAATAATAATTGTATTTCAACTTGTAAGTTATTCTGTCTGTTGGGCCAACATGTGTTTTCCTCGCGACTCTTCAATTCATGCAATATTAAAGGTTTCACTTTTTCTGTAATTAAACTCAAGCTCATGTTTGCTTCACTTATATACATGAATTCATATAACATAGAATCTTATAACTTCTTGCTGAAGTCTACTGCGGACTTTTTGCTGCGAGCATATAAACTCAACGAACTATCTTATGAGCCAGTAATTAAAAGTACGACAGTAGCAAATTGTGCATTATCTTTGAATATGTCAACATATACGTTCATATCTATAGTTCATGAAATATCAAATCAATAGCTATACACATGAAAGATGAAAAGAGACAGAATAAATAATTTTATTTTACTTTACATAGAACTTTTATCACGTCATGGTTTTTCATATATTGGAAATAAATGAATGTTCATTGAAGACATAGAAGAAATTGTGAGTCATTTTGTAATATTTGATCAAGTCGCATGTTGGAGGAGATGTCTAAAAGACAAGGCAAAATGGGCACGAGTAGAAAATAATAATTATTCTCTGATTGTGAATGGCGTGATTATGCTATTCATGTAACGCGCATGTGCAATCTCCATTTGGGGAAGAGCGGCTGACACACGATGAGTAAAGTTTTCTTTTTCAAATATGAAATACGAGTTTGAGATGACAAACCAATAAGAAGCTCTTGAGAGCCCGGAGCGATATTGATTGCTATAATAAATATAAGTTGAGTGTTTGCAAAGCCACAATATGGAATATCCCATGGGAGTCTACAGGTGGGAATTCCATACGGGTGTCCAAGCGACAATGCTTCGTCGACGATAAGTATGATTTCACTGCGAGCAGGCATTACATATGGGATTTCCGTAGAGAATTTAATGAAGCTTTCCAGTTGGGAATTATACGAGGGATTTATAAGTGACGATAGTTTAATTATGTAATAAAATCGCGCGTCGTCCCTCCAAGTTGTGAGTAGCGGTTCGTTACGTTCATCGGGCATTAAAAATATTCGCACGTTTTGCATAGTATTAATTGCATGTTACACGATGGTGTAAAATATAACTTTACATTTTACAAGGGAAACAAAAAAAATCGTCATGATATATGGGATGGATTCCCGTGTCACTTTTGCGAATCTATACGGAATCACACGTGAAATCCCATGTGGGGTTTTATGGTTTCCCAGAGAAAGATTGATTTTTAAGCAACTGGGTTAAATGAAATTTCCGGATGAAACATTATATCCCCGGACGAAAATTATCTTTTGAAATACACTTTTGTGAAAGTTGTTTTTTGACATTGCTTCTTGCCGTTCAATATTATGAAATCTTATTATTTTCGGCCCTTGATGATCGATTTATAAATAGAACTTAACGACATCCTGGTATGATTAGCGTTTAAGCGCACTGGATTAAGAAAAACGTGAACGCGATGTGAAACGTTTGGATTATATAGATCAATTTATGTGATTTCAACGTGATGGAAGAAAAAATACATGTTTCGAAGGTGTTCATAAATTGTTCACCAAGATCCATTTTTTTTCCATACCAAAAAAACGTATGATTGAGTATTTCCTATGTTATTTTAATTCAATTGTAAATTTTCGAAAGAAGGATTAGACAAACTTTTTTTTTGTACATATTAATTAAATTTGATTATTTTGTTCTTTCAGGCGTATATCCATGATAAATAATGTATACAATGTTTCACTGGAAAAAAGGAGACACCACGCCATTAAATTAAATTCTTTTTTGAATTGACGCTTTCTCTCAATTATAATTTGCTTATTCAAGTTGACACCACAAAGTGAAGTTGGGACAATTCAATTAATTAATCCGTCCAAACTCGAGCTTATATTTCTATCAATGCAAAAGTTTGAAACAAAATCAGAGTGTTGAGAAGGTTTGCACTGAATTGTCGACCACGTAGGTAATATCTACGTGTGCAATTAAATATTTTGATAATGCTTTGGGAGGAGCTGAACAAGTTATATTGAGATTTGATTTCGCGTTGCCCGCGCACTTACAGTTATTGCGCACAGTTGAGGAAGAGGATGTATCAGCGTCGTTGCTGCAGCACACTTTGAAAACGACTTTCATGTTGTGACTGGTGCATCGGCCACCGATGCGTCGGTGCAGATCATCCTTGGATGAGGTACTGATAAAATAATAATCATGTCCTGGCAAGAATTCCAGTCCTCCAGGTTGCGGCGTAAACGGCCTAAATGTGATAGTGAAATACATCGTTTTGAACGGTTTATCGCATATCGCTATCAGTCGTGGACTCGGATTCGTTATCCGACAGGTTTCGTACTCTTCTTTCGATACCTGCAATTTGAAACAAATATTTTTAATTTAATTCAATCATCGTGTTCAGTTGATATTATAAAAAACATGAATGTTTGATAGTAAATGACCAAAAAAAGCCAAGTAAGAGTAAACATAGTAATGAAACAACAATGAAAATCGTTGAAACATTTACAAGAATTTGTTTTATCTCTAAAGCCCTTGTTGGACAGGCTAAAAAATCAACTCCAACACGAAAAACCAATCGATCTGTGCTGCACTTCCTGGCCTTTCGTTTACTCTTACTTAGAGAATAAGTTTCGTTCTATATTGTTCACTTGGGTTTGGGTTGTTCTGCGTGCTGATAAAATTCAAACAATTTTGCAATATCTTTCCTCCCCCCCTCTGAAAAATTGCCATGTAAGCTCTCAGCTGTTGACGTTTTCAAACTATAGTGCATATTTTATGCGGCTTGAAGATTCGTTTTCAAAGTGAAATTGCAGAATCATATAAACTTGCAAATGCATTAGCAAAAATATCCTATTTACATTGGAGCTGGCACATATTATCATTTATTTTAAGAGTTACAAAAATTAAATGGAAAAGTTTGGATCATTCGAAAGTAAGGTAGAATTATTGTCCCAATTTTTTTGAATGTTCAAATGCTTGGACAAAGCTGGCCACCATATTGGACGAGCAAGTATGACCTATAAGGTGTGAATAGAAGTTCATTTATTGATTTATTTTCTGCAAAGCTGAAGCTTGAAATTATCGAACAAAAGCCAGAATAATTAATTTTTTGAACCCTCTGCCCCTAGACTAAATAAATTAAAAGTTTATTTTATTATTCGTATAATTATTATTTAGACATCGCAATTATTATTATTATTATTATTATTAATATTATTATTTAATCAGCTACATTTATATTATATTTACATTTACATTATATTTAGTAAAAAATATGATATATATACAAATGTCATAGACAGATAGAAAATCCAGACTGTTAGCGAAAAGTTTACAACATATACATAAATTAAAAAAAAAACTATATTAAATAGAGTTAATTAACCCTTATCAACGGTCACCTAGGTGTAAAATTGTACCATTTAAAAATTGAATCTTGTGCTCTTTCTATCATGCACTTTTAAAATAATTGATAAAGTCGTATGGTGCAAATTCACAGTCAGGTTCCTTATTAGATGACTCCAAAGAGATGTATCTTCTAAGAAAATAATCTGCATATGTACATTGATGGTTTATGGTTTGCTGCAAAATCGTTATGAAAATGCATTTCATTCAATAAAATTTTTCTCTAAATCCATGTCTTATATCCATTTCACAAAAATTTTGCAGTTCAATAATAAATAAAATACACATGAATGCATTTGCTTCATTCTCTACTTACACAAATAAGTAATTAATAATTAACACTTTTATAAATACACTTACTTCATTAACAATAAAGAATATCAGAAACAAAAAATAACAAAAGTTGTAATGAATATAATATCATTGAATTATATAAATTTTGTTCTCATTAAATGTAAACTTGTTAATGTTGTACAATTATTTGTGTATTAACAATGGATGGTTACAATTGATTTGACAAACAAAAAACAAGCTAAATGATGTTTTGCAAAGTGAAATATTGTTATAATTACGTCATACTTACATTATAAATAATGTATTTCTCGGCATCGTCATCGTAAGTATCTCGTGTGTAAACGGGACATATTATATTTACTTGGTCGTATTCGAACGCCGCATTGTTTTTGTTTACATCTATTATGTGATCTGTGTTGTCTATCCGAAATCTGTAACAAACAAAGAAACACATTATTGACCCAGAAATTGACGAGGGGATTGAAACGAAGAAAAGGAAAATTGTTAGAAATGAGCTGTAAAATAACATATCGAAGGTACATAAAGGTACAAATTTGTTTCTTTTAAAATGACATTAGCATACCAAAATGAAATGTAATGTGTGATAAGTGATGGTGGGCGCTTTATTTTGAAAAAGTTGCTAGCTGTTTTGAAGTTAAATGAGAGCAATTGGTCTTAGAGTTGTTATTTATTTAAGCATGGCAGCAACATTATGTCGGATTATGTCAAAACGCGTTCATTTATTCAACGCATTCTTGGATTTTTCATGTGCCCCACATTTCTCGGATACCAACGATACTGAATAATTTAACGGAATTATAGAGTGTAAAGGCTGCGGCGGCGTCTCCGCTCCGCGCTTGCTATTTATTCGTGGCATCACGAATAGACAGCTGATACTCTCTTTCCCTTTGAGGTACGATTTTACACTAATGATGGTTTTCTTTAAATAATGATATGTAAATAGAATTAGTTTTGCGTCTGCGAAAGTCCTTTTCTAAATTTGTGCCTACTCCACCTGAGAGAGAGTCAGCTGTTCGCGTGATAAACGACAAACGGCGTTCGTAAAATTGTGATCTGTGTAGCACAAAGCAGTGGAAGACAAATTTGTTGCGTTTCGTTTTGAGCTGATGCTGAGTGGCTTTGAGTACTCACAGATACACACTCACACAGATACTCACATAGACACGTAATAAAATAAGTAGATCGGCGGCGAGTTGTTATTTTTGCAAGTGAAACAATCGCGCTGCGCGACAAAGATTAAGACTCTCGAGCGAAAGAAACGTTTGGGCCAAGCGACTAAACGAGATTTATTCAAACAATCGTTTGTTTTCTAAGTTGGCGATGGAATTGGACGAGTGATGTTGCGAGGAATTGTAAGCATGCGAGAGCGCGTATTCAAAGTTGCTAGCTGCCGGTGAGTGCCTGAGTGGGTGAGTGCCAAATGAGAAATATGAGAGAGGTAGAGAGGAAAGTTCAAACGGTTCCTATATAACCGGTTTCTTCCTCGTCTTTAGTCTTCTTTTTCTCATTCTCCTCTTATCGCTTACCTTCTCCTGTCCTCTCTTTTCTTTATTTTTTCTCTCCCCTCCTCTTCTGTTTCTTTTTATTCCCCTCTCTTATTTCTTTTTCTTAATGCTACGTAAGGATTTCATTCTCTGCTCAAGAAGACAAAATAACTCACATGCTGTTCTCTCTCCACCGTCCTATTTTAGAATATGTATATATGAATCTCGACACTTTATTTGCAACCAGCCTGACATCTAACCTTTGCTACAAAATTTTGCTCGCATTTCATTTTCCAACTTCAAAGGCCAACCATTTCTTTTTTTGTCTTCCTCGTCAACAATTATATCTACACGAGTTATTAAAATTATTTCATTTGGATATTCATTTGCAGGTTTGTCACAACCAGAAGGAACAACTTCTTTTGATGTGTCAATAAAAAAGAAAAACAATTGTACATCACTCAAATGGTTAAGAGAAGAATCGCGAGAATGATACTGCCAATGAGGAGAGCTGAAAGTTGAAATTCCTTCGAACTTGATCTATTAGAGGTGAAGGAACTCTTATTTGGCGAAACGCAATTTTGACCATTTGGATACGGTCGAAAATGAAGGTGCAGTATCTCCATATATTTTAATGCCGCATGGGGAGTATTTCAGGCGCCTTTGTGCCTTCCTCTTGTCAATAGTTTTATGACGCTGGAGCACTCGAGTTTCTCCATTGTTTAAATCATACGGTTGTCAAGTCAAGCAAAGTTTCACGACGGTCAACACCCGGATTGGTTCTCCGTTTACCACTCATTTTTTCTAGTTTATGTCTTAAGAAATCTAACAAAAATTATGTATTATCTATTTCATTTTCATTACAGTTTGTTCATTCTTATATTTTTAACTAATTCAACTAATTTACAGAATGATGCAAATCTTTGAAACAATCGTTACAAGTACTAACAATACTTGTTTGACACTTAAAAAACAAAATCAAGTTTTATTTTGCATCAGACTATATGACCAGACACTATATCTGAAGTGTCATAAGCTGGATGCAAAATATTTTACAAAGTCATCAATTCAAAGTTGCTATTTATGAGAATAGAGTGTGGCCAAGTAAAATGATGCTTATTTCTGTTTCGATACGTTCAATTCAACATTTATAATTCATAGTGAATTAAATAATTGATCATCACAATTATCCTACACGCGTTTATAAATATCCAGGTAATGCGTGACGAAAAGAATAATCATGAACTGAAAATTAATTTGTACTTGATCATTTTTTAAATTCTAAATATTATTTTATTATATTTTTTAAGATTATAAAGAGAGATTTCAATGCCATGACGTCGTTGATTTGAAAGAAAGGAAAAAAAGTGTTGAAGAGACCGAGGCAAAGTCATTGCAATTTTTGCGTGTAAATATTTCTTCATGTAGATATAGCATTGGAAAGATCTTATATCGATGAATATTTACTCTGTAGTCTTAGCCACCTAATGTATACATAAAAACATTTTTAGAACTCATAAGGATTGACGTAACTGCTTCAAATGTAGAATAAATTTATATATTCAAAAACATTCTCAATAAAAAACTGCAATTTAATATAATCAGAACTACAACAAGTATTGTTCATTCAAAGTTATATTATTTAAAATCAGTTTATCAATTTAGAAGGTACGGATAAGACATCTGTACAAAATGCTAAAAAATAACATTACATAATTAAATTATGACACAGGTCAGTTCATCTTCGCAAATTTGTGTAACTCTTAACCCGGTTTACCCTACTAATGGTATGTAGTTTTAAAGGATTTGAAGCTAGAATGTTTTAAAAGTTAAAAAACTCGTTTTCTTTGTTTAAAGCAGATAAAGGCAAAATGTTTAATAAACAAAATTGAGATGAAATTGAAGTTAAAATGAAAATAATACAAATATGTTAATATCGAACAAACAGATGCAAGAATTATTTGATATCGTGGGCTTTTAATTTACCAAGGCTTCTTGTTGCTGTTAAAATATTGTATGCACGTTGTGTTATAAGCTTTAGGTTCAATATACGCGAAGTTGTGTCAACCCCAGAAGAAGTTGATTCAAGATCTTATCGGCTCACTTAAGGAAATTGTATTTGGTGCATGAAGCTGACTGAAGCAACAAAATTTGTTTGTTTTACGTAAAACGTCTGCAGTTTCGCGTGCTGCTCCAGCTCAGAAAAGCACATAGTTAAAACAACCGGCTGGGGTACGTTGTTATTTAGATGTTGAGTTCTGATCCCTTGATTACTGAGATATATAATGAACACATTTCTAGTCTAGTGTTTATGCAACGACGGAAATTTAAAAATGTCGCAAGCGGTCAATTTTTATCCGACGACAACAAATGGAATGTCTAAAAGTTGAAAGATCAATTAATTGGCACAGTCGCACTGCAATTAAAGTTTCACGCAAAATAATCATATCGAAAGGTAATCGCGCTTCCATTGATTACTTCTCTGATTACAATAACTCCAACTCTAACGCATTGCGCGCGCGAGAGAGCTCGCTTGTCGCAACACAATTTATTTCCTTCTCATCGTCTAATAATTCACTTTACTTGCGCGCTCAGTTTATGTTAATTGCTTCTTGCACAATCGTGCCTAGATTTTCATCAAACACCATCAAAATATCAAATTTATAAATATTTTTGAACCAGTCGTATCTCGAATTCAACGTCATTTAAATAAGGACGCCCGAGAAATTGTAAATGATATTTTTATGCATGATTCTGGAACCCGTATACTGAAATGCTTGCACGCAGTCTGGCCCTAACAAGTGAGAGAAACCTTTTTTTTTCATTTCCATAAATATATTTATTGCGTGTGCACATATTTTACGAAAGCTTCGCGCGCAATATCTTCCGGAATTGTAATGATAATCTTTTGGTTACAAGTTAAAACTTGAGCGTTTTTATTTATTTATTTTATTTATTTTTTTTTGTTTTCAAAAATAAAGTAGTAACAAAATTTTTGGTATATCTGAAATTGGAATTTATGTTTCAAGATTTTTGTAAGCAGCAGTTTGCGGAATCAAAAAATGGGGAAAGAATCAGAGTATACGGTGAAAAGGTATGTGTAGAAACTGTTTCAACGTTTCCAAGCATTAATGGACAATCTCGTAAGTGGGCGTGTGAGGGTTCGAAAATTGGAAGGTAGGCTGGACTTGACCAAATTAACGTTGCACGATAATATCCGTTTTCCGTCTTTTTTCGTCTTGCATTCGTATGCATGATTTGCCAGACCCTTTTTATTCTTTTACCATTTGCTACAATTTTTTTGCTCTCAAACTAAAAAAGTTCACGCTTTGCAAATTCTCGTTGTCAAAAATGAGTCTGAAATAATTCAATAAACAATCATCAACAAACAATAGAGAGAGAGAGGGGGAGAGAAAGAGAGAGAGAGAGAGAGAGAGAGAGAGAGAGAGAGACAGACAGACAGACAGACAGACAGAGAGAGACAGAGAGAGAGAGCGAGTATATAAAATTGAAATGCGAAATAAAAAAGTATATTGTATATATCCATTGCAAGATTCACGAGATTGAATGAAAATAAATATTTGACTACGCCTGGACATATAGATAATAAATTATTTCGTTAGAATGCCCATCAGCTGTGATATTTTAATAAATTTCCATAAAAAGAGTATTCCCGATTTTCAATGCTTGTTAAAACCTGATTCTATATAGTTATCAGTTTGGATTGCCCGATGCTTTGAAAGTATCACTGAATGACATTAATTTTATAAAAGGGACATTATGGACGTTCATAAATATTCTCAAATCATATCGAAAATACAGTCCCGTGTAATATTCTTATACGTCCGATGGTAATATCATTATAGAAGCGAGGAGTCAATAACTCGGAAATATTTCTCCCGATCAATATTTATAATTCACTTTTATCTCAAGTTGCGAGAGGAGATAAGCGCACTCATTGATTGACAATTTTTCATCCCAAAAGCCGATAAGTGACTAATTTCAAAAATCCTCCGGATTTTTTTTTTCGTCTGTTCATTAATCCGCCATCTTATTATTATTATTTATTATTGGTTGTGAAATCTCTAGTCATGCAAGCTTGCGTTTCTTTTTATTTTTTTTGTCCAGAGAGGATATGATATATATTTTTCGTTTCACAAAACGCGACACCATTGAATGCTCGGCGTCATTCAGACAAGGATGTACCTTCGACGCAGCCGCCAGGTATAAATTTTAGCTTCGGTCTCTTTTCCATCTTGCATGTGGACCATGGGTGAAGAGACGAAAGAAATGGTCCCGTAATAATCGATTACGTTCCTCGTATCCCGCAGCAAACTCTCACAGTGACCGATATCTTTCTCTCGTATTCCAGAGATTCGATCGACGATAGTACTGTCCTCTTCCTAAATATTCCACCGCCGCCTTTTCTATTTTTTATTCATCTCGCATCCTTTATTTAAATGATATTTTCATGCAAAGTTCAATGAATGTTATCGTTTTTGCAAAAAAAAAGAAACACAAAAATGTTATCACAAGCCAACAATCGAATTTATTGTGATATTTATTTCAAGTACGCTTGAACAAGCAGTATATCTATATCATAGGTATAGATTTTACTTCATAATTTAATATTTCCCTCACGTGGGCTCTGCATGAAATTTTCCAAATCAAACTAAATTAATAATATAGTTATAGTCGATAATTAAGTCGACATCATTATTTAGAGATGCAACAGTGCAAGAGTGCGCTTATATGAATGTCAGATTTAACTCTCGTCCTAGATCAAAGTTTCATTAATTAATACATTTTAGAGGTTTTTGGTTAATTTAATTACAATTGACTCCATCTGTTGTGATTGTGACACTTGAAGCCACACCTTATTACAACATTTTTGGAACATTGAATTTCATTTTGAAACATCATTTATTAAAAAAAAAAAAAAAAAAAAAAAAAAAAAAATCAAAGGGGCAGGTAATATTATTTCATTAATAAAATATATAATTCACCGTCCAGTTGCGGGGGACAAAGAAAAATATCGTGTGATGCAATGGTCTTCAAAAAGATATACAATAGCATTGTTCATAGAAAGTTCAGAAAGAATTAATGATCGAAAAAATAGGTTGCTCGCGCGCAGAATAAGTTATCGGAGTCGCTGCGGCGTTAAGTTATTCAATAAGTCATATCTAATAAATGTTGTACGAGTTACGAAACATATAGTATTTTCGTTTATCGGTAGTACACAGTTGCTGCTTCAAAAGAGAATTGAAATAGTAGTTGGACGCGCGGTCGCGCCAACAGGGTTTCTCTCCTCAAAAGCGTCACTGCCGATGACCGAGGGAAAAGTTGAGGAGGTCCGTTGCTTTAAAAAGGTGAAGGTGCAGCGAAGTAGAAAGCGGTCGAGAAAGATGACGTCTACCAGTTGGGCCAGGTATTCTATTATGGCCGGTTATCTAGACTATCGCATTCCTACCTTCCATCCATAGCAGGAATGCGATCATGCCTAGGATCATATAGCAATTTTTAGACCCAAAGAAAGGTGTGAGTTATTCATTCTTATTAATTGAAAGAAAACGTTCGAGTGACGCCTCACTCGAAATGAACATTGCCGCTCATTATTGGACACCAAACTGTTCGTTATAATTGATTACTGTATGAGAGAACGAATATTTTTCTTATCTCAAAATATAATTTTGTTGTCAGTGTAAAAGTTAACTGAATGATTATTTAATTGTCCAAAAGAACCCTTCGTGTAATTGTATTTTCTGGAACAGAATTTCAGATACTAAGCACGGACCTTTTTTTCAACCATCAGTCTCGGGAGCGTTTTGAAAATGTTGTATCCTGCTGAGCAGTTCTTCATCAGGCAACCGAAAACTCGAGATTTCTTTTTCATCGTTCTACGTCTTATGATGCGTCTCATTGTAATATATTGCCGGGAATTTCATTGCAAAATATAAGGAAACCGGGGGATGCCTCGACGGATAGAATGGCAGATGTTTCCTCAAAAGTTCACTTTGTCCAAACCGAACAAAACGAACATTTTAAAAAAGCTCTCTTGATTTTACCAAACATTTTTCTATGCAAATTTTTCACCACCAAACTTTACTATTTGAAAATCATTTGTCATTATTACAGCGGTTGATGAGAGAGTGTCTCAAATTTCTTTTTTTATTATTGATTTATAATTGTACGCGCATGTGTCTATATAATTCTAACGTTCAAAGCTTGCAGCGCATTTTTGCGCATGCGCTACTAAATTAGTTACACGCATGAAACTATATTCAGCGTCATGAGGGAGATGGGACATTGTGCTGAAATGAGACGGTGAACTACTGGACCTCCAATTACGTGATATTACCTGTTTTGTAGAGGCCTACTTCGTCAAAGGTGGCCCCAAATCGTTCCTCTTCAGTACAACCATTCCGAATAGCTTTAACGTGCAATTAATTAAAATTTTGACGAAATACGAGTCCAGGGGACTCTTTTATGGCTCGCTCAAATAAAATGTTCCCTCTATTTTTAATTTTATACAATCGTTCGTCCAATTAAGGGTTACATTTATAGGCAAATGCTACTTTGCATTTGGAATAACAACAAAAATTTCACTCCAAACATTCAAATTAATGTCCCGCGCGTTTGTGTTTCGCAAAATATCCTGTTCCATTATGTAACGCTAATGCCAACTTTGATCTAGATTTGAGCCAATTTTTTTTTTTTTTTTTTTTTTTTTTTTCACACAAAAATTGACATGTTTTTTGTTGCGTAAAAAGTGACAGCGCTCTGACAAAATATCTTGTTTTCTACCGTGCTACATTATAAGTTAACTTCTCTTTTTACGCTTACAGAAGTTTAGTACTAACACATTTTTACACGACATTAGAGTACCATTAACACGAATTGACATCAGTGTAACACGATATTTTTCGTTAGCTACAAGGTGATTCATTAATACTTGAATGAAAAGTTATATATAGGGTAGTTTTTACACTTTTGATGAAACTGTAATATATACTACAAATTATCGTTTTTTTTTAACTGTATATTTTTTTCCTAAACCAAATTTACTCAACAATTTTCTCACGAATCAATTTGTGTGGGTTTCTTTTTTGTTTTTTTTTTTTTTTTTTTCATATTTTAAGTCCAATGTATTCAATTTTTGACGTGCACAAATATAACTATGACTAAGAATAGTTTCATGGGGGTTCCAATATAACAGATGTTTGGTACAGACTGTGTATAAACATGGTATAAGCCTAATTTTGTTACATGTCTCTTGTTGAACAATCATATCAAGATAAGAAATGAGTGCAGTCCTTTGTAGAATTCATCAATTTTAATTTTTATCTTTTCAAATATTTGTATAACTTGAATTTAAAATTGAATTTTTTTCATTTGTCATATTTGGGTTACAAAAATGTTTCGTAAACGTTGCACTTTACTTTTTTAAAGTTTTAAACAATTGTTGTTATTAAAAAGTTTGTGAACGAAATTGTCACACTTTTTATTAGTGTTAAAATTAAATGAACGGTAATTTCTTGTATCTGTTATTGTCTTGATTTCTTTTGTCATGTATTTTCAAGCTTATGTTACTTTTGAAATTAGATATGTATCGCAGTAAACGGGAAACTTTAGAAACATTTTACACGTACAAAACGGCAATTAAAGTTTTGAGCGCTCACCACTGTTGTTACTTTTTAAATTTATCTTTTATGCACTTCATTAAAAACTTGCATGTTTGTATAAAGAAATAATTTTTGTTTGTCAATGGAATATGATTTTGAATGTACATATTATCAAATAGCTCGATGCTTAAAAGTCGAGAATTAGTTGGAACAAAATAAGTCAGTTGTCAACATTCATAGTACATGTTAATTTAGAGTCTATAATCTTGAAACTCGAAGGCATCTTTCAGATACTGATCTAACACGTTTAACATCAAACTAGATCTTCATTTAATTTTGTAAATCTTCGTTTCCTGGAATACGTCGCAGCCTGTTCCTACAAGTCCACCTGTCTATATTTATGCTGATAACCCCTTTACCATCACGTTAACTTATTTGAAAAAAAAAAAATAATAATAATAATAATAATAATAATAATCAAGTTAATCACAGTCATAAATTCATTATAATTGAAATCAAAGAATTGCAGTTCAAAACTGTTTTCTTATAATTTTACTTTGGCTTTTCAGAAATTGTCTCAAAATACAACAAGTAACATAGTAATTTATGGTGTAAAATTTCTTTTAGTGTTAATATTTGAAATTGAAATTTCATGTTAATTTTATTAAACGTGAAACGATGAATGAAATTAAATACGAATTTTGGCACGGTGTTGACGTAAATGTCGATATGAATCATGTGCGCTTGGTTACAGCGTTCATCGTGTATGCTAATACACAAGTAGTGTTCTCTGGTATACAATGCAATGATTTGGTGAGTTGAATATGTCAACATGAATATTCGTTGTCAAGCATCGAAGTCTCCTAATCTAGTTAGAGTAGTTATTGAATATATATCATTCCATTTTCTACGTCTTAACTCGAACTTAGTCCGGTCCTTTTGCAAATTTTTTGTCCAATCAAATTTAATTATTCATTATATTAACATTCTCATCTTTTCCCTTCTTAGTTCTTTTGTTTTGTCAAATTATTTTGTCATCAATTTTTATCAATCAAGTTCTTGGTTCATGAAAATACAATTATTTAACGCCTTCTACAATGTTCTGGCTTGTTTTAAACAAAAAGCCGTCAAAATATTCAAATTATATCAAAAGTAGAGGAGAAAATAAAATAAAAAAAAATAATAATAAAAAAAAAGAACACACACACAACAGAAAACGAAAATCTGGAACATCATTGAGGAAAAACTTTTAGACTATTTTAAAAATTTAAATAATTGTGTTGGCTGCGTTGTTTCGTCGCAAGTCATGAATTTCTTTGAAGTTTTTTCTGTCCAACAAAAGAAAGACTTGTTCTATATTGGATGACGCCAGACAGAAAAAGAGGCATGTCGAAGTAAAATATATATTTACAAATTTATATTTATTGACATATAAGTAAGCGGCGTAAAATAAGATTTTTGTTCATTATTTTGATTTAACAATTAAAACTTTTGTTTCGGGTCTTTTTCTAATACCCAATTAAAAATAATCAAGAAATTTCATTCAAGATTTTTCAACTGCAGTCTGTAATTACATTTAAATTAAACATTTTTTAACTTGTCCAGGAAACTAAATTATGTCCCTGTCTAACTAATAACGTCGTTTCAGTTTTAAAGAAGACTTTTTTGCTCTCATTTAACGTTCGAAATTGAACGATTAATTTACTTTTCCTGGTGAATTCGTTAACAAAATTGCACCAAAGACAAATTAGTAAATAATACAATTAAAATCCCGTTAAAATCTGAGCCGAGGGTATTAAATATTTTAGGACCAACTTTTAAATGAATGTTTTTCATAAATTGATGAAACCAACTGATATATCATTATTTTTATTGTTATTGTTATTATTTATATGTTGCAACACCATCAGATATCTGTTATAGAAAATTGAAGATGAATCTAACGGTGAATTATGGTTGTCAAGGAAGATTTTTTTTTTTTTTAGGGCGGAGAATATACTTTTGGTATGACTCATTACATTCTTAATAGCATGATAATACAAATTTTGAAGTAACTGAACCGAGAAAAAAACTTGAGTGAAAATTTTTTGACACATGTCATTTATATAGCATTTTGAAATTCATCTCTTAATCATAAAAATTTCATAACAAATACATTATTATTGATCGAAATAATAAACACGGTTGAAAAAAATGTCAGATGTGTATTAATCATTGATTTATTACAATTGAATTTTTTTTCATTCGTAAAACATTTTTTTCCTTTTTTGTTTCAAATTCAATCTGTTATTGAGAATATAATGAAATTAAAATTATGTTTTTAATTTGTCTTGTCAAAGTCTGAACAACAATAATTTTATAATTTGTAAACAGTTGAAAATTCAATTGTTTATAATAAGACACTTGTTAATAATAATAAATTAATTTGTTTGCTTTTTTAGTGATTTTGAAAATAATGTAAACAAATGATTATATAAAATGTAATTTATTACTGTTGAAGTATTTTGTATAAAATTATAAAAAAATCTGTCTAATTTTCTATTTTCATTTTGATAAAAAATTTTGTTTCAAAATACAAATGATATTTGCACATAAATAAATTTGTTTTTAAAAACTTGACCCAGGAGTGGGCGCGTATAAATCGGACATCTTTGTCTGACAACAAAAATCTTATCCGGTAATCTTTGTCGGTGCGGTCAAAAAGACCATAGCGCGCCCACTCCCAGGTTAATGTAGGCATCTCAGTGGCCCTTTAGAGGTAATCATAGGGCAAAGCATTGCATGCCTGATGAATGTTTGGAAGAAATTCTTAAAGGATGCATTCACAGGCCCTTCAAGGGCTGTCCCCATTTGAGTTGTCTGTCTCTATGTCTAGTTTATTTACACAAGGTGTGTCCTACACAATTTTTACTAAGGTATTTGATTTGTTCAATGTTAATTTAATGATTCATCGTTGCACAATTCACAAGAATCTACCTCGACATTTATATGCTAATTTTGCAGAAACTTTTAATATCATGACAAATAAATTGTCTATACATTTTTTGTCCAACAAAATTTTTAACCACAGATTGGTAGAGACATCTCACAGCCTTATAACATTTAAATGAGTTATAAATTAAGACATACAATATTCCTGGTATAATTCTTGTTAATCTCCAAAATAAGATTTTAAAATCACGATCTTTAAAGGAAAGAGAAAAATTAAAAAAAGAAAAAAAAATGAACAAACACACGTTCAAACAAAAAATACAACTTGCTTGTCCCGAGTCAATCCCAGTATTTATGAGTGTTTTCTCACAAAAATGAATACATTAACATTAATTTTGAATAACAGTAGTTTTTTTTTATTCCGATTTTCTTGAACTTAGAATCAGTTATATTTTTGAATTTCGTAAGCGTTAATAATTTTGTCCCATAAAGTGGCGTGATAACGAAATTTCAATAGAACATTCCATCGGGACGAAAAGTTGGGAAGAGTTTTGATAACGTAATGGCGTATACGCGGTGAAATGCGCAAGAGCGCAAACAATTATGATCGCCCATCTTATATTGCCAACCTATCCTGATTTGATATAGAGAAAGCCCCGAAAATCGTGCAATAAAATTACATATATATCAATAATGACTTATATATCTGATTTATTGTAATGTACGGTTACATATGCATATATATGAGGAACGCGTATGTGATCTCTATAAAAACACTAAGAAGTATATATATGTATGTGTGTGTGTGTGTGTGTTTGTGTAAGAGGCATATGATGATGAAAACCATTTATGATTGCATATAAATGAAGATATATATAAATACAGGTTGACAATTGTGGGACATCATATAAAGTTTGTGCTGATTTGTATAAATAACGATAATGATAATAAAATAATGATATGCGTCGAAAACAAGTTGATGGTTCGCGTTCGTAATTGATTAATTTGAAAGTTGGAATTAGTCAAAATAAACTTGTAAAGCCTGGATAGACGATGTGTCGTCTTTAGTAAACGAGATTTGTCTCACACAGATAACAGTTGGGTTTAGATCAGATAAGCCTGCGCGGTCTATGTCTCGCACTATTTTTATGTCCCAGACAATGTTTGTTTGACGAGGGCAATATTAATTTATCTTTCTTGATGTGCACGGGTTATTTGACCTGCTGAAATTGACCAGGTCCAAAACTGCAGCCAAGAATAAATCTATCTGCGCTATCTGTTCAATTTATCCGATTGTTTGTGTGTGCAGTCAAATCTGATCGGTGCGTTTGCTCTTTTTTTTCAGACCCTTTTCTTTGATAAACTAGGGAATCTAAACTTGGAACTTTAGTTGTAAAATTGTATTTTTAGTTTTAATTAGTTTGCCACTAGTTTTAATGACGATTCGTAATAGCTTCGACGAGTTATAGCCAAGCGGAATTATGAAAGAGTATAGGAAGAGGGAACTTCATTTATGAATCAGAGCTCTCTGCAAAACTCGCGGGTCGATGACTTTGGAACTATAAAAATGATGAATAAAAAAGTTTTTGAATACTTTGCGCGGTTGTTGGAACGTACATTATTTATAACGTCAACTTAAAATACGTCAATGAAATAAACTTCATAGTTCAGTTAACTAGACACGATGGTCAAACAATGTGCGGGATCTTTATCGGTAGGTTAAATTCGAAAATAACTTTTACACACGTTGAATAAAAAATTGTTTTTACCGCTTACCAGTCAAGCTTAATCGATACATTCGGATTGATAAACGTTGATTATTCTAAAGTACAAAAAAGTCCACTCGATTCTGCCATCCCATTTGGGTATCTTTCACTTTTTCAATATTACCATTTATTTTTCTTCCTCCATACGAATTGTTTTCATACTTTATATATATATATATATATATATATTTAATTTAAAAAAAAAATATATATATATATATATATATATATATATATATATATATATATATATATATATATATATATTTAATTTAAAATATATATATATATATATTTTAAATTTATTTACAGAGCGTGCAACTTTTTATTGTGATGCAATATGTTTAACGTTGCGATGCCCAACAAAATGATCAACTGATGATCTTTTGAAGAGGACACATTGTTTCGGCCAATGAACACAAAACATTCGATTTCATCGCCTTGGATACAAAAACAATTGGATTCAATGTTAAATGTTTCTTTATTTATTAATTTATGTTCGACGAATAAAACATCTGTTTTGGACATATAGTTAAAGTCTGTGGGGGCAACACTTTGTTTGTTTGTTCCAAGACCGAATTCATTTAGAATGCAAGTCATTCCGAACGTATATCAATAATACAATTACGTTTGGAGCTCCGGCGTTTGCAAGAGCTGTTAGGGCTAAAAAACACTGATACTTTTAATGTATTGTGATGGATCAGTATGAATCACTGTTACGTGATTGGTTGGGATGAAAAAAAGGCAGCCGAGGCCAAAGGCATGTAACTTATTTCGAGTTAAAAAGCGACCAATGCGAAATATTTGGGAAAAGAAAGGGACATGCCGGAAAAACTGGAATTACATGTGTATATACGTACTTGTGTCATTGATATACGTAATGGCTTGGCGAAAAAACGTCGCAGGGGCACAAAAGTGTGTGCCGGCAGACATAATCGAGCGTTAATTGAATTTTCGAGTCATATATAAATCAATAGAGCGCGATTGATTTTACGGAATAATATGTTGCGGCGGATGTGTGTGACGAAACAAAGAAATGCCGAGAGTTGACTGGCGGGTTAGGAATACAAGGGAAAAAAAGAACGAGAAAATGCAATTCATAAACTGATAATAAAAATGAAGTAAAAACAAAAAAGAAAAGAGTATATATATATATTCAAAATGAGTTGGAATGAAAAGTGAGAGAGATAGTGAGAGGGATTAAAAAGGGAATTGGCGTTTCGAGTCAAATGTTTGGCAGACGAAAAAGGCTGAAGATGGAGGAGATGTGGCTAGCGTGGCAGAGAAAGAGAAAAAGAGAGAGAGAAAGAGAGGGAGAGGGAGAGGGAGAGGGAGAGAGAGGGAGAGAGGAAGGGAAAAAATGTTGCGAGGGCGTCGAGGTCGAGGGAAAAACATGAGAGCGACAAATAATTTGGTTGGGTGGAAAAATAAATGGTATGAAAAAAAAAAAATAAAATAAAAATTGAAGAATAGTGATCGCGGGTGGGAGAGTACAAAGAGGGTGGTAGACAGTACGAAGAGGGTTGAGAGGCATGGAAGAAGCAGAAGCAGAAGCAAAAGCAAAAGCAGAAGCAGAAGCAGAAGCAGAAGCAGCAGCAGCATCAGCATCAGCAGCAGCAAAGAGGACTAGCTGGGGGTTGGGTTGGGTGTTGGAGTCTAGGTGTGATATTAATGTGGGACTTACATGGAGTTGGTTGTGTTCCAGTACATGCTGATGGTTTTGGCGCAGTTGCTTACGGTGGAGAGCAATACCGTTTGGAGGCACACGAGAAACAGAAGGCTTACAAAGGACGTGGAAACCATCGTAACAAAAACGATCGCGACGATCGCGAGCACCGCCAAAGTAGCGGCTCTCGATTTGCTCAGTGCGCACCACTTTTGCCGTCGTTGACGTCGTCGACCGCCGCATCCACCACCTAACACTTAAAAACACCCACATTCACTATAATGACGGCAACAACAAATCACATCTCGTCATCCACGGATCTTCCATCCTCCATCACCGTAATCCACACACTGCCTAGATCTCTGAGCTCTCTGCGCCTCGCTTCTATGATTCTCTCTCTTCTTGCTCGTTCGATCTCTTCTTGTTTCTTCGTTTCTTCTTTCAATTCCTCGGGAACGGCTCACTTGCTCTTCTTGCAACCTTACGACTGAATTCGGCTTACAAAAAACAAGGTCGGCTATCACACACACACACTCACTCTCACACACATACACACGTTTTAGCACTAACTTTCACACGCCGATGTCTCGGGGATGCATCACTAACGTCCGACCGGGGACAAGTTCGCCTCGCGGATTTTAACTTGTTCTATCAAATTAATTTGTGTAACATGCAGCACCTTACAAATTACGAACACGGATGCATTTGTTCAACTACGGCTGAACTGTCGCGGGCGTTCGTCCAACGGCTCGTAGCGTCTCGATGATGGCGTCGATGGGAGCCGAGCGCGCACGAACCCGCCCGAATCCTTGAATATGTTCTCTCTCCCTTGCTGGTGGAGTGTGCACACGATCACGCCGGACAAAGTTCCCTCGCTGCTGCCGCTGCTTGCTTGCTTGCTTGCTCGCTAGCTTGCTTGCTTGCTTGCTTGCTTGCTTGCTTGCTTGCTTGCTTGCTTGGGTCACGCCGTGTTTCTTCCAACTCACTGTGCGTCACTCGCGCGTTAATCTGATAGTCTACTTTCGTAGTCGCAACTCTACATCTTCAACTTCGAACCATCTCACCTCACGACAATCTTCTCACACAATATCAACTCTCCGCTCCCGATACCCTCACTTCACACATGCCTATACCTCTTTCCTTTTTTCTTTTTTTTCTGATTCTTACCTTTCGGCCCAACAAAAATTTTCACTCGCGTGCAACACGAAAACAACTAATTCTAACTGTTGTAACATTGCTGAAACTCTCTCTGCTCTACAACACACTGTACATCAAAACGTGTCCACACTTTTTTCTTTCTTCATTATACTATATTAATTCAACTTTTGTTTCAGAGGGTAAATTATTTTTATTTTAACTTCATTGAATTGATGCCATGTTGATAGAAAAACAAAATTAGGATCACTCAGCTCAATATAATGAGCTACGAATCAACGTTTTTTTTTTTTTTTTTTTTTTTTTTTTTTTTTTTTTTTTTTTTTTTTTTTTTTTTTTTTTTTTTTTTTTTTTTTTTTTTTTTTTTTTTTTTATTCATTTTATTGTCATATCAAAAAAAAGATATTAACATGCGTAAGATAACAAAACTTATTTTTGAATCGTTTTTCATACAAAAAAAAGTTTTTTTTTAAACAATTTTTATTGTTTGTACGCACACAAGTTTCAAATAACTTTGTTGATACTTCAATTCTAAAGACAGTTTCGTTCGCCTTTTAAGAAGGTAATAAATAATAAATAAGCATAAATAAGTTCAGAACAGATTTTTCATTACTATTCAAGTTAGTATGTAATTCTTTTATGAATAATTGTTCATCAAAAATAATTCATCTGACGTCAATTTTTCAGCATTAATCTCAATTTAATCGTCGTTTCAGACCCTCAAGTTGACAGTTACACTTGAATAAGATTCATACTCACTGATAATAACATTTTTATTACTTTATTTGTCAATAGAATATTTTTTTTAATATTAATTTTTATTAATTTTTTAACTTTTTTTATTGATCATATACAGGAAAAATGTATCTATACAAATTGCTGTAAATATGCACTGCCATGTGACAGTGCACTACCTTACAAGATTGAGCACAAATGATGAAATGATGAACATTAACACTCACATAAACTAATATTCGATAATAGGTATGATCAAATGTTGAGAGTGGGACGCTCTAATATAACTGAACATGCATACTGAAATGAAGATGATTAACAATGGACTTTGAGTATAAATGAATAAATTTGGTACTAAACACTCTACATTAATTCTACACGGCCATACCTCTCTGGAACATTGTAATCGGTCATAGTGGGGTCACTGGAGTCTCCAGAAATTTGAACAATAAAATCTAAACCGACTGATGTACTTACAAAAAAAAAAAAACAATTACACATTTAAATTGTTCGTTATGAAGTGCAGTTTTAAAGACGTAGGGATAAATACCTACGTTGAAAGTAATTTAAATGAAATACCCAGAACTCAGCAGAAAATTAATTTTCTCAAAAAAACGCATTTCTTATGTAAGATGCATAAAAATAATTGAAAAAGTCTTTCCGGTCATTAAAAAGATAACTCATACTGATT
Organism: Trissolcus brochymenae; assembly: GCA_030523145.1. Classification (NCBI taxonomy): domain Eukaryota; kingdom Metazoa; phylum Arthropoda; class Insecta; order Hymenoptera; family Scelionidae; genus Trissolcus; species Trissolcus brochymenae. The sequence continues at coordinate 64,850 of JAQQRF010000370.1, forward strand.
TCGATGAAAATACACTCTTTTTTTTTATTTTCTTGATAGGACCTTAGATGATTTTATTATAGTGTTACTCAGACATAGTTTGATAAAATAACGACAGTTATATTTTTGAGATCGGT
>JAQQRF010000371.1:0-53280 GCA_030523145.1 Trissolcus brochymenae
CGAATTCGAACTTTCTCGGCGTCATTTTTTTCGAAAAAACTTCAACTTTTCATATCAGTATCGTGAAATTGATGTTCAGGTACTCCTTGAAAAACGCGACAAAATTGGCTCATTTTTTTTGTTTCTTTAATTGTCGGAAACGCCATCTGTTAAAAATAAAAACAGCTTTGTTTGCTCAATTTCAGAAACTAGAGACATTTTTTTTCGATAAGACTGGTCGAAGTTTTTTAATCTGAAGATTGAAAAAAATTTGAAAAATTTTAAGTGTTCCCTTAATTGTTGTGAGGAGTGTATTAATAAAAATTAAACATTTATAAAAATAGAAATAAAATGTATGCTGCAGAGTCATAAACTAGTGATTCTAGTTTATAAAGGATTTCAGTTTCAAACTGTAGTCTCACTGAATTTTCTTCAGTGAGTCTACGTTAAATAAATCAAATAGAGCTTTCAAACTTTCTCGTGTAGATAAGTTGAAAATAAATAGTGGTAAATAAAAATCGCTATAATGTCATAATCAAAACCTTCTTGTTTGTCTCACCAAATCGAAGAAAGAAAATTTTCAAGCTGGAAGAATATTTACCTGAAACAGAGAAGAAAAATAGAAATTAATGCATTTTTATAAAGTCAGGAGATATATATAGAATGAAAAAAAAAAAAAAATAAATAAATTTGTAACATGAAATTTGTTGCTCGATTCATCTTATTATCAAAGCTTATTCTTAGGAACAATGTAATTTTCTGTATAACCCGATTCCAAGGGACAAACAGATGATTGGGTCTAACTAAAAGGTAATGTGACGTATAATTAGTTCTGAAGTCGAAATTAGTTTTTCATGTAATAATAACACCGCATAGTTCGCTAAGTTGCACCGTAGTCTGATGGTCCCATCTGAGTAGATACTATTAAAACGTCGCTGGTATATCGGGTAAATACGGAGGACGAAGCGTGATCAAGTCGCTTGGGAAAGCGAATCGATTCACGGAGACACGCAAAATCTACGGATTGTGGCTGATAAAGCGGTGTCTGACAGTATAGCGTTGCTTCACTTGACTTTGTCATTCGGTCAATTTCCATCTTTAAATCACGCCCATAGTTTGCTTTAGATTTAAGATTTTTTTCCCCCATTTCTTATCAAATCTGCTATGCCAAACCATCAAATTACATATTTTTTTATTTGTCCCTATACAAAAGTTCTCTACATTAAAAAATACACATGATTTCCAATAATAAATGCGGAATTACCCTTTTTGATTCAAGTATTTATAATTCTTGTACTTTTTCATAATGTAATGCAAGAAATTGCAATTTTTGCGGTACTTCAATTTTAATTCAAGAATAACTTTCTTGGATCACGAATTAACCGATAAATGGAACGAAAAAGTATTTTCTTTTTTGTTGTTGATTTACAATCTTAAAATTGTTGTGCATTTTTATGGAACAGGGAGAGATCTTAAGTTCGATGAAGTTTGCAGGTTATTGATCGATGCATTTTGCGTTCATATTTTAAAGTTTGCGGTGTATAAAGTCGCGTGTGCTTCGGGAAGAGAGTCAGATCGGATCGAAGAGCACGTACAAACGACAGCTCGCTGCTTCTGAGAGCAAATACGCTTTTTCGACTTGCATTTCAGCCGACCGACTTGCTATAACCACGTTACGTGCGTGGAACGTAAAGTGACGCGTACATAAGAATGAAGCACAGACTGATATTCGTCTATAATTGCGTTGCCGCCCGCGCGAGACCTCTGAAGTTTCGTTGGCGTCTACTTTTGCTCGTCAATTATGAAGATTGACGGCTCGGCTGAGGTTACGCGGGCGCGCGTCAACGTCTACGCCCGCCCGACGAAATAACGTTTTATGCGCGGGAGTTAAAAATGCAGATCAACATTTACTGCCGTTCAAAAGACTCCCGGCAAATTAATTACTCGCCTTTATACCGACGTAAAAATGAATTATCGCTGATTACAATGGACGTTCAGGTTTTTATAGTTCGCTGCTTCATAAAAGTTTTTGACAGGAAATTTTTCTTGAAATTCGTTTTTAATATTTGTATCATCCATTTTTTATTTATATTTTTACATTTATTAATTATATATTTATGACTTGCTATATAATTTGTCGAAAAAAAAATTTTTCAGAAAGAAAAATGATTCTTTTGCAAAAGTTTATTTCTCATTAATAATTCAATTGTATTGTAAAAGCAACAATAATTTATTTTACATTTTTTATGATGGTATCTAAAAAGTACTATTGGTTGCCAACCGAGAAAAAGACGGCGCTTATCGTGATACAAGGGGATTGAATGTCATATGAAAATTCACCTTAAATATTTCACGACTGCTCGTGCATGACCGAACGGCTCGGTCGCAGACGCAATTGTAGTCTGGCGCATCGACGAATATTAAGCACGCGGTGAAATACAAAATAAAAAAGAACTCGCCACGACTCGAGAAACGGAAACGCACGTGACGTCACCTTTCTTTTCACGCAAATGTTGTTTGATTGCGTGGATGATTTTAAATTACAAACATTTTTTTATTTTTTGTGAAGAAAAATGGTTTGTTCAAACTATTTAAAATTCCAACAAACTGTTATTTTTTGCACGAATTGTAATTTGTTTGCCACATTTTTTTGCGTTTTTAGAATTTAACCAGCAGTTCAATTTAACCGAGAGATAGACAGTGCGAATGTTGATGCAAAAACTTTTTCCACGAGAGACACATGGAATGTTCAGGAAGTAACTGGTGATACACGCGAGATGGGAATTTTTGATAAACTGCAAGGTGACACTCTCGTTTGAATTTCTCCCCTCAAAATCTTGTCGATGATTATCCAGTGGGATTTTTTATTTTTTTTTTAATAAATAAAATCTAAAAGACAAAAAAGTAGGTAAAATTTCATATTTTTTACAAGAGTAGGACCATTTTTGTTCAGTTCCAGGCATAATTTCAGCAAAAGTGTAATTCACAATAATGGAGAAAGTTGAAGAATCTCTACATCTTCTAGGAGAGAGAATATGGAGTCAACCTTAGTTGTTCGTGTTCCTTTGTATAATATAATGAGTGACGTAATTTCCTGCGACTTGGAAGAATTAAATAGAGTGTAGGAACTTTGTTGTAAGTTTGTAATGAATTGCCTAAGGATAGCGGATACCTCATGAAACTACTTGAAAATCATCAAGTGCTGTAATCTGCGAATTGATGAAAAAATAATGGTCAATCTTAACATGCACTTAACTTCTGCACACCATTTTGTGCATCAACAATTCCCCAGTTGGATAGATAATTTTCATATCAAAAAGTTGTCTTAGCTCAATGAACATTTCAGAACTGCAACAATTCAAAATTTACTTTTAAATGAATAGCTCAAAACCCATGGGCTAAAATGACCAGTTTCAATAATGATTTCAATAAAAAAATACTTAATGAGAATTCAAACTTAACCAATTAACGTCATTTCTACTCCATAGATTTTACGATTACATCGCCGGTTATCCAAATGCTAGTTCACTGTTTGGGATATGAAATTCGCATTCTTGAAATGTACCATTATTGTTCTCAAATCCCACGTATCAACGCAATAAACTTTATTTTATAATTTCTCTGTTTATTCTGCCGCAATCATCACCTCATAAATTATCATTATAATAATCCTGATTACACAGGCGAGAAGTGACTGCCCGAATCATGAAGGTACTGCTGGATTACGCATGGTCCAAGTAATCCTGAGAAATAAAACAATGTCCATCGATTAATAAAGATTGTTTTAATGAACTCACGGCGTTCAAGTGTACCTGACTTCATTCAATATTTCTCATCCAATTAATTATTTCCTCCGTGATCATTGTACCGGCGCGGGATATATAAATAAAACGAGCCAGACAAGTTGAAAATGGAAAATGAGCAGCAATGGTTATACAAATTTCCGCCCGAAGGAGCGCGTCGTCTGTTTCAAGGAAAATCTTTTCTCCTGACTCTAGACGACTATAACCGAGTAAATACGCGGAGAGGAAGAGGGAGAGGGAACAAGGTTCCGTTTGTTCTCATAGGGAGAAGCTCAGTTATGGGGTTCGGTGAATCGTATGTACAGACCATGAAGAGGGTGTGCCGCAGGCATTCGGACGACGTTTAGGCAAAAGCGCACTCATGCCACCTGCACTTCCGTTCTGAGATTCAATTCCTTCTTCAAATTTCTTGTTTTACTCATGATTTATTTTTTTCTCTCCTTTTTTTTGTTACTTTTTGAAAAGAAAATGTAAATGTAAGGAAAGGGAAAATGAAAGAGTGTAAGCAAAGAGAGGTCAAAGGTCAAAAGTCCTGGGAGGATTTCGGGATGGAATAACGATGCAATTTTTTATTTGTCACGCCGAGAAAGGAAAAGCGATGTCGCAGGGAGACGAATTCGAGATATCAGAAGAGTAGGCAGATGGCGCGCGCATGTGATATCCTCTGCAGACGGTGTAAGTGCGCGCGAGCATTTTGCGGCTCGACCTCTAGTCAGGCCGAGGTTATCGAGAATAAATGGAAGCCTGCATGAAAAGGAGTTCGGTGAACCGCGACGTAAATAAGTTGTTTCGTCGAGCCGCGCACACTTTGCGTCAGGGAATTGTTTTTTATTTGTCATAAAGCGTGGCCGAGAGAATTGCCTTACACCTTCTACGAGATGGTGTATCAGTTCACATAAAAGATAGTAGAAATATTATTACAAAACGAATGACATAAATCCGATGTAATTTTACGTTCTGGAAATTTTTGTTTTGTTTTGTTTTTTATTAGATTGAATCTTACAATGAATTTAGACAATTGAGTTTACAATACAATGAAATTGTTGGATTCAATTGTACCAATGACTGAAATTTTGTTTAAAATTTTATTTCCAAATCTTCGTCGGGGGAAAGAAAGATTATCTAAATAATGTATAAAAATGGCGCAGCAATAAATTACCAGCGAAGGTGTTGAAAAGCGCCGAATAACATTTTCATTCAAGACAAAGAGTAAACGGTGGAAAGTTCCTCTAAATGATAGTGTTCGAATCGGGGCGCGAAAATTCGTCTCGATTCGTTATTTACAACAATACCTGCACCATCGACCTCTTTACGAGATCCGTGAACAGAATAATGGACAGGAAAAGAAGCGGGAACAAGAATTTCAGAGTCGTGGAATCCTGAAATCATTTATCAACATCTCTTTTCGCAAAGTCGTAAGCAGAAAAGGGTGGTGCCCAATTCCACCCGAAAAGTAAGAAACTTGATTAATAGTGCTATCCTATTCTAACTCCACCACATATTCAACCTTTCTTTCTCCTACCTTTTTTATTTCTATATCATTTCACCAAAATCAAGTCAATCAAGCTTTTACTCATTACATTTTAATTACCGGGGTCAAAGGTCAACACACAAAAACCGTCCGGCTATAAACAATCTGATGGATTTCCTTTATTTTTGGAATGGTTCATTCGCGCTTTGATGAAAAATAATTAGGTTTCCAGTTATAAACGTTCAGTAAATCAAAATGAGATTTGAGTGTAAAAACAAGTTTAGAACTGAAGCCAACTGGAAGCTACGCGGCCGAATAATGGGAATGGCCTCGCTTGCTCTAACGCAAGTCGTCCTAAGTTTCGCTTACTGATAGAAGCTTACACTCAACCACATACCGTGAGACTGCGTTTGAATTACTATAGATTCGCTGGTATGCAAATTTTGTCCGGGCACGCATCGCAAAATTAAGTCCAAGAGGAGCGTCTCGCAATGCGGAAATTAAAGCCCAGGCGATGCAGCGTCTCTCGTGTGTTTCTCGTCTGCCACTCGGATGTAATCGGCCACTCACTCTTGTCTTCTTTCTCACTCACTCTCTTTCTCTGTCTTTTTCTTTCTCAACAAAGTGGGCGAAATACGATGAGCATCAGGAAAAAACATATCCTTCCGATTTCTCAAAGAAAATGAACATAATAAAATAAAATAAAATAAAAATTGATACATTTTAAATAAAAAAGATTCATCAGACGGTTTATCGGTTCTCCATGGTTGTATAACTTTGAACTCTTAGAGAAAAGTTGAAGGATAGCTTTAAAGGTTTTCATATAATGAGAAGTACAAGACTTTAATTTGAACATTATTTTTGATAAGAAAAGTATATCGTTTGTTTGTATGTTTATTTTAAACAAAAATTATTACATTGGCCTCATTAAGGGGGAAAAACAATGTGATTTGATGAAAAAATCGATCATTTTTTTTCTTGTTGTGAAATGCAATAAGAAAAAATTGAATTTTTTGCTCAACAGAGTGTATCGTCATTAGTATTAGAAAATAAGACTAAATGTTTTGATTGTTTCACATCATTTAAAATGAAATCTAAACTCTATTTCAATTTTGTCTAGTTCAAAACTAGAGATGACAGTTCATTTGAAAAGTTAACCCGATAACAGCATAGTTTCACTAACTGTCCAACACATAAGTTTTCAACAAAATGAGTTTTGAATGCCAGAAGCGTTTTGCACAAAACTATCGGTCAAATTTTTAAAAACAATTTCTCAATTTCGAACAAAAATTTGTCATGTAAAAGCATTGCCCCGACATAATTTTTTATAAGGGATAACAAAATACCGAAACGAAAAGCGATGAAGTTATTTCTTATGTCCCCATGTTCGCCGAAATATATAAGTAGAGAGCTTTACCGTGGCTTTTAAGTTGCTCCTCCTCATTTCTCTATTACGCAAATATTTACCTACTCGTACACATAACTTTGCTGCAATGTTCTGAAAGACGTTGGAATGAATTACATTTTCTATGAACCTATAACCACAATTTACATGCAACCACGATGTAGATAGGGCAACAGAACATTTTTCTTTGCCCGACCTATCATCTTGGCAAATAATCAAGAAAATTTTTCAGGTGCGCGAACACGCCAAAGACCTTATTGCAAATTTTCATTCGTGCAATTTCGAATGAAGTTTTTTTCTCATCGCTTGGTAAATCAATACAAAAATAAAAAAATAAAAAAATTATAGAAGAAAATGAGGTATCATCTTAATCTCATAAAATGAAATGAAATTTTTTTTTCTCCGTTAGAAGAACCACGTTTCGTGCGTCCACTAAATTATCATTTCTTTCTCGTGAAAACACGATCGGGGAGCGAGTTTTCGCGGTCGTATTTCGTGAGTGCAATGTTTTATTACGACACCGTGTGCGGTAAGAAAATAGAACGCCGGTGTAGGATACGACGGACGCGTGCGAGGCCCGTGACTCTCCTTCAACACATAAAAGACGAACGAACGGCCAACTGCTAAAGAGGGAACGAGTGAAAACCCGGCGAATGTCAAAGTTCAAAGACTGCAAAAATGCACATTTTATGCTCGACAAAACGTCAGCGCAAACTAACGGCATATTTGAACACGCAAATGCTGTGCTCACGATCAAGCTGTTAGTTTCGTTAATTTTAATGCTGCCCGTTGAAAGCAACACAGAGAACGTGCGACATTTTTGAATTCGAGTCCCTCTCTCTCTTTTTTTAGTCTTGTTTTGTCACTTTATTAAGTCATCTTTTGTTAAACAGATGTATGCACTCATTAAAACAAAATTGCAGAACCTTTTTTATAATTAGTAATTTGTAAAATTGATCTGTTGTTTAAAAAAAGGAGTTTTACAATAATTTGACAAGTTTTTGCGGAACAAAAAATTGGATGGAATGATTTAAAATGTCCTTTTACAGCTAGAAATTAATTAACAAATTAACAATCCATAAAGCATTGTCAAAGCCTTTGACGCCTTTGAGCTGAGCGTCAGCTGAAAAAAAAAAAAAAACAAAGAAGTCGTGCGGTCCAAACACACCGCCGGCTCTGCTGCGAATTCCGCACTTTATGAACGTTAAACTAATGGCTGAGGCATGCACGTAGCGACACGCAAATTATTTGCATCGCTACTGTGCGCACCATGTTCCTTCAGTCAAGCGCCAAAGTGAAGACCGAAAGAAGTTTCAAATTGGATATTTACTTTGTGTTAATATTCATGGAAGGAAGATACTTCCACGCGTTCTACCTCTTCATTTTGTTGTTTGCACATGTTTTGTATAAGATGCAAGTGCCAGGAGACTTTTACAGGCCAATAAACTACAGCTTGAAATAAAATCCAACAATTTGTGTTGTTTTAAATGATTCAACAATTCCGAATGAAAGATTTTTCGCGAGATAAATTAATTACTTCGAATACGATCAATTTAAATTTCACAATTTAATTTTGTAATTGAGTTTGATATGTAGCATGAAAATGTGTATCAGAATTGCTGAAACGTTTGATGCCAAAGTACTTGGGACTTAGAAGCTGCCATTTGTTAATAATAAGTATACACTGAAATCAAAACCAACCATATTTTATAGTTCTGTCATCTTTTCTATTGTGTCAACTATAATAAACATTTTACGATGATTCCTGCAGAACACATTTATATGATTCTAAAATATTATGTAACCGAAACGTTTGAGTTCTGAGTTTCCTTTCAAACCATTCAACGACAATATTTTCTACTCAGTCGGGCAAAAATTTTTTTTACCCGATAAACATTTCACAAATGAAAACATTTCAAGTGGCATATAAAAGCGAATATTCGAAAAACGTTTGAACGTTTTCAAACAAAAAGTTCATCAGAAACAATCAAAGAAAATTAAAAATTGAGTTGTTTAAAAAAAAAAAAACAAAACAAAACAAACAAATGAAATGGATGAAAAAAAGAGGTTTCGCAGAGAGTTTGTCACTTGATATAAAACTATCGAAAAATTCATCGCAGTGAGCAAACAAAACCGGGGAAAAAAGTAGCGTAAACAAAATGGCGCATTAATTTTTCTTGTTACGAGTCATAAGGGTGCGCCGAGCGGAATATTTTCTTAAGCCAAGCTTTAGTCTTGGGAGTCTGTGAAAAGGCCGAGGTTCAAGCTTCAAAGCTGCGGGTTCGAAAACACGGCGCAGCGGTCACGTTCAGAAAGGGTTAGCTGCAAAATGAGTCCCACGAGATTGGTAGAAAGAGAGTAAACTCGCGATGCACGCTGCATCTCTCGTGCATTATGAAATTTATCATTTTGCGCGCGCCGCAAGATGGCGCGCGCTAATTCCTCGCTGCGCAAAATTTATTGTGCAAAACACGCACGTATAAGTTTCGGCCGTGCGCCGAGAGATATTGACGTGCTGCAATATTAATTGCATTCGCGGCATCGGCGCTCGTCTATTTATTATTAATTATTCATAAATCGCCTCACATAACAATTCCTATGCACCGAGCCCGGCTCGACGCAGATCTTTCCACAACAAAGCATTGTTATTACACCCGACGTAATTGCATTTACGAATTCATTAGAATTATCCTTACACGCATGTCGAGATTAGTTCTATTTATGACGTTGACTATTCAACAATATTTCATAGTTGATTCCAATTATATGAATTAAAATTGTTCAAATAAGCAATTTTCACTTTTTTCTAATAAATAAATATTATTAATTTTGTTCAATAATATTTTGTGTAATGATTTTTGAACAAAATATGATAGATAGGATGACGTATATTCCAGAGATCTATAAATAGTTATAGATTCAATCTTATCACATTTTTAACATGAAATAATCAATTCTTTAGCATATTTTTCAATATTTTTGAAAATTATTCAAACAAATTCGATACTGTTTTTTTTCTGATTTTTTGTTAATTATTTTTCGTTGGTGAATGATAACATTGAAATTTCTAGAAATTAAATAAACGTCCAATAGTACTTTTGTTGTTTACTACTCTGGTTACTCATTTGGGTCAGATAATAAAAAAATGCTACACTGTCTAGGTGTTATATCAGAAGATAACGTTAATTAAATTTGGTTAATGATAATAAAGTAACAGTTGAAGAAATGCGGCATGACTGGCAAAATAAATTACTTACACTAAACTGGCAGTAAACAATGGGACATTGTAAGTCATCTAACTAGAACTTCAATTCGTGAAAGGTAACAACACGTAGTTAATCCCATTAGAAATATGATATAAGCGTGATATCTATAGTAAGATGCACGCTCGTAGATATGATACATATAGCAAGAGGGAGTGATCACAACATGGTTATCTACTTCAAAGCAAGAAATACGGTTTCCTTCGACTGCGTAAACTATCTCAATGAACTCGGCGCTACTGCAATTTCAAATTGTCTCGTCGATTTATCACCCAAATTCTTATGCTATTTTAAAATCCTAGATTCACAATGTCGCTTTTTTAAGATTAGGAAGTCCGCTTTTTTTTCATCGCTTTTTGTTATTACGTTTCGTTTTTCATCATTTTGTATGAGCCCGCGACGATTAACAGTTTGCATGCTATTTAGTGACGATTTTACATTTAAACTTGCTCTGGAATCTAAAAACGTATCTTCTCTTTCATTTGAAAAAGGATTCCGTATAAATATGCATTTGAATTCAGCGCTCGCAGGTACATTTTTATTAGGATTTAAACCGAGGTCTCGTTGAACATTTTCCATTGCAAATTTTTTTTACTGCAGATTTCCTAATTTGAAAGTTTTAATTATTAATAAAAATTATCACCAATGTCATGTAATCACACTTAATTAAGATTTTCTCGAGGACGTTTGTTGAATTTCTAGCAAAATTCTGTTTGCGTCAAGAACATGAAAGGAAAAGTTGTTTAATTAATTTAGTTAATAAGATTATATTATGATGGTATTAAACAATGAAAGCTTTTATGTATTGAATTTTGTGTTGACGTTCTATGATAGATACTGCCGCGAAAATGTATTAATTAAACATTTTGCAAATTAAATTGTAAAGGAGCATATTCTAAGGACCAGTTCAACAGGTCCGCAAAAGCCGGACTGTCAAGTATATTTCTAAGATCTAAGACTTAAAGTTATTCTACATTTCAGTGCTCGTTCTGTACTAATTTTGGTTTGAATGATTTTTTTGTATTATTTAAACAATGGAATCGACATAGCGCGTCGGTGTTGCCCGGACTAAAATATAATTTTAAATATATTAAAAATATATTTTATATAAATAAAATATAACATTTTATATCTCATTTATATGTCATTTATATTTTAAATATAAAGCGGCAATATCTAATATAAAATTTACATAAATTTAATATAAAAAGAATATGTATTAACTATAAAAAAAATATAAAATCCACATATATTTTTTGTTTATATTTTCGTCCCTATAGGCTACGCATAGCTGTACTGCTTTATATAAAAATCCAAGATGGCATTCCATGTTAAAAAAATTAATTTTTTAATAATGAATTACTATTTTGATTTTTTTTATATAATGAAGATTTGTATAATTTCAGTAGAGTAATAAAATTAGTCTTCACTATTTTTAAATGAAAAATTGTTATTTGGCATAGAGTAAGCATATAATCAGCACATGATTATAATCTAATATAATTTTAATTTTTGTTTGCATGAAATGTTTATAAAATCATTAAAATTATTATGTTCTTTACTAATTTTCAACTTAAATTAATTAAGCATAATGGAACATTAACGTTGATTACACGATGCTATTACATATTTTAGCACATAATAAGTGGTTTTAACGGAGAGAATTAACGTTACAAATGTTACTAAAATTACATTTCAACTGCCCAAATAGAAATCAAACTAGGCTACCATGTTTCAAGGTTTGGCCTCTACATGGCTGTCCATAATGAGGGCGCCTGATTGGGTCCTGGCGAGGTTGATGCTTGGCATCCTAATGTGGGCTCAAATTGAGCCCCTAATTGTGTCACTGACCAGCAAATGCGTCACATTTTATGTCAGGCCCTACCTTTTATTTTATTTTATTTTATTTATATATTTTATTTCATTTTATTCTTAAAATTATAAAATCAAAATTAAATTACAAATAAATACCTTTTTGTTTCCGATAATTCTTCTTTTATTTCGTTTGCTCAAAACACGTTTTTGTATTTTCCTCGACAAAAAAGTACTGTTAATTAATTGAATACATTTGAGTTTCACATCTATTCAAGAAATTAGTTTCTGCTAATAGGTTTGCTGTCAAACCAAATTTCAATTTGTCATAAATGACTGGCCATAAAATGTTCAACCTCAACAGAGCTGGAATAAGACAAATTATATTCAAGTATACTCTGCATCATTACTATTACAATTTTTCTTATTTGAACTAAACAAAAAATTTTGTCGATAACTTTTGTAATCAAAATGACAGTACATTTTAGATAACGCATTCTCTGACAGCATAATAGACAGGAGAGTTTCATTGATGTTACAAAAATGATCATTTCATTGTCGAACATTCTAGTCAGAATATTCGCAGGAGTATACAATAGCGGACTCAATTGTAGCGGAGTTCGTAGCTACAAGATAAGACAGATGGTTCTGGCAGCGGTGTGATAACATTACTGGAACCGTTTGTTTCTAGCAAGTTACGTGCGCGCCCAGATATGCTCTTACGCATAAAACGCGAATGCAATCGCGGCAGTGCACATACACCCACGACCAAAAATGTGCGCATGTGAAATTCGACATAGTCGCGCAGAGACAAAGTCGTGCATTTACGAGATAATGTGTCGCGATAATTCAGATTAGCCCGAAGCATTTATCTCAATTGATTCAGCCTGGAAGTTTCGCCTATCCGGTTTATTTGCTCGTTAAAGTCGATTGTTCGACGCTTAATCGCCTCGGGAAATGATGATGAATTTACGTGGAGGCGATGGCCGAGCTCCACACACACACACACACACTGGTCCAAATGTTTAGACAAGTCAGATCTTTTGTATTTGCGCTTAAGGTCACGCTCAACGCGCCAAGAGCTTTTAGTCTGAAGTGATGTTAGTGAGAAAGGGAGAAATCGATGCTTCCGGCTTGCTCGTGCTTTTTTGGACCTTTTTGAGGGATAAAGTGTAATCTAAAAAAAAAAAATGCAGTTTAGATACCATTTCTGAAGTCATTTTAAGTTATTTTAGTTATTAGTTTAATATTTCATCTTTATAGAACGTACCCTTAATTTATATTGAGCGAATAAAAATTATAAACAAAAATACATCGAATCAGGATTTTCTTGGTAGAAATGTCATGTAAATTTCTTTTTTATATTTAGCAATCTATAAGAGGCAACCTCTTTTAAACGAGTTTTTTTGAATTTACTTACTTATGCTATGCTGTTAAACTCAGCCTTATTCATGGAAAACATGCACTCTACAAACGAGTGCTACATGATTAAGCGTCGACTAATGAAATTTCTTCCAAATGATTTGTTTGAACGACTCGACTCGCTAGGTTCAAGACGTTCAATTAAATCAAGTTAAGTGATAGTGCAGTCGAGTCGCTGAAATATTAAAAGCCAAATTCGACGTAGGTTCTAATGAATTCGGCAACTGAATGTTACATTAGTTTCTATAACCAATGGACTGATATTTGAACTGTTTAAATAGGGCTCTTATATACACTCGCTGAGATGGGGAGTGTCCGCCTGCACATACGAGTGCGCGCGTTTTAACTTGGACCACATAGCCGGATGCCAGGGAGACGAGAGGGACGGTGCCAAGTCGCTCTCCCATGGTCTTATTGTAATGCGCCTCGTGCGAACACTTGTGGTACTTGACACAAACAAATGGACGAGTTCAGTGATATGCTGTGAAGTACTGTTGCTGTCTAACAGCGTTGTTATTCATCATATGTTGCGATCCTTTGTTCAATTTTTTGGTTCAAAACAGAGGTGACTAAACTGAGTTGAGTCACCCTTTTGAAACTACATTCGAACTTACATATGATTTTACACTATTAAAAATATATTGAAAAGTATATAATTTAAAAGTTCAATTTCAAATAAATTGTTAATCGTGATAGAATATAAAAAAATTTAACATTTCAATAACAACTTTGAAACTATTTTTTTATTTTTTCATCATTTCATTCCTACATAATGAATCACATTTCGAGATACTTAACCAACTTAGTATGCGAGGCAATGTGAAAGTCACGTGACTGATTTTCAAGTTCTCCAAGTGCCAGGAGTTGATTAAAATTCTACAACGCATTATTCAGGACTCGATGAAACGCTTGAATGCATATCATCAGCGGAGTTTTTGGAGGAACGCACACTCAAACCAGAAAATTTGTGCAAAGTTGCTTTGAAGGGATGCGAGGGGATGAACAGAATGATTCGAACGGAAAAAAATTCAATATCTTCATTGGACGTGATCCAAAGAGTTATTTATTCCCCACAAATTGCAATGAACCCTGATGATGAAGGGAAAAAATCAAAAAGGCGAAGAAAAAAAAAGTGAACGGCTGAAATTACGAGGGACACGTCGTTTGCGATACACTCGCATGCTGGCGAGCGTATAGACGCGAACAGAGGATGATAAAAATTAGTACATAATCCTGTGGAGAAGGTTCTGAATAAAAATTGATGAGCGGATGAAAGCTACCAAAATTTGAATTCACTCGGACAGAAAGCATGGTATTTATTATTTTTCAGAATAGTGAAATTGTTACGAATTTGAAGTCTTATTATTTGCTATCTAGATTAAAAATGACTTCTGAACCGAGAGAAAGGAATTTAATTTTGCAAGTTTATCTCAATCGCATTACCGAAATGAGAGCACCACTCCCGAAACGCTAAATTTCTAAAAAGCGTATCATCAGTTGTAAATCTTTGCGCTGCTGAGATTACATTAGCGCGCGCCACGTCGTAAGAGTGTATTTTGTAGGTCGAATAGGAAATTTATATTAATCGCGAAGGATGAGCCTCGGCCGACGGAGCTCTGTTTGGGCTGCGTATTAATTAATAATTAATGGGCGCATTGCGAGCGGTGAATTACAGCGCGGCGCCGAGTAGGTACTAAGACGTCCGGGCTCTTACGAAAATCGGGTAATAACGTAATCTCTCCGACGAAGCAGTTTGCTCACGAAGATGACAGTGCACGACGAAAACTAAATTATACACATTAGTGCGCCGGAGCTATCCCTCTTACGGGCTTCTTCTATTTCGAGGCAGACATCACTCGGGCGCAAACAGCACACGTTCACGAGACACTTCATTAAGCGCTGCTCCTCACCTCGCGCTTTTTATCGCTGTTGCAAATGGAAAGCGCGAGCTCGCCAAAAAGTGCAGCTCTTAATTGACAACCGACCGAGCAGTGTTTTCCCACTCCAGTGGTTTACAAAACGTCGCGTGATACAGTTCATTAATTTGTCCCACTCTGCGATCTTACATCACGCCATTATTATTATGCGTAAATTATACACCAACTTTGCTTTACACCCCCAACCCTCTTCCTCCCTCCACAACCACCCTTGCCATTTCCGAGTCTTTTCCTCTTTCGCACTGCTTGCAAAAGCTGTTTCTGTTACATTTATATTTGTTCGTTATTTATATGTTTGTCGCTAAGAGCTCGTGAGTACTAGTCGTTTTTGTAATAGACGGAAAGTGTTCTTTTTGTCTACTCTTTTTCTAGCTTTACAACGCGACAATTTTTTCCGATTTTCATTCAAAAAAGTGGGTCATGTTTTTTATCAGGACTATCACTGTAAACAATTGTCCATTAAGTTATACCTCAGTATCGTAAATTGACATTTCTTCATTTGTTTAAAACGTTTTCAATTAAGACAATATATAACCGTATAAACCACCGGTTAAAAAATACTATTTTATTTTAAATTTAGCATAAAAATCGTTCAGAAATAATTAACAAAAACAATTTAATTCTTTTTCTTAGTGATTGGAGGTACGAATTTGTAATGTAATGGCTATTGTCTTTTGTTTTTGTCAAGTCTTGTTGACACCGAGGTTGCTATGTGAATCTGATTTTGGACATAAAATGAATGTGACATGAGATTTGATGATGTGAATATAAATCCCAATGAGTGTTTCGTATGAAGGGGAATTATAAACTCCAAAATATAAATTATACATTTCATATATTCACTTCATCAACAAATAATTTTTGTACAATTTACGATAATACAAAATCATATTCGTTATTTTTACAAAAACTGTACTAAAATTGATTAAAGTGAAACTTTCAGTCTGAAATTTGGGCTATGTTTTATGGAATTGTTTTTTCCAAATTGAAAATAATATTTTGTAGATAGAATTTCGCACTTTTTGAACCGTGGATAATAAAAATTTGGTAAAAGTGTTTCACACGGTACGGAAAAGTGCCATCCATAAATACTTCAGCACACTTTGGAAGAAACAATAAATTAGATCCGCAGTCAAAATTAATAATGTATTCTTTCGACATTAACTAAAATAAATTGTTCGCCTCGATTATTTTATCACTCGAGTGATTCTAACATTTCATGTGTTTCTCATAAAGTCGGTGGAAGTTTTGGTACAAAAACTTCTTTTGCGTTGTAGACGTTTCTCCTGACATCTGTCATTGATATTTGCAGTTTTTGTGGGTGTTTTTTCAGCTCAGGCCATATCATTTTTGAAGGCTTTTGATTAGGACATAAATTTTTTATCTTCAAGTTTTTCTTTTTAATTATTTGATACAACTTGCCTTTTGATATTTTCAAATTTGAATACTGATTTGATTTGTCTTAAAATATTTGATTTATCGAATTGTTCCTTGCTAATTTTGGTCCTATCTCTATTTTAATGGTGACAAGAAAATTTAAAATTACCCGCTATTCTTAGAAGAATTTTATTTCATTAATTCAACATTTCTGTCCCATCTATTTTTTAATTTCCTTCAAAAAACAAAAGAATAATATTAAAGTGAAATATTTCGTAGGTAAAAAAGTTTAAAAAAAAATTAATAGCTTGTCTCGAGTTGGAACTTTGAAATTTTAACCAAAATTAACGCCAAAACTGAAAGAAAACAATTAAAAAACATTCAAATGCACTAACACAATGAAGCGCAATTAATTAGCTTCAAACTTTTTATTTCTTTGATTAAACTACCTAAAGTCAGTTAAGGTAATCAGTAAAGCACAATCATCAAATTATTCAAAACAAACACGTATATAATATTAAAATGATTATTTTATTTGGGTTTTCCCACTGAGGTGAATATTGCAAATCAAGCGGAATCAAATTTATGTTAACTCCGTTGAATTGAAATGTTGGATTTCATTCTGACTGGTAAGCAAAAGTTATGCGACTGCAATTGTTCACTAATTCTAAACTCTGCGATTCACCGACGATTATTATCGTCGAGGTAAATCAAACGCGTGCAAATATTCGCCATTTGTGATTTACTTCTAACGGGCGCATGAAATCGTGTCCGAAATTATAAGCGCGACGAGCCATGACAAATTGCCAATAGTTGAAATTCACTTTGCCACGCTGAGCTTACGGTTTAATTGGTATCGTCACTGTGGAGGGAAGTTTTCGGCTTGGCTGTTACAGCTTGACTTACCTGAAACAAAACAAAGGAAAACAATTAACATGATGCCAAAACTCTTAAATAGTTTATAGGGGAGGGTAGAGGTAACGATGAGCAAACTGTGTCTCGTACGATTTCACGTATCTTTAACTCGTGAGACAATACCTTTTTGCATTAATTCTTCCTGATGTAGAGAAACCTTTTTGGAGGTATTTTTTCCGAAAGAGCGTTGGAAAATCTTCATAATGATAGTTACGAGGAGCAGCGTTTTATCATCGGGATTCATGTGCGGATTTAATCACACAATTTGAGTTTCCAATCATTTTGACAATGATTTTGTTTGGAAAATATAAAGGTAGAAATATGTATTTCTGAATTAATATTTTACTTGTGATTGAATTTAGTTAATTATTGAGATTTAAAAATAATTGAATGTTTTTTTTTTAAGTTTTAAGTAGAAAAATTCTTTGGTATATTATTTTAAACAAAATATAAAAAAGAGTTCAATTATAATTAGTGAGAACATCAATAAAAATACTTTTACCACTTTAAATAAACATATCTCGAGTTTGATACGTTTAAAATTAAAATCAACATATATGTGAAGTGCATAATTCTCAATAATTATACGAATTTCGAAACAAAATTCTGATAAAATTCGTTTTTCATGAAAACTACCTTAATTGGGGATAAATTTACAGCTCATTCGTATATACAAGAATAAACAACACTGAATGTATTGCACACATGAGAAAATATTTGTAGGTTATAGGGGTGGCTGAATGCATTTTTTTTCTTTCACTTTTGTGCTACCGAGGAGCCAATTTATGTGCACGGTGAATGATTGCATAAAAAAACGAATACAACAGCATGGGTATTCTTGTATCATCGCACTCCCTTAGTGTACAGTCGCAATTTGTAATTCTATTTTCAAAGTGCATTGCGTACTTTGTTTCGAAGAAATAATTGCATATTTTTTTGTCGCACGCTTCGCAAATTCTTGTAGAACATAATTGAACTCAATGAATCGTTTCACTTATCTCCAGATTATATTTGATTTTCACTTAGACATGCTACAAAGTGAAACGTTGACATCTTTCTTTTTTTTTTTTTTTTGAAAAAAAAAAAAAAATTTCGCTAGTTTTCCTCCCTTGTAGTGTAACATACTATTACAAAAATATTTAGGAAAAAAAAGCACACTCATATGAACATCACTATTACGTTGATAAGAAGTTGGGGGGGCCAAAGGAAAAAGTGTAGAAACGTCGCAGTCGATTCAATTGCGGCTCGATGCGCAAAATTAAGGGGATTAGACGTGCTAGGTCGTTGATAATCGCGTAAGGGCCATAAGTGGGATATGTCGCCTTAAATACAACGCCATTCTGTCTCAGCAATTGAGACGCCGGGTGCATTCGCGATAAGACGGATCCTTAATCGACTACAAATTGAATTCTCGGCTCGCGATGAATAGCCTCGGAATAAAGGAAGACGTTTATGACTCCCGCGATTTAAATATAAAAAGCTCCCCCTCTCGTGTTTATTTGATTTGATGGGGGAATCCCTGCATGGACGACAGGAAAAATGCCGGCGGTGATCAACAAGCATCATGATTTAACGACTCGGAGAGTGAAAAGTCAAACTTATTATATATTCCGCTTCGACGGAGAGCTTTGGGAACAATAAAATGAGCGAATTAGTTTGACCCTATCGGACGAAATGTTTAAGGGAATATCAATGTTCCAAGTTTGATCTGTTTGATACTTTCATACCGCTGGAGCTGAAACATTCGATTTCTTTTTTGACGTTAAAGTTTCATTTACTTTTCCTCATTTGAACAAAGTAATTAGACGAATTTCAACAAATTTTTTTTCAATCATTAACAAAGTAGTTCAGTTATTGCCATGAAAAAATTATTCTGATTTTTGAAAATTCTTAATAATAATAATAATATCGAAATTCAACACTAAAGCGTGTGTTCCTTTGATAAACTTTCTATCCGCTTCTGGCTATTAATTTAATTCCCAAATGAGCAAACAAGTGTACAATTGCAACTGATAACAACTATAATATCAGTAGAGAGATTTGTTTGTTTTAACTTTTCAAAATATTATAATTTCTGAACGACTTAAAATTCATTCAATCATTCATTAAAATCATTAAAATTCATTCATTCAATTAAAATTTAGGCAGTAGAAATATGCGATCGAAAAATCAATCAATTATTGTTTGCTTATTAAATGAACAATTTTCAACGCCAAGAAATAGAGTACAGATGAACTAATTGTTCTAAATGGAACTCAACAACCTCATATTTCAATCGAACAACTGAGACTAAAACTTGAAATAACTATAAATCTATTAATAAGAATAAAAGTGGAATCAATTATTTTGTGATTAAAAATAACCCGACGGATCAATTACTAAACCTGATGCAATAACAGAACAAACTCATCATCTTTGTTATGTCAAAGAAATAATCTGATAGCCCGCAGCAACATTTTCGTGAAGACAGTAGTATAAGACTGAATCAATGCTTTGGGTCAAAATAGCGCACAACAGGAAGTCCGACTTGAACCTTCTGAAAAGGGGTTGTTACAAGACAGAGAAGACGTTGCGTCGCGATTCCCTTGGGACACGCCTGATGTAACGTTATCTTATACCGCAACAATCCCCTGTCGACAGCACTCAAGAACTTTGGTTACTTTTTGAGAGTTTAAGCACGGAACAAAGTGTTCCTTTTGGTCGACGGTCGCAAGGGAGGATTACATGTGCGGATATACGAAACCACATATATACCCTTTTTTTTCTCTATAGTCTTATTATTACAATTGTAATCATTCTAGAGAAAATAAAATTTGACACATCCAGAAACAAAATCCAGTTCTAATAAGCAGAGTCGTTGAATAAAATAAAAAAAATGATTCAATCAATCAAAATAATAATGTTATTCAACAACGAGTAGATGATTTACAGATTGCACTTTTTGAAAAGATAAATTTTAGTCATAGTTTTTCATATATTCCATAAATTTTCCACTCATTGTTGATAATAATAACAGTCTGAAATATACATATAGATCTGTAATTAATCTGATCAGATTATATGAAATATCGCAATCAAGAAACTCAATAATGTAAAAATCTTGAAAATCGATACGTGCGCAACAAATTTGCGTATAGTATTTTATAACTTATTAACTATGCCATAAAGAAGAAAAAAAAGACATTAAACAAAGTTGTTAAAAGAGAGCTTATGTCGATTTTCATCTGGGTATTGTCCAAAAGTAGTTCCATCAGAATCCATGGTATTTTTCAATCGATTTAATTTTCATTTATAGAGCCATTAAAAGTTGAAAGAGATATAAAGTGGGTGAAAATGTATGTAAAAGTTTCAGCTGCTCTTGTATAATTAGCTTTTATAATTCAATGAAAATCGATAGCGACAATGTTCTCTGAATAGGAATAAACTTTTTTATGTAGAGAAGAATCATATGTGACAGTGATCTGTAATAAAAATGCGATATCTTTCCAGATTGATCATACATTTTTATTACATTTTCCAACTCATGCTTTTCATAATTTTTTTACCTCAGATTTAGGAACAAAATAAATCATGTTAGAAAACAAAAAAAGAAACATTTTTTATTCAACAAATGTGTCTATCAATTTTTCAGGATTCTTTTCTTGATTCGTAGCGGTCAGTTCGAAAAGAGTGGATCATATTTTTGGCTCAAATCTAAAAAAAATGATACTCGCAGAATAATAGCAAGATGACGCTTGGTGCAAGCTCCAAATCCAGTTGCTGAATATGTAAACACGTATGTTTGCGAGAACGCAATACGAAGTAATGATTAATGCTCTTTGCTCGACGTGTATATGTACATATTAAAGCCGGAGATGAATGTCCAGTTGCGTTCGGCAGCAACAATTTCTCATGCGGAATGCAAATGGAAAAAGTTTTGGGGCTCCTATATGAATAGTTTAATCTTCCTAAAATCGCGCTTGCAAAAGCTACTCAACAGTGCAGGACGCGAGCGATAAGGACGCTCGTAACCGAGCGTTTGCATACTCTTGGGTAAGCCTGGCTCTTGAAGGTGCATGAACTCGAATAGCGCGGTCCGCTAGGAATGCCGAGTACCAAGTTCCAGCCGCGTGTATCCTTGAATACGAAATACCCCGGGGTAAGATCCAACTTGGGCAAATTTTGAATTCCCACCCAACTCACATGCTTTCTTCATATCTTGTCTTTCCCACTGTTTCGACCTCCCCGGTTTCATTTCCTATTTATTTATTAATTTTCGCTACCAATCTGTTATACACCGGATGAAAAATCCTTCGAGTTCAAGTGAATTAAGTTCAAATTTGATAAAAGAATCGTACATTTGTCAACTTTTTTTGCCAGCACGTCAATCTTCGCGAGTATTCATCGTTTTTGCGGCCGCTTTTGATTTCATCTATTTTGTTGTGTTTTTTTTTTTTTTTTAGTTCTCTCACTTTTCAGCTTTTTATTCGCCAGACAGATACACGTATGGAGCTTGACCCGAATAACGTTTTACTCTAATACGATAACTCAGTCGGGAATGCTCATACAATTTTTGAACGTTAATAACACAATTCGCAAAATAGTCACGTTAAAAGTAATCAGGCAAATTTTTGTCATTTCGAATGGAAATTTAAATGAAAAATTTGGTTCACTCAGTTCGATCAATTTCTGTTATAGCTTAGATATACATTTTCAGGCTCGTTCGACCTGATAAAAAGAACTACGTACAGAAATTGTGCAACTTTTTTTTTTCTTTTATGGAAATTAATATTTTATTAACATTGATTACTAACGAACTGTTTGCATCCCGCAAACACAGCCAGTCCTAAAAACAGACAGTTATGATTTTTGTCTAAAATTGTATATTAATACATCGACTGCAATTACATAGCAAATGAAACGTCCCTCTTTTCCATCCAGAGGGGAACGCGCTTGAATCGTCGGTGAATACACGATGCAGCGATACTTTATATATTTAGTATCCGTGAAAAAGTATTTTCAATTCATGCACGTCGTGAAATTTTATACCATTTGTTATGTATAAGTATTTCTGTTTGTCAAATATGCCAGCCAATAAGAGTTGCGAATAAAAATTAAATGCATTATGCACCAGACGTGATACAAAAGAAACTAAATTTTTAATCAAGTGTTTCAATTTATGAAATGGTTGTGAAAATATGTCAAATATAATTAGAAATATATTAGATAATAAAGGTAAAAAAATTGTTTTCAATTCAAAAAAATGAGTGAAAAAAAAAAAAAAAACTGGCACACGCCTTTGAGAACTCAATCGTGGCCTGTGCAAATATTTTATGAGAACGTGTCCGTTAGAATCGTTACACAAGTAATGTAAGCAAAAAGAGTTCAACAATAGCGAACCTTTTAGAACGATTTTTACCTTTTGCAATGTAACAGTGATAATGATAACAATAATGCTTCCACGAGCAAAGTTAACATTAATGTCGATCAAAGAACCGCCTTGCAATTAAATTATTAGTGAGTTGCGAAACACTAACGACGTTTTGATCACGTCGTAACAATTTATCACGCGTGATTGTTTAAGACATAGATTTTTGGACATCAAATGGCACTTGATAATTTTCGGGTTTTCAACATCGGTTAGAACGAGATCGAATATTGGGAATTGTATTGAACACACACGTTGCAATAAATTGTGTTTGCAGGCAAATCATTCAGATTATCATGTGTCAGTTTGGCGAATGACATTGTGAACTTTGATAAGATAATTATTCCCGAAAGACTTGTCGGTATAACGATTAATTCAATTAGAAACAATTTTTTTAATACAATTTTTAATCATTATTTTCATTCTTTTCCAATTTCAATGAATTTATTTTAATTTTTCATCATCATCTTTTAATAATTTAAATTATTATTTGTTCTAATTCAATGAGGTTTCTTGAATGAAATTTTAAGAAAGTATACAAGCGACTAAATAAAATAAGTGAGGGCATAGCTGTCGGTTGTATTTTTTACTAGTGCGCGTTCTCACGATTTTTCAGAGGAAATAAAAAAAATGAAAATTTTCTACCTTGGACTTCGCCTCGTAAATTCGTGTTGCCATGAGAAGGTTCGGGTTTTCGAGCTGAAGTTCGCCGTTTCTTCGCTTTAGTCTTAGCGATGCTTCGAGAATAGCAACCGCAAAAGAGTTCTGGACCGGTGCATTTTATAGCCAAGTTGATTTTTTCCAATCGTATTATAATTTCAAATTAACTAATCGTGCAAACATTGAAACTTTTTTCAACCAAAAAAAAAATAAATAAATAAATAATAAAAGTGGAAAGGGAAGAAAAATTTCTGTTTAATCACATTAAAATGATGGATCTTGTTTCGAAGAACGGACATGCCCAGAGAAGAACATACAAAAGAAAGTCTCGCGCACAAGATGGCGCAGCTCTCAAAATTTTTTGTTTAATATTTTGCACGGAAATAATTTCAAATATTTTTCTACCTGGGCAACTGAGATAAAAGTGCGCGACGGCCTTCGTTACACCGATTTACAGTCGGGCGACTTGAATAATGGAATTTCTAGTGTCGTTGAAAATTCGTTACCTCGCAAAGTTTTCGTGGGCTAAACAATAAATTGCACGACGCAGTGACGAAAAAAAAGTAGAATTAAAATAGAAAAAAAAAAAAAAAAGTTTTTATTTTGAACGATTTCGGAACAATTTCACGGGTTCAGTTATATGCAATTTCATTAACATAGTTAAGATGAGCAAATGAATTTTTTCGGAACAAGTATACATCTGATGAAATAAGTGACTTTCATGCAAACACGAAAATGTAAACCGATACACTGCGGAGCTATTTGATACGAGAGTCGGGAAGAAAATGGTTTGTTTTTCTATGAAGACAATCATTTGGACTGAATTGAACAGAGTTTATGTATGCAGTGCTGGTATGCTCTGCTGTACTTCTAAACATACAATTTTCGTAATATTGCTCAAGCAAAATTCCGATCTAGTCTGAATGTTCAGAATATCTGAGATCCGATATTTTTTTAAGGTCGCAGACATGCGATCCAAGATTTACTTTTTCCTTTCATAAATGTACTTAATATAACACGTTTTCGAACTTTTTTTTTTAATAAAAAACATCTGCTCAGAATAAGATTTTTTATCAATATAAATTGTATTTATTTATTATTGTTAAATTTATAATTGGATGTGGAATAATGTAACAAAACGGTCTGAAAACAATCGTTTGGTTTTTTTTTTAATTTGGATGAAAACGTATAAACTAATTACTTGATAAAAACTAAAACATATGTTTTGCACCTAACATAGAAGACAAGAAAAACAATAGCTTAAGTATCCCGTTTTTGGTTCCTCCCACAATATCTACCTTGGAAAAGATTGTACAAAATTAAAGATTTCTTAAATTAAATGAATTACTATATCTTGCTGTTGGTGCGTTTTCATAACAGTAACAAAAATTATTACACTCAAATGTAATTATCACAAAAATACGAAAACGATTTTTATTTCAACTTTATTCATCTTTTTAATTCGATTTTGTAAAAAGTGGCAAAACCTAAAACCTCACAGAAGTTTGAACTAGAGAAAACGTAAAATAAAATTGAATTCCTTTTGAAAACTCATTTCATATCATTGTTTGCATTTTTTTTATTTTCTTCATTTCTTTTATCTTGAAAGAAATGAAGTCTACGGTCGTTATTTACATAATTCCTACAACTTCACATCTTATTTAGCATTTCCATGAAAAGCAACCAGGTTTCTCACAACGCACTATTAATACAGATTTAATGTGCAAACGTGTAATTTGCAGAACAAGCTCGAGACAATCGTGACATACTTGAGTTGTGAGTCAATATCACTCCAAGGCGAAAGGAAAAAAAACAAGTTACAGAGAGATAAATATAAAGGTCGACGCAAGGCGAGTGTTGCGCAACGGAACAAGAGAAGCTGGTGCGGCTTTCTTGGCAGGTGGAGAGCTCTCTTGCGTTCACCTGAACGTCAGATTCATTCAAACCTCGTCAACCCAGCGCGCCGTATTAGATTACAACGTCACGTGCAATCGAATTTGAAATTCGTCAGTTGCACGCCACTTCTTACAATTAAATGCGAATTATTGTTCGGATCGGTATTCGAAATTATATTATTCAAATGACTCGACGCTTCAATTATAACGCTCCGCTGCACAACTTGATCTTGCAACTTTTGATATTTCACCTCCCACGAATTTTCATTTGAACGACAACTTGGATCTCGTGCTTTTGATTATCGAACAATTTCAAAAATGCAGTCCCTTTTTTTAATTGGTAAAAAACAGTTCAAATAACGCGAGTCATAAATTTTTAAAAGTATAAGTTATTTTTTCGCGGCAAAATTTTGAAACCCCAAGATGGTGCTCGAGTGTCATATTTAAAGATAAGTTATGATACAGGCATATCCCGCAGGATGAAAAAAAAAAAAGTTCGCGACAGAGTATGATAAAACGTATTCGCAGGCCATAAATTGTACGTAATTATCGAAGCCAGGGGGCCTATCTTCAAGTTTAATCTGATGTGAAATTTTGATAAAAAACAAAGTTAGAAAAAAAATTGTCAACTGATTTATAAGGAGGGGCTTAGGCAAAAAGACGTTGGGGCGTAATCTGCGCACCAGCGGCCGGGGCTTTTATCCGGCAAAATTTGCTGCACTTCGACGTTCTCGGCGTGTCGGACTTTCGTTTCATTAAGGGAAAAGCCAGTCGGTTAGAGAAAATTTGACGCCCGAAAAAAGTAGTAGTCCAACTTAATCTGCTGAGGATGTCGCGATATCAGAGCGCGTCGCAGTTTACTCGCTAATTTTCGGCCCTCGCAAAAACGGAGTGTCATCGATAATTTTCACTGTCAACAATCGAAGCGCCTCGAACAAATCAGCCACTGCAATTGTTTGCTCTTTACATCGTACCTTCAACTCCGTTAGTCGATAAACGAATAAGGGAAAAAAAGGTTCATGTGTGCAAGTCAGGTGACGAAAAAAAAAGTTTACTTTTCACGAGATTGAACGGTAATTGAAATGGTTTCTTAATTTTTCTATCTGGAGAATTAATATTTTTGACCTCTGTATCGAAACAATTTTTGTTTCATCGGAATTTTTATTCGATTAAACTTTGAATTTGTTTAAACTTCGTGTAACGACAAGTTTTGTTTAAAATAATGAAAGACTTTCAAGTTGGCGAGGATTTTTGAAGCCTTGTAATTACGATGATTTACGAATTGTTAGCCAACGAGGAAATTTCACAACTTCCATGAAATAAAAAAGGACAAACAAAAAACAAAGTTTAACACTGTCGTAAAGTGGGGCGCATTTTTTGCTCATTAATTTTAGCGTTTAACTAAAAAAAAGTCATTTACGATACCTATAAATTTTATCGACGCTGTAACTGCTTTTGTTATCTCAATATTGCCGTTAATATATAAAAAGAATTTTACCCTTGCCGCAAAAAACAAATTATTGTTTTCGTTATCCGAATATTGGAGGGTCACATTATTCAGCGCTTCTTGCCACACCGAACGTTTGCTCCGTAATTTTTGTAACGAAAACAACCGCGTTTGCACATACATGAACTAATCGATTCGTTATTTTGCGCACACGGACGTGAGGGTTGCAGTTTCGTCCAGAATTGATTCAGAAAACAGACGCGGACCTTTATTATTAGAGGTTGACCTAAAATTGATATTTTAAATCAAACTCGATTGAGATTTTATTAGTATGATGCTAATTTTATAATCTATTTAAAAAATCTATATTCAAATTGATACAAAAAAGTAAACTTGTACCAAAGGTTGATAAAAAGTACCGAAAAATTTAATAATTTTTAACAAAAAGTTTGGTTCTTATTCTCAAAGATGCCTTTTGTTACTTATTTATATAACAGTTTGGTAAAAATTACACTGATTTTGATAAAAATGATTGCAACCTTTTTTTCCGTGTAATTAATTAATGAATTTTTGTTTATAAATGGCCTAAAAAGTTCATCAAAATGGAACGAAAAATAATGCGATCAAAGTGGATTAAATTCAATTGCTTCATTAACTTTTTGTTCGAATCATGTGAACACATTTCCAAACGTTTAAATAAAAGTTGAATAAAAATGGTTCTCTCTGTTATGCGGAGGTTCAAAGTGCGCACAATTACGTGCGCCATCTCGTGAGGCTTTGACGCGCAGCCAGTTGTGAAGGTGGCAGTGGCACCATGATGGCATCAGCCTTTAACAAGGCCCGACCGCAACAACGGCCGCGCGTCAGATAAAGCGGTCGCCAGACAACGACGCTGATCCCAAGACGAGAGCCACCGCAATACTTGCTCACGCCAAATGAGAATCGCTTTGAATCGATACTCTCGTTCAGCTCCTCGGATATATTTCTCTGCAGAGTCCTCTTACCCTAAAGTAAATTCGAGAACCAACTTATGCAGACGAAGATACTTCTTGCAGTGCTGGGAAAATGAACATGCGGATTCTCGGGTTTCTCCATGATAACTTGCATTTACACTAAAAATCCAAACTAAATTATATAATCCAGAGACATAATTAACCTAAATAGCTCAACTTTGAACTCACTCAAATTGAATTAAAAAAAAATCCAGATTCAATTTCAACTCAAGTATACATTTTAAAAATTATTCAAATATATTGTCTTTTCTTAGAGAAAAAAATTGCTCTAAAGTTTCCTGTTCTTGTAAAATTTCAATTTTTTTTTTTTAACAATGAGATTGTTTCATTAGTTCAAATGGCGAGTACATGATGTGACACCTAAGGGAGAGGGGGATGAAAAGAGACGGTGAAAAAATTAAATTCCGGACCCAGAAGTCTCACGAAAGAACTCAGCGTCATCCACAGAGCGTGTACTCGACAAGCGCAAACTGTTGAATATTCGACAGCAGATGCTTGACAAGATACGGGCTCTCGTCGTCGCAAAGAGGTAAATGTTGATGCATCCCAGAGAACCGTGTGTCGCAAAGAAATCCCCACGGTTTCTCATCTTCCGTGGAAAATCCTCGGCTAACTCCGTGACCGAGGTCTGTGCAGGAATCTGATCGACTATTTTAATGAGGACGCATTTGCTGACAAGTGCCAATTAAAAAAAAAAAAAAAAATGTGGAAAAAAAAGATGATGGCAAAAAGTGTTAGTGTTTGCTAAGAAAATTTTTCTGAATTCCAATCTCGACTGTTATATTTAATTAAAAAAATTATTGTACACAAATTATTACAAAATTTAAAAAAGATATCTATATAAATTAAAGAAAATATTTTTTTCAAGTTGCACTTTTATTATTGATCACGAGCCAACAAAAATAACATCACAAATTTTTAGATCACAGTCCACAGAGAACTGAAATCGTACTGATAACTTATTTGGAGAACTCCAGTCGCTACTAACAATTTTTAATATTTAAAATCCAAAAATACTTAGATACACACACAACCAAAACGACCGTATTACCTAGAGACGATTTGTGACGTTGCAGCAGGAAAGGCTTAATAATGTAAAAATGGAGGAGTTTATAGCAGTAGTCTCTACCACTCTCAGAAGCTATTTAGACGACAATCAACACATTTGGCATTAAAAAAAAATTGTCTTGTGAAATTGCGTATTCAAAAATGGAGCATTTGGAAAAAAAAGTCTTATTATCTTTTGAAAAAACATAATAATAATAAATGAAAACATCAATGTTTTTCAGATAGGTTGTGTTCATTATCAAGCTGTACCGCCATTTTAAATCTATTAGGACATTAATCATCATTTTTGGCTTGAAAGGAAATACGTTGTTTTTTTTATAGAGGCCGTTTTCGCGGCACATTTCAAATTAAAGTAAAACGTTTGCATCGCACAGTTCACGAAGTGGACAAGCTCCATCTGGTGTTAAGTATTAAATTCTCTTTTTTTTTGTATTTTGTTTTTCAGATCAGGGTACTGATAAAAGTTTAGTTTATTTATTTGAGTTTATTATTTTTGTTCACCCGGTAGTTTTTTCTTGTCACCTAGGACCAGTGTGCTTTCTATAATTTGATATCGAAATCGACATTTATACATACAAATTTCCTGAAATAAAATTTCTTTAGATCCATCTACTGTAAATTTTATTCAGTAATTACTATTCCCTTTCTCCAACATGTTTTGCCACAAAATTATTAATACTAAAAAGGGTTTCTTCAAAATTCCCTCCCACAGGGCTCATAACTGTTCGCAGTTATAGCGTGTAACATTTATTTGCTTATTTGGATTTGAAATTAATTTTCGCAATTTCGTTTTGGAATGAATTTAAAAAAAAAACATAAATTGTTAACAAATTGCATTATGGAAAGCTGATGAAGCTGAAAAAGCGCGATATGTTATGGAATATCAAAAATATCACAGATTTTCGTTTCGTTATTATCAAAGTTCTGGTATCATCGCTGCAAATAATTTATAAAAGAGAGAATTGCAGCCAAACAATAACGATTCAGCATCAACGATTCCATATTTAATAAACGCTTATTAGCGCAAAACGGGGCGAACAATTAGTAATTGCAAATCCTTGTGACTAAAAGCACAACGCGTCATTTAGCGATGACTTTAATAATCGGGCATTCGTCATTACAAATAAACGGAATGACTATTGTTATCGCTCCAGAGCTGATGTCAAATATTAACGCGTAGGATCGATTACGCGCGGACCCCTTAATTGTGCGCAGCTCGGGAAGGGGAAGGGGGGGGGGAGAAAATTATTACGCTTAATAGTCGAAAATTATTTTGGGTATAGTCGACATGGGAATTCTCCTCATGCAGCTAAATATCAACTACATTTGTGCACCAGAGAGAAAAGTGCAATTTTCAATTTGCTGTAAAATTTACAAGTGAATTAAAATGTTTAAAAATGGATTCGATGCATGAAAAGTCATATAATGCTTTTAATTCGCAAATTGAATAACAATTGAAATAAGTATTTGTATTATCAAATTAATTATCAACTTGATATCTCCAAAATATTAAGAATACATTTTTTTTTCATAAAGTCACAACACAAAGTTCATATGCTTGACTATATTATATTTCGATGAATATCTTAATTTATAATAAAATTTGATCGCAGAAAAAGAAACTGAACATTCGAATTAACTAAATGAGCAACACTGTAATTTGCTGTTTGCGCTGTTGCTATAACTTCATTTTCACGAATACGTAATTCGTTTTGCTCAAATTTGTCCCCAGCTTTGTCGGAAAGCTCAAATAAAATAATCGAAACTGACAATTAATGAAAAATAATTTCCAAATTATGAAACCCCGAAAAAGTTACTTTATCAAATTAATTAACACTTCATGCTGAAAATGATATTAAGTAAAGTTACTAATCATATTAATTTTGTGATCAAAAATGCATATTTTATATGATACGCAAATTAAGTTTGTAAACATCCCTCACGGACGAAAATATAGTTAATAAAAATATATAATAAATATTACCCGCATTGTCGCTTCATATAAATGTTTTATAAAAAAAATATATATTATTTAATATTTTTGAAATTTTATATAATGAAATTTATAAACGAATACATAATAAATATTATAATATATTAATTAATTAATTATTATTTATATTAATTGTAATATATATTGTATAAATAATTCTTTTCAAAATGTTTTCCAAGTTCCCAGATGGTGGATGATCCGTGGAAAACTTTAATTACATTAAATATTATCTTTATTGCCGGAATACATGTTACAGGCAAAGAAATATTTTATTTATATTTTCAAAATTTATATATAAAAATATACAATTTATCCCGAAAATGATAAATGATTTTCAAAGACTAATTAAAAATAATAAATTTAACTTTTACATGCCCTCTTTTTTTTTAAATTACTTCGCGAAAGTGTATGTACGTAAATTTGTCTGACTGATTGATTCGAGTGTCTTTTACCGAACGTTTACATCTGTCGCTCGCGGTTTTATTTGAACTTTCAGTAAAAGGCGTACGAACATATCTTTCGCAGTGCTGTCGCTCTTTGTAAATGTTTGGGATCATTATCCCTCTCGGGAGGTTTCCAGCTGCCACGTCATTCAATCGAGCATTTTTCAGCATATGCTTCGACTGACATCCGCGGTATGCTGTCGGGATTGTTCGCATTCATGCCCTCGGTAAATGTTTTTCGGGCGAATATTTCAAATTATTCCCAAACTTGCGAGTTGCTTCCCCCAGTCATTTGAATTTTCGCCATTTGAATAAACCAAACCGTGCGGATGATAAAGAGAAAATTATGCATATGAAATTTCGGATGAAATATAATAAAACCGAGAGGTTAAAAGGGAGAGGGGGTTAAGAATGATGCCTGAACATTAGCAGACACATATAAGTCGCTGTTATTATATGAAGAAATACGCAAGTTCCTTTGGATTTGAACATTAAAATTGCATTAAGATTCATGTTACTTTTCATGAAGGAGACCCACTTCCTGCGCTGATATTTCAGCCTCAAAAAAAAATCGCTTTCATTAAAAAATGGTCCAGATAAAGTTTCATCCGTACATCACAAAGTTTTATATTCCAAAAAAATCCTGCACATTTTTTGCCCGCCCAATTTATTCGTCCTTTTTTAAATTTTTTTAACAGGTAAATCCTCTGAAGCTAAAATAGAAAAAGATTGAGCTAAAAACTGAAATTCAATTAATTAAAAGGCAATTAGTAGTTCTCCACTAATTTATTCGGCATGTTGATCATTTGATGATTTTAAAATTTAATAAATGAGAATAATCCGTCCATGGTAACGAATTTTTTGTGCTTACAATATTAAAATTAGACAAGTTTTTATAACTCAATTCAACATTTCATTTCACCGCTTTTTTATATTTAAAAATATACCCGAGATTGTTTGAACTGAAGCAAATTAAAAAAATTGCTGATGAAACCGAAACCGACGTTTATCCAATCAAATTAATTACAGACAGGTACTGTATCGACTGTTTATATCATTTGCATAGAAACAAAAACAATCTAAACAATTTAGTTTGTCTATTATTACGATGAAAGCAAAATTTAATCAAGATTATTTGATTAATTAAAAAGTGAAACAAATTTCACAACTACTTTAAAATAAATATGATATAATAAGTAAAGTAACTAAAATATGTTAGTTATTGTTTCATATTTAATTTGTTTATTTATTAATTTTTTATTGAACTATTACTATGTACTATTTAATTTATTTTAATTTGTTCATTAAATTGAAGAAATATAAACCATTAAGTTATTTGTTAAAAAAATTAATAGTTAATCATAACATTTTTCAAGACAATCTGGAACAATTGCAACTTAGTTGGTCATTAAAACAAATCAGATGAAGCGAAACCCATGCCGTTCTCTGTGACAAACTAGATAAATTGTTGCTAAGCAGCGTGTCGTCAATAACGACGCTCCTGAATTTTAAATGTCGTTGCTCTGTCTGAGGCTCAGCAGTCAATAAATTCGAAATGACATATAGACGCAGACGAAAAAAGATTTAAAAAATCAGCCTATCTAATTTTTCTGTTTCTTGAAAACCAAGATAAAAGTTGATCGTTTTAAATTCGTAAATGTTATTATAAAAATATGAATAAACTGTTCTGTTTATTACTAAAAATATCGAAACTTGATTATTATTGAGATTGCTAATATGTTGTAAATACAAACACCAACAAATAACCAAATAACAATATATTTCAATTAACATCCTCGTAACAAAAATATTTATTTTATTATTTATTCAAGTAAATTTCAGCTTGTATTTCCACATTTTCATAACAAATGTACTGATTTGTTTTCAACATATATTGTTTTTAATAACAAACTGCAATATTTTGTATAAAATACAAAACAAAATTATAAACAGAATACAATTGTTGATTTGCCATGAATTAGATGTTTAGATATATCAAATGATTATTTTTTAATTTAATCAGCAAATGTTAATAAATATTTTTATAAATGAATAAACAAAAAATTGAACAAAAGTATTAATGACAGAAAGAAGTATTAAAAAAATATATCATTTTAATTTTTTGTTGATTATTTGTGAATTTGAGTGGAAAAGTGTATCGATTTTATCATCATCAGGTGGCAGCCAGCATGGCGCTGTTATTAAAGCCTCCTTTTTGTGAACTTTGCAGGCACGACATATTATGTTCGGACCCGTGTGTGCGCTGTACGGACACGTATCCATGCCCATACAAACTGAAATCGCTATCCGTGCACCAAGATGAATCATAAAAGACACGCACGCGTTTTGTACCGGTCGAGAGCTGCTCATGAAATATACTTGTTTAACAACTCGCCTCACTCCACGCCGCACGAACCAACATTTAAATAGATAAGCTATCTCTGTCAAACGTTCCATCTTATTTTATCACGGGCGTCAGATGAAAAAAAAAAAAAGTAAAACAAAAATCAGAGAGTCAATGTGCAAATGATCTATATGATTCATTTTCCAAATTCCCTTTCTCTTACATTATTACGGGGACACTTTAATTGATGAAAATCATGGTTCTTTTTGCCACTGGCTTTTTCTCGTCAATTGCTTTGTTGTTCAGCCACAACAATATGTGCCTTGCTTAATTTATGCTCGCTGACTATGAAAGATATATTGAGATGTTTCTTAGAACTGAGTTAGACGAGTTATGGCTGCGAGTGTTTTGACGTTGATAAATAGTTATGGAACAAGGAAGTGTCTGTGCTTCACAAAAGATACACATTTTATCATTCACCAAATTGATCTCCGTTAATTATAAAATTACTTTTTTCCATTTCATTAAATTTTCTGTCAGAATCATAACTTTGAACTCGTCAGCGGTGTTATTTTCAATTTTGTTGTACAATTTGGATGAAAAAACATGAGAAAATATTCATTCGAATCAATACATAAGTAATCAAGAATTTAAAAACAAAAAAAA
The DNA here is from genome assembly GCA_030523145.1 of Trissolcus brochymenae. NCBI lineage: Eukaryota > Metazoa > Arthropoda > Insecta > Hymenoptera > Scelionidae > Trissolcus > Trissolcus brochymenae. The sequence continues at coordinate 34,321 of JAQQRF010000371.1, forward strand.
AGACATTGAAAGAAATTGTTTTAGATATAGAAAAGTTTGATAATGAAAAATGAAAATCCGTTAGAAACTGAACGATATAATCGAGTTTACAGCCCGGAGAAAACGTAACCATGGTGAAACCGTGAAACAAACGTCATCGAACAGAAATGAGAAACCATAACGAGTCCAAACACCCATGACACATTTTAGCACATGAGTGCAGCAACCACGGTTCACGAGCACATTTCACTTTTCATTTTTTAGTACACAAAAGAGAGAAAAAGAAATAGAAACAAAAAAAAAAAAAAAACGTACGTAATTCACCATAATTGCGAGCTGACTCAAACAGCCGCACTTTTTCCAGAGGCCTGGAAAACGTTGCTGTTGATTGGTCAATCTGACTGAAAAATGTAAAAAGTGATTCGGCTCCGAGTCACTTCGTTACTGATTTCACTGCTTCGTTATTTTAAGCGAAAAATTCTACCCTTTATTTGCCCTTAACTTTTTAAACATTTGTTGCACCAATAAATAAAAGACCACCAAATTATAATCTAAAAAACAAAAGAAAACATGTTGAATCCAAAATCAATCTGAATGTAAATAAACAAATGCAAAAAATTAATGAATGAATTAATGAACGTTTGTTTTAATAAAAAAAAGTTGTGAATGTTGATTATTTCACAAAAATGTAAACAAAGAGATGACTGCTGTGACTTCAGAATGTAAGTAAACTGTAATGTAAACAAAAAAACATTTCAGATTTGTTTTCAAAACAAAATATAAATTGTTGTTCCGAATTTGTGAATGTTATTACAAAAATATGTATGGCTATTTTTATCCGTAAATCAAAAATAAACAATGAAAGGTTCGTTTCAAAAACAACAAACTATTGTTTTGATTTTGCGAATATTATCGGAAAAATGTAAACAAACAGTTGACCATTCGACCTCATAATGGACAACAAAACCTAACATAAACAAATAACGAAGGTTCATGTAATGAACAGATTTTTTTACCGAGAAATACTTTGTTTAGAAGTTTGAAAATATCTTGGAAAATGTAAACAAACGGCGTGCAAAAAAATGAACAAAGACAAATTTTTAGTAACGAACGGGACGCTACGAACTGGAGCATTGAGGCATGTGCAAAACAATAGCGGAAACGGCAACAATGGGGCACTGATAAACAATTGACACGAATTAGCGAAAAAATGTCCGTGGAATAAGATAGTCGACGGATTGAGCAAGCGAGGTGGCGATGTAGCGTGTCGAGAATTGGTGAGGAGGTATGAGGAAAATGGGAGGCTGTTGGGCGAGATGCGAACAAACGGGTCATGACAAGTCGGTCGGTTGTCATGCGGACGCGTTATTTACACTCCGGCTGGGCTGCGAGGAGGAAAAAAAAACATTGCGATACTAACCGCTCTCGATGTAGGGGACGAGCAGCAGCAGGAAGAGGATGTATCCGCACGTATCGCTGAGCATCGTAACCATATTCCTGTTGCGTTGCTGTAGGGCGGCACAAAAATGTAAACACACAAAAACAAGCGGCCGCGTCGCTCACAACAACAATCACAATTGGCCGTCGGTATCGAACAGGATCGGCCGCGCGCGCACTTGCGAACCGGAGAAATACTGCCTCGGATAAGCTCGCAGCTACGTTACGCCATTGCGACCAGCGGGACTTCGGGACTCGGACTGCGCGCCCAATTGCGACAGCTAAGAATGCGCGAGCCGAAACGCGCGAACGTCCAGCCTCGGCCAGAGCATCTCCACCTTATCGTACACTGTCGTCTCTCACCACCACGCAACGGGTTCAGCGCTGCCGCGAACTCTTCGCTCACCGCCGCTTCACTCGCGCGACTCGCACAACGCACGCTCCCCGACACACACAATACCGCTCCCCGACACGCCCAGATGGCGCCTGCTACCGAGCGCGCCCCCGAATCCCGCGCATGCGCATTCAAACCACACAGCGAACTGTCAGCTGAGCGAACCGACAGCGCGCGAACGATTTTCAGCGGGAAAACTTTTGAATTTGCTAGTCATTTGAATTTTAATTATGAAAATTAATTATTTTCACTTGTCTTTCAGTGGGGAGAGTCAGTTTAATCTTCGAGAGGAGACATTTTATTTTGACAGTCATTTGAGTTATGGTAATGTTAATTTACAGTTTCAACTGAAGTTTTAGCGCTAAAATTGAAAAGATGGTGCCACTTTATTTTTGCCTGAAAAAATGAAAATTTGTTAGTTATTTGGTGTTTGATCAGTTCAAATGACGTTTTGATGTTCAAATTAAAAAATTGACGTCGTTTTATTTTTAGCGGGAAAATGAAAATTTGTTAGTGATTTGAATGTTGATATGGTCAATATAGGATTTTTGGATTCTCGCAAAGATGACAAAATTTCTTTTAAGTTCTTACTATATGTTTGAATTTTAATAAAATCAATGAACAATTATTACTATTATTTTTGCACAAACATTAAAATGATGTGATTTCCCCTTAATTTTGGCGGGAAATTAAAAAGTGTCATTTCAAAAAAAGAAATGTTTGTTTAGATTTTTTTTTTTAATATTGAAGATATATTGTTAATAGAATTTTTAAATTACTATACATTAATCAAAATTAAATACATTATCACTGTTATGTTTTGATTTGATTAAATAAGCAATATTTTTATAATTACTTTTCGAAGTTTCAAAGAATGAATTTGACAGGTTGTTATTCTGCTAGAAAAAAGTTGACAGTAACCTAAACATTTTTAGACATTTTTTTTCTCCAAATACTATTAAAATGTACTAGGAAAATTTTATTTATATACATATTGTAATATGGCACAAAAAATATCTTTGAATCGTATAGCATTTAAATAAATAACTTTAGTAAATATAATGTACAGACGATATAAGAGAGAACAGGAACAATTGCAAAAAAACCGAACTGCCTTAGAAAAGGCGAAAGTAAAATCCGAAAAACCTAAGAAGTTACCAACAAGTGAGGAGCTACCAAAAAGTGAGACCACACAAAAACAAGGTAAGATAACTAAAAAATTCATTCAAATTTTTGTTAAAAATTGAATTAAATAATCAAATCTAAAACAAAAAGTCATTCTTTTTTCAGACGTTTCCACAAACGTAAGTCAGGATTTAAAAAAAGCATCGTCGCAAAAAATTCAGTTCCAAGAGAAAACAATGTTTGCGAGCTCGAACAAAGAATCCAACACTCTGCTTAAGAAAAAAAGAAGAAAATCAAATAAGAAATTGAAAAAGAAGAAGAAACATAGATTTTTCGACTGCTTCAAAGTTTGTGTCAGAAAAAAGACGTCGAGTGATCAATCTGCGGAAGAAGCCAAATCACTTGGAGATCAAAAATCCGTAACATCTTTGAAGCCCCTGAGGATAAAGTCGTCAGAGAATTCAAAAAGAACGACACCGCGATCGAACGTTCTGACACCCTCAAAATCTGGTATCAAAACCGAAACGAGCAACGATGGCTTGGTCAAAGACAAACTCAACTTGGAAATATCATCAGAATTGTATGGCGTGAAAAAATTCGACGAGGCTGAAACTTCTAACTCTGTTGGACAAGAGAACCAGGCTCTTAAGAATCAGTTAAGAGATCAAAAGTCCACTAAGGAAGATAAGGAAGTTTTAGTCAAGACAGAGAAATATTCTGATATTAAGAAGAAGAAGGATTTACAGAAAAAAGCAACCGTAACAGCTGTAAGATTATAACTTTTAAATTGAACGAAATTTAAAATTAATTAAATTTTAACATCATTAAAGAGGGATTAAAATGTAACATTCTATTTTGTCATTATAAATTTTCTTACAACATTTTCAGATCAAAACTGAAATACCAGAGGTACAAATCAAACAAGAAGTTTCAGGGGATTCAAAGAAGGCGAGTAACAAAAATGAAATTTTCTTTTTCATTTTAATTTGTTTTAAATGTCAGTTTTCTTTTTTCAGACTGGAAAATCAAGTAAAGAATCATCCGTTGAGAAAAAGTCGCCGGGATTTTTATCGAAGTCTAAGAAGGACGAGAAAGTGGAAAAGTGGAAAGATCACACGGAAATTTGTTGTCCGTTGTGTCTTCAGAATGCTGACACAGTGACGTCTTTGTACGCGAGGGAGATGAACAAAGACACCAACAGCCTGCACGTCTCAATAAACAATTACTACACGGACAAATGGCAGAAACAAATTCAACAAACGATGGTTCGTCCAAAAACGAGGACCGTTCAAACGTCAGTGAGGCCGCGCAGCCGGAACGCCGCCACCAGCACGGACGAGAGGCTGCTGAATAAAACGTGCGACAACGTTCGCTACCTTGAATGCACGGATGAAAAAATAACTGTTTGCCGATCACGAAGAAATTAATATTCTGGCCGAGACAAAAACATAGGATGTCTCGCTGAAATTATAATTCAACGAAATTTTATAAACGTCGTTGAGGTTGCGCTTCGTAATGGGCTTTCATAACGTTACGCAATTTCGCAAAATGGTAATGCGGCGTTGAATTAATTCAATGAAAACTGCTTTTTGTTTGAGCCAGTTTTATGCCAGGCTTCGTCTTGTGTTGACGAGACTATTATAAAACTGAATCAAAAAGGAGCGGACGAGTGTTGACTTTGTGTGTCTCTCGTAAAGTTCTTTTCACCGGGCATGATATAGATTTATCCGAATCCCTATTCAGTTTTAGCAGAGCTTAAAACGTCTGTTAGTCGAGAGGTAAAAAATTATTGCGTACCTTCGGTCCTTGTAAACAGAAATACCTCCACTTTTTTTTTACCTCGCAATTAAATTCGAAAGCATTAAAATGTCGCGAATATTTTCTACAAAAATATTTTTACTAACAATTTTATATTAGCCTTGTATTAATCTTAAACTTTGATGTACTTTTAAGAGTTTGTAAAAATATAATTTATTGTACACCTAATATTTGATTTGCAAGAAGAGTGTGCGCTTGGATTTTTTTCCTTGTGAGCTGTACGGTTGACACTTTACGGTACTTTTCACAGGGAAAACGTACGAAATGTTACATTTTGTGTATTCTCCAACTCTCAAACTGATTTCATATTTCAGCTCTTCTTTCGCGTTTTATATTATATCTTTTACATTGCATTCGCAATTTACGCTTTTGCACAAAGATAAAGTATTTACCGGACAAATTTAGTTGTCGTTATTTATGAATCAAAAATATTGTTGAAAATCAATTTACACAGAGAACAAATTTAAATTAAAAAAAAAAGTAAACGAAGAATAAAGCGGAATAAGGGAATAAATTGAGAACTAACATTTGTAAAATGAAGAAACAAAAATAACAAAATTGACAAAACCAAGTGTATAATATTGCAATTTCAAATTTTGTCAGTCAAAGATTTCGAGAGGAATTTTGCGCCACACACAAAAGCGTTCCTAAATATACAGTACTTGAAATAAATTTGAAATTTGCCTGATTCACTTCGTTTGCTAAAGACGCGCTCTGAAATGTTGTTTTCTCAGTTGCGTTGCAACCAGACGACGACTTGTTTCATTTATTCTTTTTTACGATATCTATTCGTCGACATTGTGCTGAATGAAGATGTATTATCGGGTTAGAGTAGTTTCAAATGAAGGGGTTTCCAATTGAAAGTATCGCGACGTTTGTCACAAAATAATTCCTGTGAAAGAGAACAATGGAAGAATAAAAAAATGACAACAATTTTCAATATTATTCATTTTCCCTTTTCATTATTTTTTCCCTTTCATTCTAGTTTTATTCTTTTTGTCAAAGAAATATTTTATTTTATATTTTTCATAAATCCAGATAATGGAAATTGTTCATGGAGAGATGTATTCAAGACTTTATCATTATTATAAATTATAAAAAACCGTCATACCTAAATCGATATTCAACTTTGAAATGAAATCATACAAATTCATTACCTCGTTGTAAAAATTAAGGACAAAATTAACAATGTTAAGAATCAAAATGTTGAACCATAAAAGTACAATTTTTAAGATGATGTATGTATATTGAATAAGAAAATTCAAAATTCTTTTCTTACCGCGTTGCAAATAGGAAATGAAAATTGAAAAACTCATTTTCTTTTGGCGGTGGAAAAGAATCAAAGAATTTGATCTGAGAGGCCATAACTTTCTTTCTGATGTTTCTCTACATTTCCATAAATATAGGCCAGAAGGGCAGTAGCTTGACAGAGAACTAAGCACTTCTTACATCTGCACACGATTATTGTTCGGCCATTACTACAGTGTAGATTAATTATTAGTATGCTATGAAGTCGTAATTATCGTACAAGAGCAAAAAATTCAGGCTGTAATGGATGTCAGAGAAAATGTTAGGCCAATTTATAATGATCCGCTTATCGTGAACGTGCATTATCATTGTTATCCAAGGTCCCATCGTCCCGTTTGCAACACGTTTTGCTGACGCGGAATATTTTTTTCTTAAATTTCCATGCACACCACCCAACAAATTAACTACCTTTGTTTGCGCGCGAAATTTAAACCCTGTCGTCTAGTACCCTGTACAATTTTGTTCTTGCTTTTATTATTAATTTTATTTGAGATTATTAAAAACTGTCGCGCGCGTCTGAAGTGAAAGCTATAACGCCAAACTTTACAATTAATATGAATATATATTAAACGAAATTCTAGATTGCCCAATTTAAATACAAATCGTATATACACATTTATACCTTATTCAGAACCTATGTGGATTCGTAGATATCTAGGACTCCTTTTGTCGCCTCTTATCAAAAGCACTCGAAAGCAGCACTCGAGAATGAATTTAGAAACACGCGATTTACAACTGATGAACCTTCTTTGCAGTTTATTCACAGCTGTGCATAAAATTTGCAACTAAATATCATCAATTTTTCTGTTATTTACATTTATTTACATTTATTTCTATTTTTTCATTTTTGTTTCATTTTAGTTTCATTTTAAAATTGTTTAATCTTGAACATTTCATATTTGATTTTTTTAATAGCTTAATTTTTCAGCTAGTTCAAATTTTATTGATTAAAATTATGTTAGACAATAAAAAAATTGTCTCGCATGAAGTCTCCCTTGGGAAGTTATATTTAATAATTAATAATACATTTAATTTGTCGTGAGATTTGTTTTTGTTGTGCACGTTTTTACATAATTTTCTTCAACGCCGAAAATTGTACTTCATTACAGGAGAAGAGAACAATTAACTTTTATGTAACTCGCTTGTTTTTAACTTTCAGTTTAATCAGAAGTGAGTTATCAGTTTTGTACAATCTCTGAACTGGTCCGCTGCGAGAGAGTCAAACATTTCATTCTCGCTCTCAGCAGCAAAACATTTGTTTGTTCGAAAAAGTTTGATATGAATTTATTTTTTCATCCCTTTCATAAATTTCTTTTTTCAACCGGACACCTTTTACAGTGATGACATCAATTACAGTGAACAACATTGCAAATTTAAATTTAAAAGACAATTTTTGACATTTTAGAATGGTCACATTTTGTTTTGTTACAATGTACGAAAAAGTGTTTAAAAAAATTAACAAATTAAATAATTTTCTTTTGCAAGTAAAATTTCATTGAAAAGTACTTAATGACACTGAACGTATATCAAATCAATTTACAATATTTGATTTTAAAATAGAGTTTGACTTTTTGTTGTTCAATAAATACACAGAAAACGTTTGAAACTGAATGTCACTGAATTGCAAGATTAAAATAAATGAAATCTGAAAAATAGAAATATCAAGTCTTGATGTGAGTTGCATGTGCTTTATATCGCAGGTTCAATAAGATACCGTGTTTGTACGGTTGCACTAGTAAAAACCTGTTATCGTTGTCAATTTGTGCAATCTTTGATGAGCAAATAATGTGAGATTTAATTCTTTTTTGTTTGTACAAAATAAAAGGTAACAATGATTAATTGGAATCTAATCCTACATTTAAATAGATTATTACACTTATCTCACAACACTGTGGTGTAATAATTGCAATCAAAGTCATATGTAAATAATACTCGATTATTCTGTTGTATATTTTGTACATAAACGATGTAACAATGTAATAGAACTGATATTAGTGTTCACGATATTGAAATTACTCTCTACTATTAAAATAGTATGCATAAACCTATTGATTTTGGATCTATCAAATAATTGAACCTTTATCATTGGTTAACAAATCATTTGCACTTGGTGTTGAATTCCGTTGCTTGGATAAAAAAATGTCATACAAAATTATTGAATGATACAGCAACGTTTGTACATATCTTCATTTATGACATAATTACCAAACCTTTAAAAAATTAAAAACTAAAATTTTAACAAACAATTTCTATCAATTTTTTATAACATTTCATCATTCATGAAATTTCATTAAAAATGATTTCATAAATTTCAACAAAAATTACTGCATTTTTGTGGTGTGCTTGTAGTGTAAATGATAAATTAATTTTGTTACGTAATTTATGCATTTTTATCTTAATATATTCGATAATTTCTGTACTAAGTTATTTACTCGAAAGAAATACATTATAGAATTAGTTATATTGTAACTTGTACTTTCAGAGATGCTTTGTTAAGTATTAAGATGCCTATTTAATATTTTTCATTTTCAGATGGAATAATACTTTTTTTTAATTGTGAACTGTGAATGAGTATATATAGTTTACTCTGGTAATCCTGTTAAATGTAATGCAAATATCATTCTTTTCAATTCAAAATGATTCATAATATGAATCATTCAGTTTAAAAAGTGAATTGGAATTCAAACCGCTTCGCAAGTCTAATAATTAATCACCTAGTTGGCAATTTTTTAATCGTTTTTTAATCGAAAAGACAGGTCAGATGAGATTAATAAGAAAAAAACGTTTTCAGCCATATTGATTTTCTCTAATCAAGTGAATGAGAATAGTAAATGCTGGAACAAAAGTTTATGAAATAATCGTGTTAAAAACAGAAATAATTCTAAATCGCAAATTCTGATTTAACTTGGTGAACGCGCTTATTTTATTAGATTATCTTTTCTGGAAATATAAACTTCACGATCTAATTATGAATAGTCAATAAAAAATATATCCCTCACTTGAATCACAAAAAATTATTGATAAGAATTTAATTGAACAATAAATAGATCTAAAAGATTTTTATTTAGATTAGATTTATAAAAGATACATATTTTATCAATACTTTTTGGTTTTTTTCTTTTTTCTTTCAATTGTAGATGCCTAGCTCTAGAATACTGTTACTACATTAATGGGCAACCGAGAATGTGTTCCAAGTCCTGAAGGTAAATGTCTCTGAACCCCATCCATTGGGTGTTGACGTCATCTTCATCATGAGGTCCCGCTGGGAATTTTTGAAGGAATTCAAAGGATTCAAAGAATTGTCTCCTTTCGGTTCTTTCAATTTTCGAGAGTCAAAGGTTCTGTTGCGTTCAATCTGCTCCTTTCTTATGTTTCGCAACGAGAAGGTTGATTCTCCTAGAATGTTTAAACAAATGTGATCTAATTGGTTTTCAGTTATAGCGTTACAAGATGTCCACGTGATTTTATGACAACTTTTGTATGGGAACAGAGATCACTTTTTGGGAAGAGAGATTTTTGCTTTAGAATTAAGAAGTTTATGGTTTCCGAGGTTTTTCTTCTTTCTAGTTTCAGTGCTAAAAAATGGGTCTCAGATCCCAGACTCCGCTCATGAGGGTTGCTCATATTTCTTCTTACATGAGGCAATAATATTTAAAAAGGGTTATAAAAATCATGAAAAACAAGTGAAACAACGTATGTCCCGTTAGGAGTAAAGAAGTTGACTAAATAGAGCATCCTGTAGGATATTCAGTTTATTTAAATTCAACACAAAATTTTCACATGAAAATTGTTTGTTTCACTTGCTTTACCAAATTATCACATTCTGTCACCGGGTCTGACCAAATCGATAATTATTACTGATTCAAGAATAAAAACATTTTTTTTTTCAATTTTTTAAAAACAAAACTGTTAATTATATGACTGTTAAATAACAATGTCTTTAGTATTCTCAAATGAGGACTTGCATTGAATACAATATGTCAGTCAATACAGAGCCACGATTAGCCCATTTTTAATGTTTACTTGATTAACGACTTTTCTACCTAGATATAGTTGGCGGAATATAGCGATGTTATCATTATTCGTGATGTGTAACTGAAATTTGTATCGCCCTATCTCGTGAACCTTGCGACCGTGTTGTCAATTCCACATGGTAATCATAGTTTAAGCACGCAACGCGAAATTGGAAATTTCACTATCGATTCGTGATGCGAGAGCTAATTAATTGCGATGAAACATCGATCAACAAAAACTTTCTGTCAAAAGAATCCATCAGAATATGGGGAATATTAATAGATAAAATTAAAAAATGACTTTGAATTCAGTACACATTTTTAATAACAAATTTCACTCTAAAGACAGAAAAAAGGTCTTTACTCGACGAAAGTCTTTTCTAAAGTGAAGACTATATTTTTCTTCACCATAGCAAGAACAGATTGTTCACACAGACATTCATAAACACTCATCTTAAATTATATGACTTATCCAAGAAAACTCAGTTTTCTTGGTTTTAAGAGTGTGTCATGAATAAGGAAAAAAAGTTCTTCTTCGGTAGAGTTCTCTGACATTTTGAGAGCAAACAGGGCGCTGCAGACATCGCGTAATGTCTTCGAGATGACCGGTCAAGTTTACTTCACAACTTGTAAAATTGTGCGCACACAGAACTAATAGGTACAGTTTCACCTCGAATAGTCTATATTTGTGATATTTGTCTCGGTTTATGCAAATTTATTCTTCTAAATGTGGCTCAAAGGAAATCAAATGTTTTTGGTCTGACGTGAACATTGATACAAACCCCTGAAAAAATACACAATTAAAATATTATTTTCACTTTAAACAAGCTGGGTCAAAACGGTTTTTCTGTTTTGAGTATCAATTTTTTTTTTATTTGTTCAACTTTTTGAATGAATGAATAAATTTTGTTATTTTAATTATTATTAACGTGCTCATATCATTCTTTAGTGATTCAATTAATTTATTATGAGTGCCATGAAATCGAATCGTTGCCAAAATAAAAACTGATAGTAGATACTTTAGTAGAAATTTGAATTAGGCTGAAATACAATACATCCGTATGCGTTTCATGATAGAATATAATGCTCGATTTTAATAAGCTTCTCATGAAGTAAGCTATAATAACTTTGCAAAGTCCGAAAACGAATCGTGGAGCGTCTCTATTTTAGGTCTACTTGGTGTTATTTAGGTGCTCTTTGTATTTCGTTTCCGCCTGTATGTACGTACATACAAATTTTAGACATATTAGGTGATGATATTTCTAATGCAAATTAGTTTGTTATGAATACATTTTGAAAAAAAATTAAAAATTGTTTCTTTATTTTATTTTTTTACATGAATGATGTGGTGGAATCGGAGTGGTTAATCGAAGATTCAAAATAAATGTTCAGTTATGGATAAGTACATTATTAGATGTTTATAAATAAAAAAATGGTGAGGTCAAGGTTCATGGAATTAATGGTACAAAGTTTTATTACAAGATTTTTTAAGTGTTTATTTGTGTTTGTTTTTGGCAAGTTATAAAAATTATATAACAAAAATTTATGCCAATCTCCCACTTACCTTGATACCTGGCTTGCTCCTTGGGACTCGTACAGTGATAATTTTTATTTTAAGCAAGTCTAAGTTAAGTTTATGAGGAAAGTATCAACAATCTAAAGTCGTTAAAGCAGTAGACTTCAAAATAGAAAGTAAAAATTTGAGAACCAAATTTGCAAGTTAGAAAAATAGAAAGCTAGTAAAAGATGCGTGAAGCGCAGGACAGCCAGGGTGGTAGAATGATTATAATAGAAGTTGCGCTAAGCGCGAGGAAAAAGTCACATATTAAAGATACTTTAATATGTGATAAAATCTCTTGCATTTATTATTCGCTCAAAGCCGATAGGCGAGCAATTCTTTAAATTTTACAATTAACAATTTTACAATATGTTTATCGGTGCATTTTCATTTAACATTCATAATTTGAGCGGTTCAAACAATCAAGCGCAACGCAAAATCCAATAATGACAACAATTTGTTAACGACAATTTTGCGCACAAACAATGTAATAAACAATTGATATAGGTTAAGAATAATAGCATAAGATCACCCGAGTAATGCAACAAGCAAGTGTTGAGACGCAGGCCCGGCGTAAGCAAGTAGGGGCCAATTCGTAGGAGCCGGCAGACCAGCTAGTGAAATTTTATATCGGAGTCTGAATAACACTCTAGTAACATAATTTTACCGATTTAATCAACTTTACTTGTGGGCATGAATTATCTCTACAAACATGCAACTCAAAATGATAGTCGTGTCCTTGGAGCTACACGGAAATTGGAACGTCCAGGCAGATTCTGCCACTGGACCACAGGAGTGAGAAAGTCAGATCCTGACGAATCTCAATTTTGAAAACAATGAGAAGGGAGCAGGACACCAAAATGTACTCTCTCTCACGCAAGCGGTTTCACAGCTCTGAAAAATCAAGATACTCCAGCGCAGATCGCCTATCTCTCTCTTGCTTACGGCTCGGCAATAGTGTCGTCCTCTCAATTGGACTTTTCCAGTGCGCGGCCTCACAATTGAGGGAACAAATTCACAGCAGCCTCACGAAATGAGGGAACAAATGTACAGCGGCCTCAAAAATGAGGTAACGAAATAGCGGCATCGTAAAGAAGGAACGGAAAAACCAAAAAGAAGATTAGATGACTAACCAACTCAACACCAATTTTCGGAATGATTGACCTGTGGTTTAATGACCGGCGATGCACTTGCGATCATCGCTTTGGAGGGGCGGAGCGCCCTGTAAATATTTACGCGCTCTGATGAGAGAGCGAATTTTCAGCTTCAATTATGCTTTCTATTTTAGGTTTTGATTTTAATTATATTTTCAAATTTTCATATCACAGAAATTATCATTTTCATCATTTATTTTTGCAAGTTCCAATTTTGACAATAATTTTCATTTCTTGCCAATCTCAAACAATTTGAACATTTTCACGAATCAGTAGTTTAGTTTTGCAATCATTCGAGCTAAGAACACAACATCCTTATTTGAAAATTTACATAAAATTTAAATCTTGTCAAACTAAATTTAACGTAAGTGTCTGAGTGTAACTTCTAAAAACTATCAAAATTTTTCTGTGTTTAAATTCCAACCCTAAATGATTTTTGTTTTAGATTTATTTTCTTGAATAGTCAACCTATTAATTTCTTAAAAATAATCGGTTTTTTTACATGGAATTTTCTATAAAGAACTAAACGCTATACAAAATTTAAATACTCTAAAAACGCTGTTGAGATTAATTTTTAAAAAGCACCCAGCTGAAACAAAAAAAGTGCAGTTACAAAGGGAAAACTGTTGAATTTCTTTAAACGTTTGCATTTAATCTTACCATCGCTTTCACGACGGATCATTTTGTCGCATTGCTGCAACACTTTTATCAGCATTTCAAGCTTGCCCGTATTGTCAGCTTTTCTATCTCATCTTGCGAGGTTCGTCAGACGTCGTTGGGTCACAGCTGGGCTATACTTTTCCATAACCACCCTGCCGCTATGATCGGTGGTGTAGGTTTCCCAGCCGAATCGTGGATGCAACGGTTTAGAAATATCTTAATTATAAATATATTATTTTTAAATGATTTTAAAATTTTACAAAACTAAAGCAGTTGACAGAATAATTGAAAATTACTGATTAAATAATTAGTCGACCAGTTTAAACGTTGATTAAGTATTGCATTGTGAGGGTGACAGATGTGGACAAAGCCAATTTTAAAATCATTCAATTTTGAATCATTGATTTCTTCACTTCAATTATAAATCTTAAATGAATCGTATAATAATTTATGATCAGTTCTCTTATAAATTGTCATAGTTATTATTTCAATTTTACAGATTATCTCTAAATCTAGACTCATCGAATTATTTCCAAATTCGAATTCACTTTTATGCAAAATTTTAATACCTTTAATTTAATTTAAAAAAATTTAATACAAAAAAAATTTACTTTTCACAAAACCTTAGTAGTCCTCGTTTGAACTTTTACACTTATTTCACACTGGTCTTAACTCTCTTTCAATCCATAATTTAGACTGACTTGACGTGCTCGAATATATCTTATTTATTCTAATTGTCACTCGATAGTTGCAAAGGACCGGGATGAGAGACAAAGTACTTCTATTTTTATACATTTTATTCGACCAATAATGACTCATTCCAAGTGACTAAGTTTATGTATTTATCTACGTATTAAATCTCGGGTTAGTAATAATGGATTTCATGAATATTTCTACAGAGGGATTCATTCGGATATAATTAAGTAATTAAACAATTAATATTTTGGTGAAAACTAAGTACGTTATATCAGCATTTTAAAATTCATTAATCTCTTGCCCTATTTTTTTGTCATCAACTGATTTTTCAATAATAAAATTAAATTTATTCATAAGAATGAAACTTTGTATGCACGAATTGGAATTTTTGATAGATCTTACCTGTTAGCCAAGTAATATGACTTATTTTTGTTACAAGGCTTGACATTATCAAAGAAACAAACATGGCCATTTACAAATAAAATGTACCTGTAAAGCATTTATTTGATCACTTTCGATTAAAAAGATTGTGATGTGTCAATATATTGTGGTCAAGTAAAAAAATATGAATCGTGATAGTTAATAACAATTTTAAAAGTTTTTTTGTTGTATATCTAGAAAAAATTAATAAAGAAATCAGTTAATTAGAAGAAATCAATTAATAAAAACGGTTTCTTAAATCATCAGATACATCGGCTAAATGGTGGCGCACTCGACATAAGATGTAAAATAAAGAGCATTAAAAAAAAGAGTACGACAACACATGAAACCAAAATTGCTTGAAAAACCGGTCAATGTACTTCATTTGAATTCAGTTACGAGTACGCACGGAAAAATTCAATTAGCGGTTGATACCAATAACAATGGTCTTTGGTAATAAAAGAGACCGAGCAAAAAGCCGCTCTTTGCGTTGTCGATTTACTCGTACAATACATTTCACAAAATACGATAAGTAAAAATCGCTTGATCGGTATACAATCATCCAGACGAAGTAATCTACCGAAGTCATAATTGTCGGTCAAAATGAATGTAATGTTTATGACTACGAAACTAGCGATGGAAAACACTCAGAGAAAAATTTTCATACAACAGTCGATAAATATTTATCATTGCAGTTGTAAAATGTGAACAGATTTTTTAATTAGAGTTCCATTGGAATATGGGGTCAGATTAGTAAATAATTAATTTTTTTTTAATTTTTTTTATTCAAACAATTCTGACTCTACTATATGCTACAGAAGAAGGTTTTAACTGTTTGCACTGAAACTCATTTAAAAAACACTTCACTGTTAAATTTATTGCCTAAAAGAAACGAAAAGCAAAATTCAAAATGTAGATAAACTTATACAATAGAAACGCTTGGAAATATCAATTCTCATATTACATTTTAAACGGAGTAAATCTAAATTAAATATAAAACTCTTAATATTTGCAAAAAAATAGTTAAAGTTGTATACAATGATTTTTCTTATTTAAATGAACTCAAAAATTCGAGATGAAAGTTAACGTAGATGCATATTTTCAGTGGTGGCTATTTTATGATGCGAAAAAAATCGAGTTCGTAATAAAAGTTTTGAAATACGTTGAACAAAATGTCGATTGTGCACTATTCTGGCAGGCGCAAAAGTAAAACTGCTTCGGCCTGTAAATCGTAGCCAGTTGTCAATACAGGCAGACAACGGTTGAGCTGCGGCTATCCGTTTCCGATTCCGTTGCCTGTGCTCAGTATCAGCTATTTATTCGATACTATTGTAGGTATCATGTACCGTATCATGACAAGCGCACTTCACTCTTGCAAAATTATGTTTATGAATTTTGACTTTCATTTTTAAAAAATAGCTCATTTCTTATACTAAATAAACTGTTTTTTTTAATTTATTTTAGAAAAAATTATTAAATGTTCAATTTGATCATTATTTAATTCATAAACTTGAGTGTCAAAATAATCAATACAGAACTTTTAACTCCTCAAGAACTTCTGGAGGAAATCATCATCCAAACCTTTTATTTTTAGGATGAAAAATGGAAAAGTAAGAAATACCATTGAATTTTTTCTCGACAAGTAGAGCTCTAAAGGGTTCGTCTTCACCGTTATCCCGCTGTCAAGCTAGTGACACCAAGTAATGAAGCGCACTGTTTTTCATAGTCCCCACGCATACTACCGCGCACCAATCGTGGACGAGCTTTTTCTGATTTGCTGCGCAGTGATGCGCACGATTATACCATGGAGCGCGCTACGCTGTTTGGCCCCATTTGCTAGTTGGAATTAAACGATGCAGACCAACTTTCTAGAACATCATTAACAAAGAATTATATTAAAAAATAAAAATATGGAAACTTCTAGGGGAACAAGCAAGAAGTGTGCGGACAAAATTTTTTCAAGAATCAGCGTATCCTGAAAAGAAAAAGATTAAAATTAATCACACTTACAGACCGAATCATATAAACATATTTTGACAGGAAATCGGAAGTCAGAGCAAAATATGTGGAACTTATTGCAGTCAATTGTGGCTTGATTTCCGAAATTAAGAGGATTAAACGTGCTAGGTCGTTGATAATCGCGTAAGGGCCATAAGCGAGATATACCGGCTCAAATACAACGCTATTCTATCTCAGCAGTTAAGACGCCGAGTGCTTTTGCGATAAGACGTATCCACTACAGATTGAATTCTCGGTCTCCGATGAATAGCTTCGGAATGATGAAAATCTTCTACGATTTAAACATAGAAAGCTTCCTCTCTAGTGTTTATTTGATTCGATGGGGAAATTCCTGTATAAACGATAGAAAAAATGTTAAAAGAGTTCAACAAGTATCATAATACTACTCGGAGAATGAAAAGACAAATTCTGGTACTTCCAGGCCATTTTATAACAGTGGTTACATGCCAGAATTGGAGGATCGGGTGAATTATTACAATTTGTTTAATTCTTATTAAGAAATTAATTCAGTTTTTGCCATCAAAAAATTGTCCAATGTAAGCAATTTCATTTCGCGAATGAATCAAAAACATTATAATCAAAAATATTTTCAATGTTTTCATCCAAAATGGGTTATCAAATAAAAATTAATATTGAATTCTTATTCTTACATCATCAATTAATGCTGGATCGACTTCAAAGTCAATGTGAAGCATTTACACAAACTGGGTTTCCTTTTCTTTCTACATATGAGGCCCTCTTTCTTTACTATTGTTTTTGCGTTATGATCCATGATAAGCACATCATCTGGTATAGGGACTGACAGAAAC
This sequence comes from Trissolcus brochymenae, assembly GCA_030523145.1. Classification (NCBI taxonomy): domain Eukaryota; kingdom Metazoa; phylum Arthropoda; class Insecta; order Hymenoptera; family Scelionidae; genus Trissolcus; species Trissolcus brochymenae. The sequence continues at coordinate 51,711 of JAQQRF010000371.1, forward strand.
AAGCTCTGAATTTATTATTAGAAGTTTCCGACACTCTACTTCTGGAATCTATTGAGAGATCTAATTCAATTGTCAATCGTCTCATTACCTCTCCAAAGGCTGAATTCCTTGGATGTAAACTGTCCCATTTTCCCGGACGAAAATCTCCTAGACTTCTTTTATGTGAATTCATCTCTTGGTGATTCTTGATTCGATCTTTCTATCTCTAATCCACTTTTGTGTAAGTTACTCCTGAAATCTCAGCCGAGCTGTTTCACAGTTCCACATCAAATGCACAAGGGGTTGACTCTATAACTTTGCACTACTACCCCAGCATTCTCGATCTTCCTAAATGACATTCTATGTATTCTAAACACGTCATTTATCACCTTAACTTTTCCTTTACTATAGAAACAAGTACCAATATTTCACTACTTCGTCCGATTTCTAAGATACTCATTTATCTGATTGAAACTCTCGTTCTACTTTAATCTTGAGCAGTTAATCGGTTTCTTCCTAGTTTCAGGCCTATTTTAGTGACCGGATTCAGGCTGTTTTTGAGAACAATGGTTCTTGACCCAACTGGAGTGAAAATCAAGAGTTTCAGAGTCAAGAGTTTGTCTTAGGTCTCCTGGTTTCTTAACATCGATGATCTCCAGATTGACAAACACAGCTCTATCTCTGAGGTGTCACTTCTGATCTAGCGAATCACAGATGAAAAATATTCAGCCCTAGGCTGCAACAAATGGACTACACCTGAACGCAGCAAAAATGAAAATAACCATCCTTGATTCCTCCTACAGCATACCATCATTAACGATTTAATATGACATCTCCATCCCATTTGTCTTCCGTCAGAAATCTAGGTATCATCAGTAGTTCGATCCTATTCTGGAAAGATCTTCTAGGTGATCTGTAAAGATCTCTGCCATCTCTGAAAGAATTTTCACGATTAGAGAATTGAGCAGAGCCATGTCATACTGTTCCCTCTACTTAGCCATAGATTATTCAAAGACAGTCATGGTTTTCAAATTTAAATAGTTTCTTCAGCATGAAATATAAAAAATATTGGTATTCCACCAACCTGAAGTTAGCGCGGAAAACTCATGTATTATTGACAATTAAGGTTACTATAGTCCTGGCATACGAGGATAACATACATTTGTTTATAGCTACCAAAGGAATTAACCAACTAACCTATCAGTTAAGGTTATGTTGTGCAGCGTTTTGTTTTTAGTGACTCCTTGCACCGCTTATGAGTGGGATAATTGAAGGCAGAATATTTTCGCACGCACACGGGTACGGGTTACGGGTCCACGGGTTCACGGGCACGGGTCTAAATTTCCTAGCACGGGTACTCGGGTACACGAGCATGGGTACCCAGGTACACGGGCACGGGTATAACTTCACTAGCACGGTACACGGACACGGGTATAAATTTATTAGCACGGTACACGGGCACGGCTACACGGGCACGGGTACAAATTTATTAGCACGGGTACACGGGCACGAATGAAAAATGAATGGCACGGGTTCACGGGCACAGAAATATACACAAATAATAAAATTCTAACCTTTAATACTCGAAATT